>CM035427.1:135600127-136042627 GCA_020310875.1 Ceratopteris richardii | reverse complement strand
ACACGATGATGATGATGATGGATATTTATGATGATATTGAAAAGGATTCCTAGTATTTCTAGGTGCAAAATGAATTGCTTGATTCTCATGATGGGATGTATTCATCTTTTGACTTTGATGATGATTCCTTTGATATGGGATGGTGTTTGTGGAAGTCCCAATTCCAACTTGTTTCTTCTTCTTAGGAAATTTGAATACCATATGATCATGATCTCCACGATAAAAGCATAATCCATTGTCTTTTCGATGCTTTCTTTCCCTTAGTGTAAGTCGGCTGACTTTGATGTTATCTAATTGCATGGACTCTGGTTGAGATTCTTCCAATGTATATTGTTTAGGAACTGAGGTAAATTTGTATTCTCAATCTTGAGTAGAAGTCTTCTTCTCTTTCTTTCTTTCGAACAACCTATTATCACAATCAGTTACCTGATCCTTAAATTCATTCAAGGTATTTACCTTTGGCATGGTTCATGAGGTCCTTGACATCATCATGTAGGCCATCAAAATTGGTTAATAAAATAAACCTCATGCCATGTGAGATCACAAATGATTTGTCTGAATTCTGATGAAAGTCTATTTCCTTGATGTAGCTTCCTTAGCTTTGTCTCAACATGTGAATAATTCGTATCTCCAAAAGAAGACGTGAATCTCGAACAAAGGCCTTGAAATCGTACAAAACATTCATGTTCTTCTCTAAGATAGGTGTAAACCGTGAAAGAGAAAGACCACATAACAGAGTTTTTATGAGTCCCACTTAAGAAGCATCATCTGGATAATTGTCAGGTGAAGAGCTTCACTTGTTGCAGAATTCCTCGAAACTTTGATCTTGTATAATCAAATTTCTTTGGCGTGCTCACTTTTGGACTTTTCTTCCTATTGGTTGTCATGGGGGTATATGAAGAAGAATGATTTATAATTATCTACAGCTCTTGAATTTGCATTTGAAGTTTTGTGATTACATCTTGAATCCTTTCTTGATGTTCTCGTATCTCTTGGACTTGTTGAATAACTTTAAGTACAGAAAAAAGTTCTTCATAAATAATCACCATGGTGCATGATCTTCATGAAGGTAGTCTTGCCGAAATGTCTTGGGAGCACTAGATTGTGCTCATTGACTAGACTAGATAAGATTGTTGAACAATACTTATGATTACAAGATCACCCACGTAGGGAAATTAATACAAGAATATATAACTGATACAAGACGTCCCACACCCCGAGAGTGATAGGTATGGATAATAATTGGACTAGAGATGATATAGGAGATCCCACAACTCGGGATGGTAGGGAATCGGGATTACAGGAACTTCCTTCAAGGAGATGAATGAGATACAAGAAATAACTCGACAAGATCTTGTACTAGAGATTACAAGAGGTGAAGAAAGAATGTCCAAGATAAAAGATTAGACAAGACTAGAACAAAGAACAAGACTAGAACTCGAACTGAAACTTGGAGAGTACTTACTTGGTGATCACGACTCCTTGAGCTCCCAAAACTGGCATTGGCAAGATTGAGTATATATGTGACCAATCCCTCCTTATATAGGTTTTCAAGGGCGGCTCATCAATGGTGGTTACGAATTGATGATGCAAGACCTCCAGATGTCAAAATCTAGAAACTAGACCGTTAATCATAGGGTTTTGGCAGGTTTCGGACGCAATGGAAGCATTGCTTTCTCCAAATTCTACACTAATCATGAGATATAGAAGTCACATGGAATCTAAGGTTCAAGATGGTTTTCTTTGTCCATGACAAGTTTTCTCTTTTAAATTCACCAAAGATAGATGTAAGGATCTTTTGGTAGAAAAGTTTGCATTGCATTTTAAGTATTTATGGTTGAAATCCAAGTCGATATATATATATATATATATATATATATATATATATATATATATATATATATATATATATATATATATATATATATATATGTATATATATATATATGTGTGTGTGTGTGTGTGTAAGAAAGAAAGAAACGTTACACTAGAATAGTAGATGAAAGCGACATTCTTGTTTGGTTTGATTTTCTTCTAGAAAACTTGTATATTTTAGTTGGTGATGCTTTATTCAAACAATATAATGGAATTCCTATGGGCTCAAATCGTGTTGTTTTTCTTGCTAATTTTGATCTTTTTACTTAACGAATTCGAATTTATGGAAAGGCCTATATATATAATTTATTATTATAATTATTTTTTAATTTCATTACTAATTTTAAATTTTTTAAAATTTTTATTTGTATATTTTTATTTGTTAAATTATATATATATGTTTCTCTTTTTATTTGTTTTAATCTTTTTATATATTTTTGGGATATTTAAAATCATTATTTTATTTTAATTTTCCTTAATTTCTTTGTTTAATGTCTAGTATTATTATTAGTTATTTATTGTTGTGCGTATATATATATATATCTCATATTTTAAAAATATTTTTATATTTTTCATATTTTGATTTTTTTTAATATATTCATATTTTTAAATTTAAATTTTAATTATATTTTTTATTTTGGTTCATTTTGGAAAGGTTTTCTTTCTTGTTTGTATTTTCATGTCTTATATTGATTTTATTTTTTGTGTACTCTCTTGCTTTTGTTGTTGTTTTTTCTTGTGTGTTTGTGTTTGAGTTCTCTATCTTGAGTTCATAAGTTTGGATAACTCTGAACTTATGAAGGTATGTATAAAATCAAGACTATTGGTGGCAAACCCAAGTTGTTAGACCTAGATCCAAGCTGGATCATCCTTCGGTGTGTGTTGGAACAAGAGCATGAGTCGCTAAGGTTCCTAGCTTGGGAATTATCCTAAGGTTCCATCTTAGAAAGTAGAGTGAGTGTGCATGATGGCCACATGTCACACTAGAGCACTCTAGAAGCTTTCTAATCTTAGAGCAAGAGGATAAATAAGATTGGAGGAGAGTAGCACATATGCCGTTTTTCAAGCTTCTTTGTGATAAGAGTGTCTCACATTTGGTATGAGAGCCTAATGATTTTGGGCATGTGGATTCCCAAGGAGGGAAAAGAGAGTGTTCTCTATTTTTATTACTACTTTTTTGGGCAAGAATGGAACAGCCACGTGAAGATTTTCGGCATTTTGATCTCGTCTATTATCTTTTTCAAAGACCTGTTGAGTCGAGTAGTTATGGAGCTTCGACGAGCTGGAGAAGGTGCAAAAGAGATGGTTTGTTGCTCCAAGTCGAGCTTGTAGCCCCAAAGGGAGCTCTCAACCATTCAACAATCTCAACAAGGTAGTTCACATCCAGCAACACTTGGAAGGGCATGTCGATCGTCTATGCATCACATGTATGGATACCGAAGAAGAGGAAGTTCTCTCTCTCTCTCTCTCTCTCTCTCTCTCTCTCTTTCCCCCCCCCCCCCCCCCCCCCCCCCTCTCTCTTCTCCTTGAGATGGAAACAAATGAGGTAAGATCCTACTTTTATATCCAAAAATGGCGCTAAGATAAGTCTATGTGGGATAAAGGAGGAGTTCGAGCGCTCTTCTTTGAGATTTCGTGCGTGTGTAGAACCTTGGAGCTCCATCTCTCTCATTTCCTCTCTTGAGAGAGTATTCCTAGGACACCTACGCACGCTATTTTGACCATAACTTCTAGAATTATCCAAATTGAGTGATTCCACTTGCTATGGAAACTAGACTTCCAGGGCTTTCCAATGATTGGTTGGAAGCCATAATTGGAGCACTAAAAACTACATGTACATAGCATTTAATTTGCTGCATGTATGTTCAAAGAGAGATGTTGCCCATCCACCTAACTCCATGGTTTTGGCCATAACCTTCTCATGGAAGGTCCAAATCAAGCAATTCAAATTACTATAGATTCTGCACTTCAAGAACCTTCTTTTGAGTGTTATAAAACATATTTTAGCCTTTTCAAGTCATCTCTACATAAGCTTTTAGATGGCCGTTCAGTGTCAAGGAATTCTTTTTGAGTGATTTAAGTGTTCGATCGTGAGATTTAGGAGTTCCTACTCACATCTAGCATCACTTGGGCTATGAATGCAGTTAATTTTATACCTCTGCATCATGCTCTCAAGTACATTCATTTGGATACTTTTTGTCATCATAATTTATAATTTGGCAATATTTTCTCTTCCAAACCTATGAAACTAACATTGGTATGTGCATCAAAGTTAGTTTTGATATGACTTCATCTCTGCACATGAAGTTACATTAACTTATATTGGTTCATAAAAGCATGCACAGGTGGTTGTGTTTTAAGATCTTTTTGCAAGTATTGAAGCAAAAAAAGACATTATTATGAGGGTGTGTAGTGCCCAACAACACATGTTACAAAAGGTTCATGTTTGCATGTTTTTGGAGCTAAGAAAGTGGTTTGCCCACCACTTATCATGATTATTATTTTTCTCAAGCTTCATTTTCCTAGGGGAATGTTACCAGAATTTTTGTAGCCACATGGTGTTATATGCCATGAAAACTAGTGAGATATTGTGTTGGAAAGAGAGGAAGTCTCATGTGTGCAACATAATCAAAAGCTTGTAGAGTAATTTACATGCCTACATAGATGGAATGATTTCTAGAAATATGAAGTGCATGATACATTTTCTATCTATAGAAGACTATTTTAACACCAAGATAAGTTAGGGTGAGCAAGTATGTGGTAAAATTACCATGAGTATACTAAGTTTTCTTTTCGAAAGTGAATGAAAATGATAAATGATTTTTTTCCCCCCCTCCCCATTTTCATCTCGGTTGGGAATGATAAGAGGATAGAATCCTCATACTAACCAAGATTTTCTCCAAGAGATCTTTTAGTTAAAGTAACTAGTTGAAAGAGTAGAAGCTATGTCTACAGTCTAAGAGAGACAAAGAAAAACATTTAGAACATCTAGGTATGGTTGATGGGAAAGAAATAATTAAATTTGAGTATTGAAAAATATCGTAAGAGTCCATTTAAAATTCTATACTTCAAATAGTTTTCTAGAGTATAAGAATAAGAGAGAAAGCGTTATGTCTAGTTGATGGATACACAAGAAACTAAGTATAAAAGTAATAGCTCTAAAGTACTTGGATTGTCTAAGTTAAAGAGTCAAAAGTAAAATGAGTTGAAAAGGTTAACTTATTTACATCAAGGCTTGTAAGTGAGAACTTTGGAGAAGCTCTAGAACACTTTAAGTAAGGATGAGGTAAGATATAAAAGTATCATAGATAAAATAGAAGTTTAACCATTGCCAAAATGATTCTTGATGTGAAAGGAGGAGTAATAGTGCTCATAGTTGTTCTTTCAAGACATTATAAGAACTTAGGGGTTGATTCAACATACTCTTATGATTGGAGCAATGGCGAAAACAAGGGCAAAGTAATGCCAAGCTAAGAAATGCTAAGAGGTATGAGTCCTAAGATCTTACGATTTTGTGAATCTAAAGATCTTAGGAAGGATCCTAAGGTAACTAGAGACAAAGAACTTGAGGTGAGAGATCCAAGATCTTAGGATTCCATGAGTCAAGTAGATCTTAGAAAGAACTCTAGAGCACCCAAATGTATATAATGTATAATAGTGATCAAGAAGAATGGTTAGTAGCATTTTGATCAAAGAAAAATATAAGTTTGTGGATATCATAGTAAAATAGTAAATATCACATATATGGTATCATTGGATGGAGTTCTTAGATTAAGCAAAAGAATTCAACTATAAGACCAAGGGAGGTCCTAAGATAAGGGCAAATGTTGCCAAATTCATTAGAATAAGAAACTTTAATAGTTTCGTAGCTAAGAATTCTAGGTTGTCTCATTAAAACCCAAAATAGAAGATAGTTCATTAAGAAGAGAAAGATTTAAAGTAATACATCAGGAAAACCTCAAATAAAAGTTCACTAAAGAGAATTGCCCTTTTGCAGAAAGGACAAATTGTGACAAAGGCTAGTTTTTCCAAGGTCTCATGAGTTAGAAACTTAGAGGTAAGAGATTCCAAGGTATTTTGGAACCTTAGAAGAGAACTCTAAGAACACATGCAAGTTTAAGATACTTTGAATTAAGTATCTAATTTGCATGCAGTTACCATAACTACATAGCCATGAGTACGACTGGTCATTTCTATGTGTATAAAGAAGTTTATTCCACAAAAGAATGGACTTTGTGGAATAAAAGGGCAAATCAAGTTTGATTAGAATGCCATAGCCAAAAACTAGTAATAAGAAAGTGATGTAAGTACTTCCTAGATCTGGAAATTGAGACATCAACTTTAGAGTTACTAGCTCTATAGAAGGAATCATATCTTGAATCCATATTAGTTTAGTATGGGCAAATGAGATAGTTCTATCTATCTCCCTACCTAAGAATGGAGAATAGAGATCCTAGGTAGACTCATCTTCATCAAGGAAACAAGACAAGTCTGCAGGCCAAGTACTCAAGAGAGGATGACCAAGATACACAGAAATGCAAGGTTTGCAGAGAGCAAACAAGGCAAGTCTTTAGGTCAAGTACTCAGGAGAGGATGTCCAATATATACAAAAAGGCAAGATTTGCAAAGAGCAATCAAGGCAAGGTTAAGACTAGATCTCCTCTCAGGGAAAGACAAGATTAAATAGCAAGGCAAGGTTTGCATTAGCATATGAGGCAAGGTTGTGGTCAAGATTTTCAATAAAAAGAGTGATTACACAACGAGGCAAGGTTTGTGTTTGCTAGACAAGGCAAGATTGTTGTCCAATAGGGAGTGATTACACAACAAGGCAAGGTCAACAAGCAAGAAACTTAGTTCCAGTTAAAAAAACAAGTTAAAAAAACAAGTTAAAAAAAAAAAAGTTAAAAAAACAAGTAAAAAAAAACAAGTTTGATGTTTTCTATTCATAAGACATCATAAAGAGTAACCAAGTAGGTCAAATAGATAGTAGAGTGGTCAAGTGGACCAAAGTTATATGTTTCAGTATAGAAAGAGTGAAAAATACAAAGTCTATGGAAAGTTTATACGAAAAGGGTATGCACACCAAGTTTATAGAAATTCATAAGCATGGTTTTGTATGTATCAAGGTCAATAAGCAAAAAGGATCAGGACATATAAGATTGTAGCATACATCCCATAAATCCTAGTTACATATATGCCACATAACTATCCTAGACATATGTAGAATAGAAGGGAACTTTTGACAGATTCACTTAGAATGTCTTCAGATTGCATGTGTCTTAGGTGGAAGATCCACATAGTCTTTAGAATTTGAAGCACGGGCCAAGAATTAGCAAGATTTGCTAAGGTTCCTAGCTAAACTTCTCAAAATTTCCCATCACCATTGAGTGGTGATACCAGATATTCGAGAAGAGACGCTAGATACGAGATTTGCATGCAGAATCAGTTTGCTTCAGAGTATTTGGTATCTTGGAGGGTATCCCCTCTCAATCTCCTCTTGGATCATTGAGGATAATGATCTTTAGAAGGGGGAGAGAATATTAGACATAGATCCAAGTTGGATTATATTTTAATGTGTGTTGGAACAAGAGCATGAGTTGTTGAGGTTCCTAGCTCGGGGGTTATTCTAAGGTTCCACCTTAGAAAGCAGAGAGTTTGCATGATGGCCACTTGTCATACTAGAGTACTCTAGAAGGTTTCTAATTTTGGAGCAAGAGGATAAGTAGGACGGGAGCAGAGTAGCACGGATGCCATTTTTCAAGCTTCTTTGTGAAAATAGTCTCACACAAGTTAAAGGCGAGGTTGGTTGCAAAGGAATATGCTCAAATAGAGGGCAAAGATTTTTGAGAATTCCTCTCTCTTGCACTAAACATGACACATTGCATGTGTTATTTGCTCTCCCTATTTGCTTGGACTTAGAAGCTTAATCAAATAGATGTAAAGATAGTTTTCTTTTGCATGGTGAGCATGATGAAGAGCTATACATGAAGCAACCCAAAGGTTATGATGTGTCTAGGAAAATCCATCTAATTCATAAGACTTTAGTTAAAAAAAATTCTATGGTTTGAAACATGATCATAGGTAGTGGTGTAAGAAGTTTGATGCATTCTTGTTCAATTATAGGTTTAAAAGAACTTAGAAACCATGGTGAACTAGGACTTACATTGCCCATGGAGTGGGAGTTGTGAGTCGATACATGGCTAATTTTAAGCTCATTGGGAAGCCATTAAATCCTTCTTGAGGTATTTGAAAGGGACAAGAGCCTAGTACCTATGTTATGGAAAGGGTGCATTGAGGATTCTTTGACTTTGACGTGGAAGGATGTGTTGATACATGGAAATCCATAAGTTACTATGCTTATGCACTTGCGATGGTGTTCATGGTGTTATAGACTTAGAGGGCGATTTCAATATCTATTGTAGTGACTGAATATGTCTTAGCTAGAGAGGCTTCGTAGGTAGTCGTTTGGTTAGCACAATTTCATAGTGAGTTTGTTTTGCTCGATAAGGCTCCTACATTTGGATATGATGGTTAAAGTGCCATATGCCTTGCTAAGAATGCCATGTTTCATGCACACACAAAACACATTGGTTTATGATATTACTTCATCATAGTTCTTGAGGAGAGTTTCATCACATTGATCAAGGTCGGTACACGACAAAATCTTGTTGATACTCCTAATATGTGATTACCCACGACACATCCTCTATGCATAGAGATTTAGTTCTCATATTACGATGGAATCAGCAAGAGGAAGAGGCTTGCTTTTCGTTGCTTCAAGAATCATTGTACTGCTCTCTCATCGCCAGACCACCACTTGCATTCCACTTGGGGTCGAGTGCATGCTACCTCTACTCTGAAAGTGTCTTTAGACTTTTGGATTGCTTTCACTTAGTTGGCAATTGGATCACACTCGTAGAGGTGTCTCGTAGATATGGAATAAGATAGACATACAAAAGTGTATGGCTACAAATCTAAGACACATTTCAAGATTTCAATTGTAATGGCATGATACAATCATATCGGGAATGCAAAAATTGGAAAATACAGGGATTGCACAATAGAAGCAAAAGTAGCTTCTTACTATGAAATCCTCTTTCCAACTTTTCATATTGTGGGGCATTGCAACCAAAAATAGGACCTATAGAAGACTCATGAGTGGTGACAAAGAGATGCAAAAGATGTGTGAGACCCCGAAATTGCACTTTGCAATATAATATTTTTGTGAAGGATTACGATGGCTGCACTTTTTAAGCATTGATAAGCATTCAATAATAACATACACATGCGAGTTCCATTTCTAATAAATTCTATAGTATTATGCTGGTAACCTTGTTCACGTGAGTCTCCTAATCCCCAAAGCCACTCTTTACCCAATACTAGATTTGTTGTTATCCATATTCATAATCTGAAAGTCTAGATGATCCATGAATCTCGGGTGGATTTCAACTTATAGATTGGACACCATTGTGTCCCATATGCTCTGATCTTCACCTTGTATCATGGATAAAATATATTTATGTGCATGAGGGTGTTGGGGAAAATTTATGCTTTTGACGAAAGCATAAGCTATGGAATTATGAGTAAGAGAGTCATCATTCATGACTTGCACTTGGGTCTCATGTATAATACCATGTGATTTGACATGGACCAAAAGGTGCTAACCACAAAGACTTGATCAAACAAGAAGTATGTAAAATATCCTCGCGCATCACTTCCACAACATTGCAGCTGGCGCTACCATGAATAGGAAGTGTCTCAACTAGGTGGAACATATTCTTGCCCTTATCTACGGGTGTACTGGTTCCTAGTCCGGACTTTTTGTCTTCCCCCCTACAAACTCGGAAGTTCCATTGTGAGTGGTTAAGAGACAAACACCTATAACACAAGTTTTTTTTGGCTCGTTCAAATTGCTCAGTCTTGGCCCTTGAAACCTTTGCTTTCTAACTATAACACAAGTTTTTTTTGGCTCGTTCAAATTGCTCAGTCTTGGCCCTTGAAACCTTTGCTTTCTAACTATGAATTCACTTTTTCTTGGGACTACCCATTTTCCTCACTTGAGTGGGTCTAAGAGGTTGATCTATGTCCTTAGGGAGGGGGGAGGGAGGGAGGGAGGGGGGGCGGAGGGAGGGAGGGAGGGAGGGAGGGAGGGAGGGACGGCGGGCGGGGGGGGGGGGGGAGGGGGGGGGGAGGGAGGAGAGAGAGAGAGAGAGAGAGAGAGAGAGAGAGAGAGAGAGAGAGAGAGAGAGAGAGAGAGAGAGAGAGAGAGAGAGAGAGAGAGAGAGAGAGAGAGAGAGAGAGAGAGAGAGAGAGAGAGAGAGAGAGAGAGAGAGAGAGAGAGAGAGAGAGAGAGAGAGAGAGAGAAAGAAAGAAAGACTTTTTAACGTCTATTAGAGGCTAAAATCGGCCTATGAGACAAAACATATACATCAGTATGATCCAATCCAGTATGATCCAATCCACTGTGATCCAAAACGAAAATAAAGTGTGAGTACTGCAAACGGGTATAAAAGGAGGGATAGTAGCTAGCATCAAGGGTGTGGGGTGCTATGGGTATGCACTCTATATGCTCCATGGGTGAGATACAAATATGATATGCGTAGGGAGGGGAGGGGAGGCTCGATGGTATCACAACCCCCTAAATGCCTGGAGTGGGTGTAGGATATAATGCATCGGTGGGTAAGGCATCATGGCGATCCTCAAAATGCTCTGGGCGTCCAAATCGATAGGGGTGCGCTGCTGACGTCTCTGTATCTCCATGTCATGGCGTGCGTGAATCGCCTGAATCTCTCTCTGATGTGGACGAGCTCTCCGGACAAGGGGTCTCGGTCGTCGACGCTGTCGTCTAAGCTCCTCTGCTCTGTGTAATGTGACACCCCGCATCGAGCTGGGCCCCCGAGTGTATGTGGGTCTGAAAAAATCTGTAATATAAGTCTGAGGGGGGGCGGTCAGGTGTATCTCCATCTGCTGCTGGAGGAGTGATGCGCGACGGTGTTGGAGCTCTACTAGGAAACGACCTAGAGGGCGCTGGTCCTCTGTCCCCAATAAAGCCCTGATCTCTCTAGGCCCCCTGAAGAGCTGTGGGTAGCGGTCTCTGATGTCCTCATATGCCTGGCATCTACATGTGTAGTGCTCCTCGTCCTCCACCTCCTCTCTACATATCCTGCATAATCGCTCATCCCTGGGGGTATGTGTGGCTCGCCCAATCTCAATCTCGAGTTGGTGTGATGATACTCTGAGCTGCCCAATGGCCACTCTCTCAGCTGGTGCCATATATGTATCCATGTATCGTGGTCTCTGAATGAAACCATCCGCTGTCACAGTCAAGAAGTGCTCTCTGTAGTGTTGCCTCTTTGTGGGAAGAGGCTCCCGTGGTGCTATCCATGTCTCCCTGACGTGTATCTGTAGTAGGTCCTGACGGATGATCCTATTCCTCTCCGAACGAGAGAGGGTAATGTGGGGGGAAGAGAGGTCATACTGAAAAGGGGGGAGATCCGTAATGCTCATGCCATGGTCTGCTAACCATCGGTAAGTCTGTGCATACCATACTCTCTCATGCCCTGTCTCTGCCAAATGTCTAGAGCTCTCAAATGCAAGCCTGGTGAGTCGGCTAGTGGGGAGCTCTCTGACTCTCAGAATAAAGGTCACCAACTGGAAGAGGGCCTCCACTAGCATCGGTGGTGTGCCAAGCTCAGCTCGTATAATGTCATGTGGAACGGAGGGCTTGCTGCGCAGCAAGCGTGATATCATGGTGATCTGGGGCCTCTCAATCTGCGTCCACATCGCCTCTGTGATCCCTGGTGCCCATACTGCTGCTGCGTACATCAATGCGGGTATCACTAGAGTGTCAAAGAGCCACGCCTTAGTCCGGGGCTCCTGAAAATGTGTCTGAAAGCAGCGTCTCTCCAATCCTGCAAGTGCCGCATAACCTCGCGTCAATCTATCTCTCGCAGCCTGTGCCATGGAGAATACCCCTGTGCTGCCCGAGAAGGTGATACCTAGGTAGACGTAGGAGTCCACTACCTCTATCTGTCCTCCAGCTGCCGTGAAAGAGGCGCGATGGCGTACCGTCCTGGAGGTATGGAAGATCATGACCTTGGTCTTGCCAAGGTTCACTGTGAGTCCTCTCTCCATGCAAAAGGTATCGAGCGCCTGTAAATGTGACTGCAACCCCTCCTCTGACTCTGAGAGCATGACAATGTCATCAGCATATAATAGGATATGTACTGGCGTACCTCCGAGGTCTCCTCCTCGCCCTCCTGCTCGCTGTATATACTCCGTGATCTCGTCGATGTAGAGACCGAAGAGAGTGGGTGAGAGAGGGCAACCTTGTTTCACACCAATGGTGCTAACAAGGCTGTCTGATAGACCGCCGGGGCAGCGTACCCTGCCTGTGACTTGTGCATACAAAGCGTGGATGGCCCATAGCATGTCTGATGGAAGCTGTAACTCCTGGAGCCTCCGTAGTAGTCTCTCTCGAGGGACCATGTCGAAGGCTTTGCGGAAATCCACAAAGCAACAGTATAGTCTCTGCTTCCTCGCCTTCGCGCTCTCAATCAAGCAACGAAGCACGAAGATGTGGTCGATGGTGGAGAAAGTGCGGCGGAAGCCTGCCTGGCCGGGTGCTCTAATCCCCGCTGCCTCAGCGTGTGTACTGAGCTCTGCCTCTAGTACCGCCCCATAGATCTTGGCCAGGATATGGCCTATCATAATAGTCCTGTAGTTCCCTTGGTCCATCATATCGCCGGACTTATGGATAGGCGTAATGGTATGCATAGTCCATGAGTCGGGTAATCGCTCAACCAAAGCACGGTTGAAGAGATGGGCGATCAAGTGGGAAACTACATCTGCTGCGTATATAAAGTGCTCTCCCTGTAGCCCCGTGTGGTCTGCTGAACAGCCATGCTGTAGCCTATGGATGGCCTGTTGTACCATGCCTGCTGTGAAGAGGGTGGATATCACCGGACGCGGTGTGGAAGGAATCGGTAATGGTGGCTGTCCTGGGACGTCATATAACCTCTGGGCATAGGTGTGCCAAGTCGAAGGATCTGCTATGGGTGTAGGGGGGGGAGAGAGAGAGAGAGAGAGAGAGAGAGAGAGAGAGAGAGAGAGAGAGAGAGAGAGAGAGAGAGAGAGAGAGAGAGAGAGAGAGAGAGAGAGAGAGAGAGAGAGAGAGAGAGAGAGAGAGAGAGAGAGAGAGAGAGAGAGAGAGAGAGAGAGAGAGAGAGAGAGAGAGAGAGAGAGAGAGAGAGAGAGAGAGTCATATTAACGTCTACTTGAGGCCAAACTTGGCCTATGAGACAAAACCATGTGCAAGTGTAGTAACCTTGTGTAGAGAATGAAATGAAAAAAGTACTTACTACATAAAGCTATATCGGGCTAGAAAAGGCTGGGAAGAGGTGGCTCTGACTCTGCAGATAATGGCCACCTAATACATGGCAGGCCCATAATGTGAGTGAGTAAAATACCCTAGCTACTGGTGATGGGTGGAGGTGGGTGTAGTATGTGGTACATCGGTGCTGGTCTGAGTGCCTCCTGAAGGAAGACAATTCAGGTGGTGGTGGTACGCCTCTGCTCCATCATGTGGTCATAGGCTGTCCTGATGCATGAGATATCCTCCTCATAAAGTCGTGGTCGATGATATCCAACCATGCGTAGTCGACGTCGTGCTCTCTGTGCTGCTGCCTGGTGGAGCGTAAGCCCTCTAGATGGACCTCTTTGGTGTAGCTCAGCTTGCTGAACGAACTGAGTAATGGTCTGCTGGATACTCCTCCGTGTCTGATGTGTCTGCTGTAGTGACTGCTCTCGCCTCTCATATGCCGCTGTGAGGAAGCGTCCCAACTGTCGCTGGTCTCCCATAGTCATGCACAACTGGAGCGACTCCTCTATCTGGAATTGTGCACGTAGGTCTAAGTATGCTGGGCATCTGACAACAAAATGCTCCTCACTCTCTAGCTCTGTCTGGCATACTGGGCACCACCTCTCCTCTCGGGGGACTCCCCTAGACCGACCCCTCTCAATCTCGAGCTGATGTGATGACACCCGGAGCTGCCCAATGACAACTCGAAGGTGGTGGGGTAGGTATGTCTGCATGTATCGCGGAATCTCAATGAAGCCCTCGTCCGATATATGTAGAAAATGCTCACGGTAATAGAGCATTTTCGGAGGCAATGTATCCCTAGGGCACACCCCACAGAGAGAGAGAGAGAGAGAGAGAGAGAGAGAGAGAGAGAGAGAGAGAGAGAGAGAGAGAGAGAGAGAGAGAGAGAGAGAGAGAGAGAGAGAGAGAGAGAGAGAGAGAGAGAGAGAGAGAGAGAGAGAGAGAGAGAGAGAGAGAGAGAGAGAGAGAGAGAGAGAGAGAGAGAGAGAGAGAGAGAGAGAGAGAGAGAGAGATGGATGGAACAAAGTTCATATGTGACAAGAACAAGAGGGAGAAATATGATTTGCATTTGAATGTGCACATGTATAACATAGCGGAACCTTCACATCTATATATAGCCTCCTCTTTGTCCCCCAACTTCCCCTGTTCCATGGCCTTTCACATACTAATGAACCCCTTTAAAGCATAGAAGGGTTCAAATTTGAATTTACAATGAGATTTGTAGCAATATGGCCTTCAACCACATTGTTCAATTTTATGGAGGGTAACCTAGGCTGGGATAAGGTATGTAGGCTAACCTAGGCTGGCATAAGGCAAGGTATTTTATGAAAATAAAAATAATAATCTCTTTGAGTGGATAAAAACCTCGATTTTTATTTTGGGTCTCAACGATTTAAACGATTAAATCTCGATTTAAATATTGCGAGTTAAATCTCTCGGTCACACTGTGGTTGTTGATGTGGCACCTGACACAATCTCCTTGCATAATCATGCCAGGTACGTGGATCCTCAATTGGTGTCTCGATTCTGGTCTTTTGGAGAGTCTGCCATGCCACATTGCAATCTTTATTTATGCACATACCATAGAGATCCCAATATTAAGAGGACTGCTGTGTGTCCCTTTTGCATCTAGTTGTGAAGTCCTTATATATACATTTGCTTTTGTGTGATTGAGTTTTACATGTAGCTGTTGTGATCTGAGTAATCTATACAATTCTCTAAAATCATTGCCATACCATGGGTGTGGGGCATGGCTCTAGATTTTGGATGGCTTGTGCATTAGATGTGGAAAGCTTTCTATAACAACTCCTTGAAGCATGGTACGAAACTGTGTGGTGAGTATGTCAAGTGGCCAAATAGCCTCTAGAAAAGGGAGATGTGCAACAATTTGACATGAACATATATTTGACAATGCCAGTGAAATGACTCTTGTCTGTTGAGTCATTGTGGTCTTTGCCTGGTCCAAGAGGTGTACTAAATTAGCAATGTAGAGAAAGTGTTGTCAACTTGAATTGAGCATGGTGAGCCTCTGAAAGATGTGATCATAGGAGCTTCCTCCAGTAACTATGAGGACACCCATGTATTCTATTGTGTATTCGATTACATTTGGCAAGATGTTGTTTGCACCGAGTTCTGACAAGTGATTTCCAATAACCTGTGGAATCATCTCCCTTACTGTTTGGGGGTCATGACGGGAGACTGTTTTGAATCCAAGCTCAAGATGCTTGGTGTAGGATCCATCTTATAAGTTACGCACAATCTAGATTGAGTTCTGGCATTGAAGTTTCCAACAAGGGAAACCTCTCTCAAAGATAATTTTTTATGAAGGATTTCCTTAGATAAAGCTCATGATCCCTTAGCTGGTTTGGCTCTACTGCTTCCTCTGTTGGGGTGTAGCATGATCGTCTAGGATGGAATAGTAAAAAGCTCCTTTTTTTTTTCAAAGTTTTGTTACTTTATAGTTAAAAGCTCTTTATTTCTGAATTAACTACTAATTTATTTATTTATTTCTTTCCCTTTCACCATACGGGATATCAAGTTGGTGATTATCATTTGTATTATTTGATCCGTATTTGGGGCATCATTTATTGATTGTTTATGTTTTACTCTGTCAGATTTATGATTGATGTTTAATCTTGTTTACTGGTTAGGTTTAATGTGCTACGAGGAAATGGCCTTCTTTTGTTTTAGTTTATTATTTGTGGAAGTTTACTGGCATTTTTAAAGACGAGAATGAAAAAGAGATAAAATAAATGATTATATTGTCATTTTATTTTGTATATGCACTCTTTCAACTTCTTTGCGTTAGAATAAAAATGTTTAATGCGTAACCTTTCCTTTTTCCTTTTGCATTCAAACTTTCTCGAGTCATCAAGATAAAGTTTTAGTTCAATTTTGAGTTGCTTAGATTTATAAATGTTTTTAATTAAAGAATTGGCTATTATCAATATACTCTTAGAGCTGGACTATTTGTTATTGTTGTTAGTTCGATGTTTGTAGATACATCCTGTTTTGTAAGGAGAAAAATGAAAGAAAATGTTTAGTATTGTTCATTTAGCATTCAATGTGATGGAGGAAAACATGAGAAATGTACAGCGTATCCTTTATTTTTATCATAGCGATCATTTTCTAAGAAACACTGATCTAGTGATGTGCTGGAAACCATTAATTGTACTGTATACCGTGAAGCAGTATTAAATGTACACAGTATTGTTTTTTAAATTATTACTAATATTATAATACTGTGCTGTTGATGATTTTTTCAGTACGAGTGTTGTTGAAGAGAGTTTCGACTATCTGGATGCACCTGTGGAAAGAATAACAGGTGCTGATGTGCCAATGCCATATGCTGCGAATCTTGAACGCATGGCAGTACCACAGGTACCCATTTTGTTCTGTTTGTTGCTTGAGATATTTTATGAAAGCAAACTTAAAATAAAAATCATTTCTTTTCTTTATTCTTTTTATTCCAGATAGAAGACATAGTAAGGGCAGTGAAGAGAGCATGTTCTCGGTCTGCTCGTGGGAAATAGAGGTTATGCCACAGCACTTTGTTACCCGTTGGCTTCTGGTCGTGATGGAGGAAGTATATAGGATTCATCATAAGTGTTTACGCTCTCGCAATTTTGTGGTTCCAATTTTGTGATCAACTCTCTCACAATAAGGTATTAACAACATACCACAGGAATGTTGGGCTTGACATATCTAGATGTTGGGGCCAGGAGATAACAGAGCCTTTCTTTGTAGCATTTTGTATGAATGTCGGATTCACATTCAGAGAGGCTGATAATGTAACTAGGTCACAAGCAGAGAACTGTGTTCTGCCCATAATGTAAAAAAATCATGTTTTTTTGCTGAAAATAAAAACCTTTAAATTGTTGTCAATTTAAATCTCTGGAATGGTTTTATTACGATTTATTAAACTATATATACTGAGGGTAGCCTTGAGATATGTGCATTTTTAGATGCTCGTGCATTGACCATTTGATCTAGATACTATGCAGAGTTTGTATCATTCATGATGTTGAATATATTCACTATATATTGCTCTAGGAGAACAAAAGATCCTGTCAAAAACTAAGTCAGGTATAAATATTGTGTTTTTGGTCAAGATGTTTACCAATCTAGTTGAAAATTGATATATACAGTCATCCAAGTTCGAGTCAGAACTTGCTATGCTCAGGCGAATGAGTTTCAATGCTAATTTGTTGAAACATCTGTATTAGATCTGAAATAGCATTTTTTCAATATTCCCTTATTAGATGTTGGGGAGAACCTTCGTGTTTAGCATAATTTTCTTTCAGCATTTTTTTGTGTAAAATGATCTCCAATAGGAACATACGAGTTCTACTATGCATGTACTTGCATGAGAGATTTGATTCTTTGCTACAAAAGTATCACTTTGATCGAATATGAAAATTGGTGGAGAGAAGAATTTGCTTCCTTCTCTTGTAGCCCTAGCATGTACTCGATTATTATAACCCCTTCGCCCGGCATATAATCTACCTCCTGCCTAGGTGCATCAAATAACATGTTATTAGCATTAAACGAGTCCCCGTTGAATACTTTGGAACAAGAAAGCAATGCAATATTTGTTCCTGATTCAGAGAGAGAGACACATAATCGAAATGGAGTACTACCTCAAATATGTTCCAAAGCTTTTCATCTTGTTGTAGGTAAGCTTGGACCGCCTTTAGATGGGTTGTGGCTCCACTAGAATGTGCATGATCCTTGTTGAAACACCACAAATCAATCTCCATGCATCAAGCTTCATGAACCGCCAAGTTTCGTTGAAGATGCATGTGAAAAAATTTGCTTGAGGAATCCTTTGCGAGTGTCTTTGAGTAGGCTTCAATCGGAAAAATGGTTGAAAAAACTTCTTGAGGGTTAGTGCAGTGGATGATCTCTCAATACCCTAAAGTTTGGTTGAATGTGGATTGAGAGAAGTCTTCAAAGGGCTCTTGAAAATCACCTTCCAGCTCTTGGATTTTGCAAAGATGTGTAGAGAACGCGGACTTGAAGAGAGAGAACTAGGCAAAAAAAATTTATGGATGCTTCGAATTGCACCATTGCCTACTGGTTTATCGCACATACAATGGGAATTCTTTGTAGAGGAGAGTATAAAAGCTAATCTCTCTTCTTATTACTCCCAACTCTCAAAGGAAGAGAGAGCTTGCTCCTCTGTTGTCTGCCCCCATGTTCAGACAGGGATGGCACATGGACAAGGGAACCTCCTAGCCACTTGTTCATTTTGGGGGGGTGTAAGTAAGGGGGCTTCTGTTGGAATTTGGGGCCCCAAGATCTTCCAATACTAAAAAACCTTTGAGCATACACATTTAATTAAACAAGATGATAAGTGAGAGGTAGAAAGAGATTTTGAGACAAAAGTAACGGAAGCAAATTGCTTACTCACTAAATATAGATGGTCGAATTACAACATGGGAGTACTACTCAACCATATGATGGTGCACTCACTGAATGGAAGAATAACCAAGAAGATGATGATGTGCAGAATTCAGATTATGCTGTTATAATCTGAGTGTGTGTGAAGCGAATGAGCAACGAAGTGAACCTAATCTTTGAAGAAAGTGCAACAAATCTGAAAATTAACAAACCCTAATTTTGAAATTAGGGTTCAAAAACCCTAAAAACAGAAAATAGGATTAACTTACAAAAGATAGCTGCCACCAACTTGTAGAAGACTCCTTAGTCCAAGAGAGTAGCCTCTCCTTCACCTCTCCTTAGCCTCCAAAGCTTCAGAACTCCAAAATCGACACAAGGTGTCCAAAAGTGTGCCCAAGGTCCTCCTTATATAGGTTTGAGTCTCCAAGTAAAGCACATCGTAAAACTTTGGCGAAAAAACATATCGCTGCCCGAAAAAGCTGTTATCGCAATTTTAAAAGTGGATCGCTAAAAAATTGCTTTTCGTGTTTTAAAAAACTTCTATCGCTAGATTTTGTCTTGCTTTATTTTGATCGCCCAAATTAAAGTGCTTTTGCCATCTTTAAATTATGACCTAGCTTTTCAAAAGTTAGAACCTCAAAAGTGTTCATCCACCATTTTAGGGCAGAATTAGGGTTTGATGTTTCTCCCAAGTTTGACATCTCATGACTGAATGAAGCATATCATTAGATAGCTCTCGCCTAGCTCTATCTATATAGCCTAAAAAAGTTTTACCCAAACTTTACAAAAATGCAAAGTCTTAAATTTGGATTTGCTAGAAATGGACCATATGTACATTGATTTCCAACAATCCCTCCTTCAATGTCATACTGGAAATGGACCATATGTACATTGATTTCCAACAATCCCTCCTTAATGTCATACTGGTATAAGCTTTATTAACCTGCACATCTTCTCATGACTATCTCTAGTCAATGCTTTGGTAAATATATGCGCATCATTCTCACTAGAAGGAACATAAACCAGCTCAATGTGCTTCTTTGCTATTTGCTTTGGAATATAGTGGTAGTGAACCTCTATATGCTTTGTCCTTGCATGATGTACTTGATTCTTTGTTATAGCTATTACGCTCTGGCTATCTGAAAATATCTGAATGGGTTCATGTACTCTTACATCTAGATAACTGAAAATCTTTTGTAACCAAACTGACTCCAAAGTAGATGTAAATGTTGCACGATAATCAGCTTCATACGATGAAGTTGCAATAGTGGGTTGTCTCTTCGAAAGCCATGAGATAAGACAATCTCCAAGATAAAAACAAAATCCACTAGTACTTCTTCTAGTGTCTCTATCTCCTGCCCAATCAGAATCTGAAAATTCTTTTAGTAACAAATGTGTAGATTTTGAGAATACCATAGCATAATTTGAAGTTCCCTTCAAAATCTAAAGATCCGCTTTACTGCTTTCCAATGTACCTTTGTCGGATTTTGCATGAACCTTGATACTTGAGAAACTACAAACTGTATATCTGGACATGTATTACAAAGATATATCAAGCACTCAACTGCTTGACAATATAAAGTAGCATCAAATGACTCTTCATCTACTACTATTTGTAAAGACGTGTTCTGATCCATAGGTGTTTGCATAGGTTTAGAATCAATCATATGAAACCTTTCTAATAGTTTCTCAATGTACTTCTGTTGTGTCATATGGATACACTCATCCTTAAACAAAAACTGAATCCCAAGATAATAATGCAAGATTCCTAAATCATTCACATCAAATGTTTGCTTCAATTGTTCTTTGAACATCGGCAAGTCCTCATGTTTGGGACATGTGACTATAATATCATCCACATAGATGATTGCTATAACCATCAAACCTGTTTCAACTTTGGCATAAAGGGTTGGAGTTGCATCTCAGTTTTGGAAACCAATGGATAAAAGATATGTGTGTATCTTTTCATACAATGCTCTAAGTGCCTGTTTTAATCCATACAAAGCTTTTATAAGCTTACACACTAAGTGTTCTTTACTTGTTTCTCAAAACCTTTTGGCTGTTGAATATATATATCTTCATGTAAATCACCATTTAGAAAAGTAGTCTTTATGTCAAGTTGATATACATTCCAACCAAAATGTGCTGCTAAAGCAAGTATTGACCTAATAACTGTCATCCTAGACGTAGGAGCGAATGTCTCATCATAATCAATACCTTTTTGTTATGCATATTCTTTGACAACTAATCTGGCTTTGTATTGTCAATAGCACCATCTGCTTTCCGTTTGATTTTGAAGATCCATTTTACAACTATAGCTTTCTTTCCTTCTGGTAACTCACATAGCTCCCAAGTTTGATTCTTATGAATAGAATCAATCTCTTTTTGCATAGCTTTTCTCCAAATAGGAATGTTAAGTGCATCTATAACACATGCGGGTTCATCTTCAACTGTCGTGAGTGCAAAAGTATCATGAATCTCAAAGTCTTCAGCAAAACTTACATGATCTTTTTGTTGTTGTTGTCTAGCCTGACTCCTTGTTCTTCCTATAAAAGTTTTTATACTACTATCTTTCCATGTCTGATATAACCAAGTAGGTGTATCCTTAAATAGTGCTAATACTCTTTCTGACTCTTCAGCTTCCACTGGTTTTGGAACATGTCTCTCTAAGGTAGTAGGACTTTCTGGAACTCTAGTACTTTCTTCCATTTCTGGAACTAAAGTCTCATGTGGAACTGACTCTGTAGAAGGTTGTGAAATTCCTCTTTCTTCAATCCTAGGAACTTTAACTCCCTCCTGATATGGTTGAACATATACATCCAAATTCCTTCAAAAAAATCCATAGTCATTTTCTCTAATGAACTTTGGATTTTCTGCTTCTTTATCATATATCTTATTTTCAATAATATATGCATTGTGTGAAAGAATAACTTCACCTGTCTCTGGAACATAAAACCTATAACCTTTACTCAACAGGATATCCAATGAAAACAAATTTTCTTGCCTTTACATCTAGTTTTCCACGATCCTTTTTCTCAATATGTACATAAGAAAGTGATCCGAATACTCTGAAATAGCTCACATTAGGTTTTCTACCATAATAAGCTTCATAAGGTGTGATTACCTTTAAAACTTTTGTAGAGGATATATTCAAAATGTGATTAGCTGTATGTATTGCATCAAACCAAAATTTCGGTGAAAGCTTCTTGGATGCCATCATGCTCCACATCATCTCAACAAGTACTCTATTCTTCCTTTCTGCAATACCATTCTGCTGAGGAGTATAAACAATAGTAAGGTATCGAGTAATACCTTTTTCTTCAAGAAATGTCTGGAACTCATTTGACAAGTATTCTCCACCTCTATCACTTATGAGAATCTGGATAGTTGTCTAACTTTCATTTTCAACCATAGCTACAAATTTCTTGAATGTGAGAAAGACTTCTAACTTCTACTTAAGATAATATATCCATGAATATCTCGTAAAATCATCAACATATAGAACAAAATACCTAAAACCTTGAACAGAGTCTGCTCTCATATGTCCATTCACATCTGAATGTATAATCTCTAATTTCCTGGTGGCTGTAATATGACCATGTTTCTTGAAAGGTAGTTTATGCATCTTATCTTCAAGACAACCTTTACATATATCTGAATCATCTGGTAGCTCGAATGAGGGTAGACTCTGAACCATACCTTTGTCTTTGATACTCTTGAGAGCTCCAAAACTAATATATCCAAATCTTTCATGCCATAACTTCATATCTTCCACCTGTGACAATGATTTGACTATTGATTTTTGACAAAATAAAAATCCCTCTTTTATGCTCACCTTGGAAAATACACTTCTCATCTTTGTGTGACAGATCTCTCTCAAATACAAATTTGTATCCATCTCCTAAAATTACAGATATAGAAAGTAGATTCTTATTGATATTAGGTACATATAGAACATCTGAAATCTGAAAATTACCACCTTCTCTTGACTTTAGGGTTATGGTATCTATTCCTACAACATCCAAATCATTGCCATCTGCAATAGTAACTCTTCTTCCTGAAGAATAGGAAAGAGAAGAAAATACTTCTCTGCAACCTGTCATATGCTTTGTAGCACCTGAATCAAATATCCAAGGATCTACTGAAAGAACTTGTAAAGCTGCTTGATCAAAAGCTACTTCCTTAATGATGATACATGCATAAGAATCACCTTGAGGTTTCCCTTTTTTCTCATCTTCTGCAACATTACATGATGCCTTTTTCTTTTCTGCTGCAATCCTTTTCTAACATACTGTTATGAAATGTCTAGGTTTCTTGCAATAGTGACATAATGCTTCCTTCTTCTTAGAAGACTTCTCTTTAGATGTAGTAGAAACAAAATCTAAAGTAGACAGTTGAAAGGGACTTACTTTCCTTCTTGGATTGCTTTTCCTTCTTATCCTTCTTCTTCCTTTTACCCTTTGATGAAGATAAAAGTGCTTCTTCATTCTCTTCCATACCCTTCAACCGATCATCTTGAAGTAACAAGAACTCTAACTCTTCAAATGTAACCTCTCTATCTCTTGTTGTGAGTGTAAGTGCGATTATAAAAGACCGATATGAGATAGGAAGTGAATGAATCAACGTATTTACCATTTCTTCATCAGATATCTCAACTCCTACATTTAGAAGTTGATCTCTCAAGTCAACGAGCTTTGTAATGTAGGTTTGAATTGACTCACCAACCTTCATCCTTGTATTTGCTAGTTGTCTCCTCAAGTGAGCTTTCCTAGTAGGATTTCTGCTCTGAAAAAGATTCTCAAGCTTCAACCAAGCTTGTCTAGAACTTCTGCAAGATCTGATCTGCGGTAGAATATGCTTTTTGACACTCATTGCTATGAATGATAGTGTTAAAAAAAAACCTTTGAGCATACACACTTAATTAAACAAGATGATAAGTGAGAGATAGAAAGATATTTTGAGACAAGAGTAAGTAACATAAGCAAATTGCTTACTCACTAAATATAGATGGCCGAATTACAACGTGGGAGTACAACTCAACCATATGATGGTGCACTTACTCAATGGAAGAATAGCCAAGAAGATGATGACGTACAAAATTTAGATTATGCTGTTATAATCTGAGTGTGTGTGAAGCAAATGAGCAACGAAGTGAACCTAACCTCTCAAGAAAGTGCAACAAATCTAAAAATCAGCAAACCCTAATTCTGAAATTAGGGTTCAAAAACCCTAAAAACAAAAAATAGGATTAGTTTACAAAAGATAGCTACCACCAACTTGTAGAAGACTCCTTGCTCCAAGAGAGTGGCCTCTCCTTCATCTCTCCTTAGCCTCCAAAGCTTCAGAACTCTAAAATTGACACAAGGTGTGTATCAACTCTATCTTGAATTATCCAAAAGTGTGCCCAAGGTCCCCCTTATATAGGTTTGAGTCTCCAAATAAAGCAAATCGTAAAAATTTGGCGAAAAAACATATCGTTGCCTGAAAAAGTTGTAATCACAATTTTAAAAGTGGATCGCTAAAAAATTGCTTTTCGTGTTTTAAAAAATTTCTATCGCTAAATTTTTAGTCTTGCTTTTTTTGATCATCCAAATTAAAGTGCTTTTGCCATCTTTAAGTTATAACCTAGTTTTTCAAGAGTTAGAACCTCAAAAATGTTCATCCACCATTTCAGGTTAGAATTAGGGTTTGAGTTTTCTCCCAAGTCAGATCTTTGATGACTAAATGAAGCATATGACTAGATAGGTCTCGCCAAGCTCTATTTATCTAGCCTAAAAAAGTTTTATCCAAACTGTACAAAAATGCTAAGTCCTAAATTTGGATTTGCTGGAAATAGACCATATGTACATTGATTTCGAATAGCTTCCTCCATGCCTTGCTTTAAGAGGGAGGCCCTATGGTCCTCCACGTTGGCCTTCATGCACAAGAGTTTTACATAGCACTAAGAGTGGACAAAATTTCCAATTGGGTGTGGTTTCCAAGGCATTCGACCACCCAAATTTAAAGCAATAATATCTGCACAAAATCCCAGATGAAGATTGAAGTAGAAATCATGCTCAAATCAACCATAGCCATGTACCGTTGTCATGAAGCTTCCTTCAATAAAACCCAAGGGTCTTGAACCTTAGTATCTATTCAAATAACTGCCATAATTATACATGTTCAAACCTTGGAATAAGGTGTTGAATTGCACAGAGGCTCAAAGTTACTAGAAATTGATGTAGTGTTTGATTTCTAGTACAAAGTTATGGATTTAGAGAAGATTAAATTTAAGTGAAATTCATTTCATAATGGTGTGGGTGTGGGCATGATAGTCCAGAACATTAAGTTTTATGTTAGCATCAAAGTGGGTATGGTGGTATGGGACAATGTACTTAAAGTGATGTATTTCCAAGCTCAAGTTCAAGCACAAATTCATGCTCAATTGTTTGAGAAAGTGTTCGAAGCTAGATAATTATGAAATTCATTTGGGATACTCTTGGTCCAATTGAAGTTGGGTTAAAAACATTGAGGAAACAATTCTTTCCTAGATTCTACAAGGATCCAAAAACCTAGATTGGACATAGTATTCCTGTAGACGAGTATCAAGCCGGTGGATCTTGGATGGAAGTGGATCATAGTAGGACGTAAATCAGATGTTTTGTTCAGCCATCGTCAAACTTCATTCTCCAACATTGCATCAAAATTGGGGCTTTTTGACGGATGACAATGGATTTAGCAGTATAGGTGTAGGTATATTCATCAAGAAAATAATTTGTGATGAAAAGTGCGTGTGTGGTCGATGTGTTAATATTGCTATCAGTATACTAGGTATGCAAGTCAAGAGGAATATGCTTTTTATTTGCTTATTTGTAGCAAAAGGCTTTTTTACATTCATGATTTCGGATGGCTATAGCCATACCTTTAGCGGTGCTTGTGGTGATGCTTTTTTCCCCCTTAATTTACCATTTAATCGCGCATAATTTCCCATTAATGTAGCGATGGAGAAATTAATAGTTTGTGACTTTCATTCTGATCGAATTGTCAATGGCTATATATATATATATATATATATATATATATATATATATATATATATATATATATATATATATATATATATATATATATATATATATATTTGTATATTCGGATCATACATGTCAATGGCGATATTGACATGTACGATCATCGATTACATAAAAGAAAACGTGCACATTGTGTGCAACATATCCCAAGAGCAATTTTGAGAGCCTGTGCATAGCAACAAAAACTCCTAGTAAGTTTCCTAATCATTCATACCTTTTTTCATATCTTTCTCTCATCATTCTTACTCTCTCTCCGCACACGATCATTATTACTAGAATTCATTACTTTTATTTTAATGTTATATATTTTTAGTGTGTTCTTAAGTACATCAATGATTACATAGTCTTGATTTACATACTAAAGATTACAGAGTTCACAATTAAGCAATTCAAATTCAGATGCTTCAATGAAGTGAAAATTTTCAATTCTTTATTTACTGTTTATTGAAATGGTTAATTATAAAAAATTCATCATAAATGGTTAAAAAGGAAAAATTACAATTAATGAAAGTAATTGATTAATGCAATTCAAAAATAAAGAAATAAAAATTCATATGCACAGGTACACATACACATAAGCACATAAACACACATACATACACACAATCACACATATTTATACACACATAGATGCATATACATACATATATATACACACAAACATAGACATACAGATAAGCATGCACACATGCCTACCTACACATATTTACATACATACACACATACCTATATACACACATACTTACATATACACAAATATGTTGTGGTAGTGATTGTGGCCATGCACCCTCATGAAGACATGAAGATGAAGTATTCAAAGAGTTATATGGATTTGTTAACCATCAAGATGCTCAAACCATCATGTGAAGAAAATAAAAAATGAAGGAGATGAAATTTTCAAAGTAAAGAAGGCTCATGAAGTTAATTCCAAGGGTTCAACTATAGTCAAATGATGGAATGAAGAAGAGGAGAAAGGAGCAACGAGCATATTCAAATTTGGACACTTTTTGGACCTCCAAAGCCTACGTGAAAGATCATGTAGAAAACACACATCTTAGTTTGTAAAGAAAAAATAAAAGAATTTGATTGGTCTATTTAACTGAAGCATGGATCAAAGGGTCTTTTTTTCCTATAAAAGGACGAGTCCATTCAATTATTTTTTTTCCTTCCTAAGAGTTAAGAACTTGAGTGCTTAGTGCAACTAGAGAACCTTTGAGCCCAAACCCTTGAGTTATTACCCTTTGAGTTACCATTTGTGAGAAACCCCTTGTGGATCTTTGAATTCATTAAATATTGTATTCTTTTCAAATCTTGATTATTAATATATCATTAATCTTTGAGCACGTGGCTTTGTTTTGAGGGTTCATGAGGAGCATGATATCATTTTGATGTGTGAAGGTCAACTTGAACAAGCTTTGTGGATTTATCAACATGATTTATGCAATAACAACATTGATTTGTGAGTTGTGAATTCAAGTCTCAAGGTAAATTTCCTAGTTCCATCTTCATTGCATTGTGATTGATTGAAAAATTGCATGTTTAATTGAACTTGAACATTTAATGTTGCATGATTTTCATAAGCTGATGAAAACTTTGCACTAGGGCTCCTTGCAAGCAAGCCTTAACCCCATAAATGCACCTTCACTCATGTGAACATGACGTGAAATACCAAGGTTTTGTGTGTAAAGTTTCAAATAATATCTTCGTTAGAAAGAAAATTCTTCAACTTATATTTCAGAAATAAATAAATATAAAATTGATTAAATTAAGAGATATTAACCATTTTTTTTCCTTTCTTTAAAGCTTAAAATTTCCTTCATATCAATACATTCAGATGGTGATGAACTTCGGAATGAGTTGAACGTGGATGTGACTGTAAACATGGATGATAAAAGTTTGAAGTTGAAGTCGCGATTGATTTATGAGAGCAATCTCTTAGCTGATCCGACACTCTGACCTTGTTCATGTTCTCTCTAACAATATACAACAGATAGAAGACCGTTTCAGTGTTATCTTAAACTAGATAGACTTTTAACATTGTACTAAATAGATCTATGTGATTAAATTAATCTTGGGTGCCTGCTTCAACTATCAAACTTTTGGCATGCTTGTCTTGTTATTTTTCTTGTTTGAATTGGACAACAAATGTAAACACCATGAAGAAACTAAGAATAACACCTCATGCCAAAATGTACTCATACCACCAATCATGCTCGACATAAATTTCATCATCATTAGTGCCAAATAGAATTTCTTGTTCTATTTCTTCAATTCTTTTTGTATGTTTGACATCGATAGTTATGTTGCTAAGCATAGAAAATGGAGGCCTTTGGGATTAACCTACAGCACTACGTTAGAAAATTCCTAGCGCTTCAAAATAAGAACAATGCTTGAGTCCACTATGAAGGAGAAAGGTGAGTTCTCAGGAAAAAAACATTACTGAATTTCTTCAATTCTTTGTAAACAAAGCACAATTTTTTGGAATTCCAAAAGAAAAATGGGCTAGGAATTTTACAAGGGTTTTGAAAGAATCCTTAAGAGTGTGCATAAAAAACTATGAACATAAAAATTGGGATTATCTTTCCACTTCCCAGAACCAAAAACTTACATCTGATACTCTTAGTGCAATGGGAAATCAAATAATGGAACAAACTAGTTGGGATGTGTCGATTCTTATTTACCCTTTTAACCTCTTCTTCAACTAATCCTTTTTCATATTTCCTAGCTATTCTTCTATTTTCTTCATCCCATTTTTTCTTTTCTTCTTTACTTACTATATGTGTGTCATCATCCTAAGGTAGGTAAGTTGCATTTGAATGATGAATTTGTGTCATCCAATAAAATCTGTTGGTCCTATTGTAGGTGATCACTCAAGACTTGAAGGAGAACCACAAAATCATCTCTTAGAATTTTTTTTGGGCTTGTGGAACAACAAAAACTATGGTAAAAATAGGTATTGAAAATCCATGTATGGCCTTGATTGATTTAGGTTTTGAAATCAATGTAGTGTCAAATCATCTTTATGATCATGCCAAATGGCCCATAGATAAGGAACACGGTTGGAAAATGAAAGCCACTAATAATGAATTTGGTTGTTCTCATGGTGCACGTGCTAATGTTTTCGTAATGATAAGAGATGTTAAAAATGAACACCATTTCTTTGTTCACGAGGATTGCACATAGCTTATTATTCTAGGAAAATCACTTCTTAGTCAATCAAGAATGGAAACCAAAGTAATGGGTGATGGTAGTGCATTTGTTAGGATAAGATTGTATGATAGCATGAAAGCAGTGCAATTCATGATCGTATGTGTGAATCTCTTAAAATGATTCTTTGTTTCATATTGAAATCTTGATTTTGCTTGAGTGCTCCCATTAAGCAGGAGGATGCGCTCACATGCATGAATAACATCGTGCTCAATAATTGCATTAAAAAGGGACTCATCATTGTTGATATATTTAGGTAGTGATGTGTGTGAACACACTAGGACTGCCGGGGCACTTTTTTCCCTCTTTAGGAGGTTTTTTCCCCCCGGCTTGTATATACACCTATTGCCCTAATGGGCTACTGATCTTTGTACATTCTCTAGTAATACATTCAGTATTGTGTGTTTGTGTTCCAAGCTTCTTCTTCTTCCTTGTGCTGTTCGCGTGCTTCCGCAGACGTCTAACTCCAATAATTGGTATCAGAGCAGGTCGTCGCTTCATCTAGGGCACCATCGACACTCCTCCGTTTGCAGTCTCAGAGCTCGTCTCAGCCTCTGAATGCACTATCGCAGCGCTTGTGCAGGCTATTTCGTCTTTTTGTGCCAAGATATATACCAATTTTTGTTCGCCAGTTTAAGCGTCTTGAAGTCTGCTACAAGTCTAGCAGAACTCGGCTGGGCAGTTCTGTTCAACTTTTTGAGATACAGTCAATTTTCTGCATCAAGGTATTTTAGTCACCGGCCATGGCTAAAAGCAGTGATGTATTCCGTATGTTGGCTATTGAGGATAAGTTGGATGGTACCAACTACCCATTATGGGCTTATATGATGCGACTTGTATTGGTTGCAAAAGGATTGTGGAACATTGTGCAGGGTGTTGAAAGACGTCTTGTTACACCTCTGACTACAGGTACTGCAAATACAGGTGTTGGAGCTGATGAAGATGGTGTCGAAGATGATATTCCGTAGATTCCTGTTCGTGCTGTTGTTTCTACTGCACCTACTGCAGAGCAGATTTGCTAGGATGGCAGAGATGCCCAAGCACATGCATTGTTAGCTTTGTCTGTCAAACATGCCAGTATTCCTCACATTCGCTCTTGTAGAACAGCTAAGGATGCTTGGGATACACTTACCACATTGTACCAAGCTAGGAATGAGGCTCGTATTGCTTACCTCCGAAAACAGTTGGAGAGTGAGCACATGAATGAAGGTGATTCTATGGACAATTTCCTAACGAAGATCAAAGACTTGAAGGAACAGTTGATTTCTACTGATGAGGTTATACCAGATAGCTCACTTGTGCAGACCGTTTTGAATGGTCTTCCTGATTCGTATCAGAGTTTTGCTTCTACTCTTCAATTGATGATGAAAGGCAATCCAAATTCCTTATCATTTGAGGAGTTAGTCTCTGTTCTATTGCAGGAAGATTAGTCCAGACAAAACAGGTCCATTACGTGAGTTGCAGATCAAGCTTTCCTGGCTAGTCAGAAGGGCAAAGGAAAATGGAGCTCTTCAACTAGTAAGCAGAAATCTGCTAATTCTGCATATTCGAAGAAGGAAGATAAAGATGAGAAGAAATCAGAAAAGCAGAAATTGTTTTGTAAGTACTGTAAAGGGAATGATCATATCATAAAGAACTATCCAAAACTGGCTGCTAAAGAGGCAAAGAAGAAAGAGGCTGGAATGGTTGTTGCAGAGGCCTCTACACCAAAAAGAGAGTCTGCAAATCTTGTGCAGGAAGAAGAATGGGCGTTTACTACTGTCTGCAATTTTGACCCATCTTCTCATGAACAATGCATGTCTGTAGTAGACTCAGATGTTTGGTATTTTGACCGTGGGGTGACCAAACATATTACCTCGTAGCACAGTTTCTTCTCTTCACTCGAGCCTGCCCCTACAGGGAATACTGTTACATGCACCAATAACTCCTCTTATCCTGTTATGGGAGTTGGTAAGATCATTTTGACTACTACTGATGGTAGTTCTTTCACTTTGTCAGATGTTTTATTTGTGCCAGGGATCAAAAAGAACCTATTATCAGTTTTTGCATTAGCCAAGATTGGCTTGGTTGTGAAATTTGTTGATGACAAGTGTACAGTTCATGATCTGTCAAATGGCGATGTGATTATTGCTTCTGGCATTTTATGTCGTGGGCTGTATAAGCTCATAGACTATGAAAGATCTGAAAATGATTTGGCATGTGTAGTAAATGATTCTCAAGCTATGTCAGATGCAAAGCTTTGGCATGCACGCTTTGGTCATCTGAAGTTTGCTAGTTGCTACACCTGTAGAAATCTGAAATGGTGTCCTCTTTGCCCAAACTTGAGGCACCTGGAAAACATGTTTGTGAAGGCTGTATTTTGGGCAAAATGCAGCGTTCCTCCTTTCCAAAAGATGGTTCAATTTGGGCTACACAGAAATTGAAGCTTGTACATAGTGATGTTTGTGGTCCTATGCAGACACCCTCTTTTGGAAATTACCTTTACTTCGTGACTTTCATTGATGATTTTTCTAGGCATGCATGGGTATATCCACTCAAAGCAAAGTCCGAAGTGTTCATGTGCTTCAAACAATTTTTGGTTTTGGTTGAAAATCTGTCAGCATGTAAAATGGGCACCCTCCATTCTGATCGAGGGGAGGAATATATGTCTTCTGATTTTAATGCATTTCTGGCTGAACCTGGGATAAAGCACCAGTGTACAGTGCTGTATACACCTCAACAGAATGGAGTTGCTGATCGGAAGAATAAGTCTCTCATGGAGATGGCGAGGTGTATGGTCAAGAGTCAGGCTTTACCTCATAGTTTCTGGCTTGAGGCTGTCATGTGTGCAACATATGTATTGAACAGGTGTCCCACTAAAGCGCTGCAATCTATCACTCCATATGAGGCTTGGCATGACCGCAAGCCATCTGTTGCTCATCTGCGTGTTTTTGGTTGTTTGGCATATGCACTAGTGCCTGAACAACATCGCAGAAAATTGGAGGATAAGGTAGTAAAATGTATTTTTGTTGGGTAGAGTTCTGAAAGTAAAGGCTATCGTCTGTATCATCCACAGACTAAACGCATTCTGGTTAGCCATGATGTTGTCTTTGTGGAAGATGCTATTCAGCCATTGCTTTCATGTACTAAGGAGACAGCTGTTAGCTCCAAAGACATGTATGATACTTTGATGCCTCTTTTTATAGGTGGATAGTCTAGTGCTAATCATAATGAGGCAACTTCTCAGCCTTTGCAGGTTTCATATGATGATGCAGATCATTCCATTTTGATGCAGATTTACATGATGCACTTGTTGATGAGAGAGCTGATATTGAGCAGGCAAAAACTATGCCAAAATGGCTGGCGCAGACTTTGCGTGACAGCAAATTAGATGCATCTTTGTCATATCGTACTCGTTCAGGCTCTCATAGTGCCTTCTTTGCATCAGATTGCTATGCTATGGCGGCATCTAGTCTCTGTGATGAGAATGAGCCTGTTTCTTTTGATGAAGCACAGAATCTAGAAAATTAGATGGCTGCTATGCAATCTGAATATGATGCTATAATGAAGAATGGTACATGGTCTTTATGTGACTTGCCTCCTGGCAAGAAGGCCATTGGCACTAAGTGGGTATACAAGCTGAAGCGTAAATGTGATGGTACAGTTGATAGGTTTGTGATAAGTGGGTATACAAGCTGAAGCGTAAATGTGATGGTATATAAGGCTAGGCTTGTTGCAAAGGGTTATGCGCAGGAAAGAGGCATTGATTTTGATGAGACCTTTGCACCTACATGCCGTTTGACTACTGTTTGGAGTATTTGTGCACTTGCAGCCCATCATGGTTGGAATGTACATCAGTTGGACATTAAAACAACATTTCTGAATGGTGACTTGCATGAAGAAGTGTATGTTTTTCAGCCCCGTGGCTTTGTGCAGAAAGGGCATGAAAACCATGTGTGCAAGTTAAAGAAGGAATTATATGGTTTAAAGCAAGCACCACGTGCTTGGTATGAGAAGATACATGCTGATCTGGTTGCACATGGTTTTGAGAACAGTCCAACTGAAAGCACCTTATATGTTAAGCGTGCTAATGATGTGCTTCTGATCATTGTTGTCTATGTTGACGACATGCTGCTCATTGGTCCTATTGAGAAGCATATTGCTGATTTCAAGGCTGATTTGCATGCCTCATTTGAGATGTCTGATTTGGGGCATTTGCATCACTATTTGGGCATTCAGTTTATGCAAGTTGATGGTGGAATGGCTTTGTGTCAAACGAAATATATTGACACATTATTGCAACATTTTGGCCTTGAAGACTGTACGTCTATTGCCACTCCTATGGAGACAGGTTTACGATTGAGTCTTCATGATGTTGGAGATGCATTTGATGCTGTTCTCTATCAGCAGACTATTGGATGCTTGATTTACTTATGCATTACTCGGCCAGATATTCAGTTTGCTGTCTCACAGATGAGCAAGTTTATGCATTGCCCAGGAGTCACACATTGGAAGGCGGTTAAGCGCATCTTTTGCTACTTGAGTGGTACTCGACTACTTGGGTTGTTTTATCCCAAGGGGGATCACTACCGCCAGATTTGCATGCTTTTTCTGACTCAGATTGGGCTGGTTGCTATGACACTCGTGTGTCCACCAGTGGTTTTTGCTTCATGCTTGATAGCTCATGTATATCTTGGTTGAGCAAGAAGCAACCTACTGTGGCCACTTCCAGTTGTGAGGCTGAGTATAGGGCAGCTTTCACAGCGATTGTTGAGTGTGTGTGGCTCAGACGCCTTATGGATGATCTGGGTGTTGGCCAGTCTTCTACCACCACCATCTTCACTAACAGTCAGAGCGCATTGGCAGTTGCGAGGAACCGTGTGTTCCATGCTCGCACTAAGCACATTGAGGTGCATTATCACTATGTCAGGGAGAGGTTCTCTGCTGGGGAGATCAACTTGGCATATGTGCCCATGCAGGAGAACATTGCAGGCCTTTTCATGAAGGCTCTGCCTAGGGAGAATTTTGAAGCTTTCCGCAAAGCTTTGGGCTTACTTCCTTTTGTGGAGTGATTTCCACATAGCTTGGCAATTCCTTATACATGAGTGCCAGCTCCTTGTTCACAGCATCACTCCCAGGGGGGGATTTGTTGATATATTTAGGTAGTGAGCTGTGTGAACACACTAGGACCACCGGGGCACTTTTTTCCCTCTTTAGGAGGTTTTTTTCCCCTGGCTTGTATATACGCCTATTGCCCTAATGGGCTACTGATCTTTGTACATTCTCTAGTAATACATTCAGTATTGTGTGTTTGTGCTCCAAGCTTCTTCTTCTTCCTTGTGCTGTTCGCGTGCTTCCGCAGACATCTAACTCCAACAATCATTTTGTTCATCTCTAGGAGGAATTTTCTTCTTTAGGAAGGAAAACCAAAGGAAAACACTTAAAAAAACCATTTAAAAGAAACGAAAACATTAGATGTGTCATGGATTTATAGAGAAACATGAAACCATTGAAGAAGTAGTTGAATGCATTTCATATATTGACAATCTTCTAGAATTAGAAACATCCTTGCTTGAGGATTTTTTTTTGCAAAAGTTGTGAATGTTTCTTCCATTGAAATTTTTGAAACCATTCATCAATTTGTTGAAAATAAAAAGAAAAACATGTTTGAGTTCGATCCCATTGTTGAGAGAGCACACAAAACAATTGATAAAAAGGTAAACCGATTGCCCAACCACTTCCTTGTGATAGTAATGATAAAATGAGAATTGTGTGTGATGAAATACTGTTGAGAGATAAGTCTAAAATTGGACATACAATTTTTCATGATTCCATTGAATTAATAAAATTTGGAAAATATGATTTTTTGTTGCCATGTGAGATTGGGAGATTTGAAAGAATGATCTCTAATCATGGGAAATCATTTTCAATGAAAGCAAGTGAGATAGGTTGTGTTATCTGTAAAGTTGTTTTGCCTGTGATTATCTTTACTATCCCATATATGTCTTGGAACATTTGTCCTATTCTTGTCCCTAAAGCTCATATTGGTGATTCGGTAAAGTTGTTGAAAGAGAAAGTAAGCATGATTATTCTTGAGTCCTCATCAGCACCATATTCTAATAGGTGGTTCATTGTACCAAAGAACAATGGTAAGTTAAGGTTCATTCAAGATTTGCAACCAGTGAATAAGGTTACTATTAGAAATATTGGTATTGTTCATGTTGTTGCGGACTTTGCTGAGGCTTTTGTAGGACATTCCATATATTCTATAGGTGATCTTTATTGAGGGTATGATCAATTTCAACTTGGCTTTGAAACTAGAGACATCATCACCATGAAGAATCCAATGGGGTTGGTAAGAATGTGTACATTGCCTCAAGGAGCTATGAATTTCGTAGCTCATATGATGAATTCCATGAAATTTACTTTTTTTAATTTTATTTCTAAAACTACTCAAATTTTTCTTGATGACATTCGCATAGAAGGATGCCTTGAGAGTGAAAAGAATGTTGCATTGTGTGATAATGAATGTAGAAAATTTGTGATTGATCATACTAATGATTGTGAAAACAATTTGAAAAGATTTGAGGAAGTTGGACTAACATTTTGAGGAGAGAAACTACTGTTTGGTGTTAATGACATACTCATTGTAGGTCACTTATGTTGCTATTATGGAAGAAGAACCTACCCTCCAAAGGTATAAGCCATTAGTAGAATCCTTGAGGTATGCACATCAATTAATGAGATGAGATGTTTTCTTGGTGCTTGTGTATTCTACTCTATTTGGATTCCTCATGATGCTTGTGTTGCTAATGATTTGTACCAAGTATTGAGAAAGCATCAAATTTTCTTTTGGATAGATCATCATTTGTGTGTCATGAGGAAGCTCAAAGGAATATTATTATGACGCTCCAGTCTTGAGGAAAGCAAATTACAAGCATGGTAAGACCATTATCTTAAGTATTGATACAAGCCTCATTAACATATGCTGGGTCATAGGACAAGACGATGATGATGGGAGGAGATATGCTATTCATTTTGGAGCAAAATTCTACATGATAGACAAAAGAAGTATCCGCAAATAAAAAGGGATCTGTGGGGAGCTATCACTATTTTGAAGACAAATAGGGAGTATTCCATTGGACCTTGTCTCATTGTTGAGACCGATTGCCTACCTCTTCTAGGTATGATTCTAAAGTCTTCTACCCCTGATATTGCTATGTTAAGATGGATTTCATATATAAAGTTGATAAATCCCAAATTCATTCACATTGTGGGTAAGCATAATCATGTGGATGACATGTTTTCAAGAGGAAGGTTTGCTGAGAAAAATGAAGATAATCATGTTAATGCCACTAAAGTTTTTGAATTGGAAAACGAAAGATTTAATAGTGATGAATATGATGATGTGTGATGTGAGATTGATGAATATCTGAGTACATTTTCATCTAATCCAAAGTGTTCTAGAAATAAGTTTAGAGATATAAGAAAATGGTCTTATAATTTCTTTTTGATGCAGGATCAGATTTGGAGATGTGAAAATGGGAATATTCACAAACCCCAAAGAGTGGTGGGTAGAGTTTCAAAATAAGGTAATGATAGAAATTCATGACTCATTATGGGCAGGGTATAAATAATTTTTTGGCACATATGAAAAGATAAAGGAGAAATATTAGTGGTAAAAAATGTATGTTCATGTGAAGAACTACGTGAACACACGCAAGCAATGCATAATGCACTCCATTTTGACAAGGATTAATGAATGTAGAAAAAGCACTTGCTAGACTAAAGGAATCACGTTTGAAAAATAAAATACTTTTGACAATACTCGTCGTTTGTGTCCACATTCCATTTCTATTAATGTTTGGGTCTTAGTCTATGATAGTTCCTTAGATAATCAACATTATGGACATCAAAAACTTATGAAAAGATGGTCCGGTCCCTATGTAATTAATCATGTTTATGATAATGGAACTAATCCATTAAAAGGACTTGATGGAACTATGTGAAAGAATCCAATAGCGGGAAAGAGAGTAAAATTTTTTAAGAAGCCATAGTGTGAGGATTATATTGTGGAAGAGAACATTAATGAGAACACAAGTGATAGTGAAAATGATGAGATTGATGAAAATTAAGTGGATTTCGAAACATACAAAAAGTGCATTTGATTTGTTTTCTTTCTTAATTCTTTTTTTTGTTAAAAAATAATACAAAAAAAAAATACTTTTTTTCTATTTATTATTTATTAGAAAAGCTCAAAGATGTGTTATTTTTTGTCTCAAGAAAAACAAAAAAGAAAGATGGATCTACAACATTCTAATTCTTTCATTTTGAAATGATGATGAAAATAATATTTAGCTTTTTTTTTTTTTGAAATCATTCATCATGATTATTGTGCATTATCTAATCTTCAGAGTATAATCTTGAGTTATTTGATAGGAATCAAGCTTGAATCATGTCTCATGAAGAAGAAAGCTAATCTCAAATGAGTGGAAATCCTCTTCATAAAAAACCTCAAATCTTGTCTGTGCACCATTGTAATTTTTTTTATATGTATCTAAAATTTCATTACATAGATCCATACACTGTCAATGGCTTGCATATACACATTAAAGTTCCACCTATGTAGAATCATTCAATTGCACATGAATGAATGTGTGACTATGTTGAATGATTTCCATGGATTGAAATATTAAAGTGACAAGATTATGCCTCATTATCATTGTGCCACTTGGGATTCCAAGCATCTTTCTTTTGCACCATGTGTGTATAAAATTTCACTTTAAGTATATATGTCTAGGGAAACTTATGATTCCTTGGATAAAGACACATGTGTTGAAATGAAAACTCATGCATTAATCCATTTGCACTCAAAAAGCTTAAGGGTATTAATAAATTATGAGAACATTATGAGTGATTATCCTCATCAAACAACCACTTGAGAGACACTCAAGTACCTCATGATTCACCATAATTTTCTCTCATGCATTTAAATAGTATGCAAATGATAGGACTACATTAGATGTCCTTGCATGAAGGCACATAACTTGTTTTACCCATGCAAAATTTGATCTTGATTTCATGAGGAAAGACCATCACTTCTAATCTTCCATGCTATACAATTTTATCATTGTTAGCACTTCTAGAGGAAGCAGATGTTTGGTGCATGAGAGATGTGGGTGTGGGAGTTGTTGTGGCCATGCATCCTCATCAACACATGAAGATGAAGTATTCAAAGCTTTATATCAAGTTCTCAATCATGAAGATGCTCAAACATTGGTCTACATCAAGTGAAGAAAAGAAACAATGAAGGAAGGAGATGAATTTTCAAAGTAAAAGAAGGCTCATAAAGTTAATTCCAATGCTTCAACTATAGGCAAATGATGGAGATGAAGAAGGGGAGCAAGGAGCAATAAACAGATTCAAATTTGGACACTTTTTTGACCCTCCAAAGCCTATGTCAAAGATCATGTAGAAAATATATGTGTTATTTTGTAAACGAGAAATGAAAGGATTTAATTGGTCCCTTTATATGAAGCATGGATCAAAGGGGTCATTTTTAGTATAAAAGGGCAAGTCCATTTATTTATTTTTTCCTTCCCAAGAATTGAGAACTTGAGTGCTTAATGCAACTATAGAACCTTTGATCCCAAACCCTTGAGTTAGCCTTTGAGTTACCATTTGCAAGAAAACCCTTATGGATCTTTGGATTCGTTAAAGGTTGTATTTTTTTCACATCTTGATTATTAATACATCATTCATCTTTGAGCACAAGTGAATTTGTTTTGAAGGTTCATGAGGATGATTATGTCATTTTGACATGTTAAGATCAACTTCAACAAGCTTGATGGATTTATCAACATAATTTATGCAATAACAACATTGATTTGTGAGTTGTGGATTCAAGTATTCAAGGTAAATTTCCTAGTTCCATCTTCATTAACATTATAATTGATTTTGAAAAATTGCATGTTTAATTGATCTTGAACATTTAATGCTGCATGATTTTCATAAATTGATGAAAATTTTGCACTAGGGATCCTTGTGAGCAAGCCTTAACCCCATAAATGCACCTCCAAAATGCACATGATTAAATACACACATACATACATACAAACACAAAAACACACAAACACACACACACACACACAAAGACATAAACATACACACTTATGTACATACACACACATACACACACACACACCCACATACTCACATACATACATACATACCTACATACATACATACATACATACATACATACATACATACATACATACATACATACATACACACATACACACACATACACACACATACACACACATACACACATAAATAAATAGACATATACACATGCACACAATCACTCACATTTATACACAGATAGATATATATACACATACATATATACAAACATACATACACACATTAAACACTCATATATATTCGCACATATACACATGCATACACACCTAAACACACACATATATACACATAAACACACACACACACAAATACTTACATAGAAGCACACACACACACACACAAAGACACAAACATAGACACTTACATACACACATACACATACACTCACATAATTACGCACCTATACATACATGCACATGCACACACATACACATACATACATACACATAAACACACACACACACACACACACACACACACACACATATATATATATATATAAACACATACTTACATACATACACACATCCATACACACACAAGTACATCAACATAAATACTTACATACACACATACACATACACACATACATATACATACATACATACACACATACACACATACACACATACATACACACACATACATATGCACATAAAAACACACATACACACACAAACACACTTATATACACACACATAGATACACTCAGATACATGCATATGGAATGCTTTATTTTTGCACATGGAATGTTTCTTTTGTAGGTAGAATGCATTTTTTGCAAGTAGAGTATCTTTTACAGCTGGAAAGTATTTTTTAAGGCTGTCTAAATTGTGAAAAGGAGCATCTCCTCAGAGATTATCCAAAAAATCCAACCAAAATGCAAAAGATTCCCCTAATCAATGTTATTGGCTTGGAAGTAGAACACAACATAATTGTGACTAACATCACCTCTATTTAGGTAGCCACTAGAACATAGTCTCTAGAGAAGACCCTGTTGGAATTTGGGGCCCTAGGATCTTCCAATACTAAAAGAACCTTTGAGCATACACACTTAATTAAGCAAGATGATAAGTGAGAGATAGAAAGAGATTTTGAGACAAGAGTAACGTACGCAAATTGCTTACTCACTAAATATAGATGGCCAAATTACAACATGGGAGTACTACTCAACCATATGATGGTGCACTCACTAAATGGAAGAATAGCCAAGAAAATGATGATGTACATAATTCAGATTATGCTGCTATAATCGGAGTGTGTGTGAAGCGAATGAACAACGAAGTGAACCTAACCTCTCAATAAAGTGCAACAAATATCAAAATTAGCAAACTCTAATTCTGAAATTAGGGTTTAGAAACCCTAAAAACAGAAAGTAGGATTAACTTACAAAAGATAGTTGCCACCAACTTGTAGAAGACTCCTTGCTCCAAGAGAGTAGCCTCTCCTTCACCTCCCCTTAGCCTCCAAAGCTTTAGAACTCCAAAATTGACACAAGGTGTGTATCAACTCTAGCTTGAATTGTCCAAAAGTGTGCCCAAGGTTGTCCTTATATAGGTTTGAGTCTCCAGGTAAAGCACATTGTAAAACATTGGTGAAAAAACATATCGCTGCCCGAAAAAGCTATTATTGCAATTTTAAAAGTGGATCGCTAAAAAATTGCTTTTCGTGTTTTAAAAAACTTCTATTGCTAAATTTTTAGTCTTTCTTTATTTTGATCGTCCAAATTTAAGTGCTTTTGCCATCTTTAAGTTATGACCTAGCTTTTCAAAAGTTAGAACCTCAAAAATGTTCATCCACCATTTTAGGGCAGAATTAGGGTTTGACTTTTCTCCCAAGTCTGACCTCTGATGACTGAATGAAGCATATCATTAGATAGATCTCACCTAGCTCTATCTATCTAGCCTAAAAAAGTTTTACCCAAACTGTACAAAAATGCTAAGTCCTAAATTTTGATTTGCTAGAAATGGACCATATGTACATTGATTTCCAACAGACCCTAGACATGGATCGAGAAATCAAGAATGAAGTCAGAAGCTAGTGACTTAGAGGGCACATGTAAAAAGAGAATGCGATCTTGGAAGGATAATTGAGAGAGAATGAATAGAGAATGGGTTAGGAACTTGAGCAAGTTAGAAGAGAGCCTTAAATAAATGAGAACAAAAATAGTTGAAATCACCTCTCAAACACACTCTCAAACCCCACCATTCATCTCACCACCACCTAGAGGAGGATCCTACTCCAAAGGACCTTGACATGATGTTCAAGGCCTACTAGGATCAACTTTAGGAAGGGTCAAATGTGGCTAAGTTAGATAAATGTTATCCCTATGTAGATCTAGAGATTGAAAAGACTAAACTTTGTGCAAAAATGGTAGAACTAGCCCAGGCTATGTTCTACACCAATCGTCTTTTCAATCAAATGAACTTAGTTCAACCACAACTAAATTTTGAAGGAATTTTGGAGTAATTAGAGTAATTGATAGCTAAACCTAAAGCTTTAGCTACTCAAGAGGGTCAAAATAGTGGAAGTGAAAGGATAATATTACAACAACAAGAAGCTTATGCTCTTAATTCTATGAATGATGGAGTTCCTTCCTTAACAAATCATTACTCCCAAGAGTTCTTGAGAGAGATACAAGAGGAGAAACTGGTTATGGAGAGAGAGGGCTCTATTGCTATCCAAGATGGGGATGATCTTCATGATCAATTCCCTCAAGGCATTCCCTCAGTCTATGGAGAGCACGGAGACATGCAATCTAGTGAAAGTTAGACTTTGAATTCCAATTCCTTATACAAATTGCCACACTTCATAGGCCCTTGGGAATCTAAACCTATTCAGATGAGAGCTCCCATAGTTATGATTAGAAACGATGAATCATCTCTACCAAGGAACACAAACATAGTTAAAAAAAGTAAAGTGCAATGTCATCTCACTTTAGAAGAGCTACATAGGATCAAACCTGAGTTGTGGATGCATGTAGAAAACTAGTTGCTAGAGTTTCTAATTCCCATTCTCAGGTAGGAAATCAAAGAAGGTATCATAGATACTATTAGATAAGATATATGAGCAAAGGACAAGAAGGAAATACCTATCATTGTATTGCTTACCAGGGCTACACAATGAAGGCACTCTTAGATTCATGAGCAAGAGTTGCCATTTCCACCACCTCCCTATGGAAATGTTGGCGCGAGCAAGCTCTAAGGTTGATGAGGATGAAATTACAAATGGTAGAAAGACATATTGACATCCCCTAGGATTTCTAGAAGGGATAACTCTCTCTACCTATGGTGTAGAGTTTGAACACACTTTTCCATATGTGATTTTGGAAAGAATCACATCTATGAGATGATTTCAAGTAGACTATTCATGAGGCAATTTCAAATAATGAAGGATTGGGCCCAATTCCTTGTACTCACAACACTTAGGATTAAGCACCAAAGTCAATCTATAATATTAATTCTCATAGAAACATACCACCCCTATAATGGAACCTAGTCCATAAATAATTTTTTGTATGCAACGCATGAAGATGCGCAATCTTGTGAGTGAATAAACTTTGAATCTAATTCCTTGTAGGAATTGTTGAGATATCAAGCTCAACATGTGATGCTCCAAGATGACACATATCATTTTTTTATTTCTCTGACATGTATAGTGGCCATGCCGGTATATGTCAAGGATACTTCATTGAGCTTTATTGGTTTATCTACCAAGAGTGATGGCACATTTGTTTCTTGCCAGCTCACTCACTCACAAACATTAGGATTTTCCTTATTTATTTTTCTTTATATATTGCACTAGTTGTATTTTTGTATTAGGTCATTCTTGTATATTCCTTTTATGTAATAGAAGAAGAAGAAGAAGAAGAAGAAGAAGAAGAAGAAGAAGAAGAAGAAGAATTTCATTCTTCCTTGCCTCAATCTGTGTGTGCTCCTCTTGAGTGTGAGAGTGTGTGAGTGAGATCTCTTCCTTATCTCCTTTCTCTTGACATGGTATTAGATCTAGTGTGGCTATAAAGAGCTCATGGAGAAGGCTGATAGTGAAGAGCACGCGAGAAGGCATGGAGAAAGCACGATTCACAAACGACCTCAGATTGCTATGAAAATTGGTGTGAAGGTAGAAGACATCAAAATATTTTCGATAGCTATCCTTTTAGGATCACATCTTTTTCTTAGATTTTTGTTTAGGAGCCATCTCGACCTCCATTTCGAGCCCACAAAAAAACTAGGTCAATTTGCACAACTGTAAATTGCATCTTATTTGACAAGACTTAGATAATCCAGATCCATAATTTCAAGTGATTCCATGTATTGCTTAAACAATGTTTTTCTAAGATCAAACTATCCCATCTTAGTGTGATAGCGTTCAAGCCGAGGTACTGCTTGTAGTGCTTTTGCAGTGTTGTGACTTGCTACAAAAATGGCAAACACTAATGGAATGAGTCAAGTTATGAGCGAAAAGTTGGACAAAAAAAAATTTTACATTTGGAGTTTCAAAATGATGAATTTTCTGATGGGAAAAGGTTACTAGAAGTACATCAAATGAGAATAATGAAAATGCTCCATAGTTACCAAAGAGGAATCAGATTACAAACTTGTTAAGAGCATATGAAGAATGGAATCAAGGAGCACGAAAGGTAATTTAATCGGTTGTATGTTACCATATAGGATAGCATGATTGAGCACATACAGGATGCCAAGACTCCAAAAGAGGCTTGGATAGTTTGTTCACATTGGAGAAAAGGGGCATGTCGATAAGTGACTACACTCTAAAAATCAAATGCATATATGAGTCACTTGCATCTATTGGCATGAATGTAGATGATGATGATAAGGTGGAAGTGTACTTTTGTGGTTTAGGATCTGCATATAAGCAATTTGGATCTTCTATTCAGATTAAGTAAAATATTCCGAATTTTGCTGATCTAGTGTCCATACTGATTATTGAAGAAAAGAATCTTGGTGAGGACTCAAACTCCCAAGGAAAACCTAGTTGTGAGCAGGTATTCTACTCTGGCAGAGGAAGAGGTAGAGGCTTCAAAAACGGAAGTCTAGGGAATAGTAACCAAGACCAAGGTCAACATCGGAATCATGGAGGAGGTAGAGGAAAGTTTCAAGGTAGGGGGAGCCAAAGAGGTTGTAGAATTTTCCAAAGAAATGATTCAGGTAATGAAAGTAAAGGATTCTTGGAATTGTGGTAAACTTGGACACTTTGAACGTGATTGCAAGTTGAAGATCAAAATAACAGAAGGCAAAAAAATAACTATGCATCCATAAGTGCAGATGATTATGAGAAACTGTTCATGGTCCAACACCATATGATGAATAAATGTTTGTTGATGTTTGGAAATCAAATGGTAATGTCTAGTATGTTGATTTGGATGCTTCAAATCACATGAACAATCATGCAGAATGCTTTAGTACTTTGTAGAAATTGCTAGTTCTTGGATATGTTGAAATAGGCAATGACACATCACATGATATCAATCATACAAGAAACATAGCACTATCTATGGAGGTCGAGAAGGTAAAACATCTTGCTAATGTGCTGCATGTTTTGAATATAACAAAGAATCTAGTTTTTTTTGGACAAATGGTTGACCAAGGGTTACAAGTCAGGTGCAATGTTGATGGGTTATATGTAGAAGAGTACAAACAAGATAGAAGATTGATCACTAAAGGAAAGAAAGTGCATAGGATGTTCAACTTAAATGTGAAAATTCCTTAAATGAATGCAGCCATGTTTTTAGTCAAGTGCATCATTTCCACATGACAAGCATGTTAGTGAGAATATGCTAGAAATTGTACATATAGATGTTTGGGGGTCCTACAAAGACCACATCTATGGGAGGGTGCAAGTTTTATGCCACTTTCATTGATGACGATCCCCAAAAAGTATGGTTTTATTTCATGAAAGAGAAGAGTGAAGTGTCTAATCACTTTCAAAATTTCAATGCTATGGTGGAAAAGCAAACAAGGAAGTATATTCAGACATTAAGATCCTATGGAGGAGGTGAATACATGTCAAATGAGTTCTATAGCTTTCTAAAAGTTCATGGAATTCGACGGTAGTTTTCATGCAAGTACAAACCACAACAGAATGGCATTGCTAAATGCAAAAATAGACATATTTGAGAAATAGCAAGAGCCTTGATGGTTGAGAAGAATATGCCTCATTATTATTCTTGGGTAGAAACTGTGCACACTACTGTATACTTCATGAAGAGAATGCCGATTGCTACTATACATGAAGTTACACCTAAAGAGAAGTTTATAGGTAAAAAGCCAAACTTATGACATATGAAAGTGTTTGGCTCTATTGCATATGTACATGTCCCAGATGAGTTGAGGATGAAGCTTGATACAAAAGTAGAGAAATGTATCTTTATTGGGTACTCCCTTGAGAAAAAGGGATATAAATGCTAAATCCACTCACACAACAAGTGAAGGTAAGCAAAGATGTGGTGTTTGATGAAATATCAAGCTTCTATGTCGATGCCAAAGAAGGACTTAATCTTGACTCAAATGACAAAGGAAATGCTGAAAATTTCTTTCAAGTGCATAATCTCAAAGTTTTTAGTGGACATGATGCATCACCAAACAATAGTTCAAACTCAAATCCATGGAGTGGAAGATTGCGTGGGAATTTCACTCGAGCAAATTCATCGACTAGATCCAAAAAAGGTAAAGAAAGGCTTTCTGCTGGTAATAAAACATCTACAAGTTTTAAATATATTAGTGGAGATTCAGGTGGTTTAAAAAAGATTCTTGATGAGGAACTTGTATTTCCCTCTATGAAGACTCCAAGAGTAAGAAAGGCACATGCATAAGATATAAGGAGAAGTGACCTCGGACCAAGAGAATCTAGGAGGATGTGGGACTCAATGCAATGATTGATATATGATAGCTACATGGCTCGTCATAGTGCCTATATGACCAAGGTAATACAAGATGTTGAACCTTCTTATGTTGAAGATGTAATTGGAGATGCAGGTTGGGAGAAAGCTACGAATGAGGAGATGGCTTCACTTTATGGAAATGAAACATTGAAGCTAGTTCCATTGCTACAAGGAAAGAAACCCATAGGCTGTAAGTGGGTTTACAAGGTGAAGCACAATACTGATGGTAGCATAAGCAAGTATAAAGCACGATCGATGTCAAAAGGATATGCACAAATAAGCTCGCCAATGCTCCTACTACATTCCAAAGGATGATCTGTCACATGTTTAAGGAATTTTTGAGAAAGAATTCAAAGGTTTATGTTGATGAATTATGTGCTCATTTCAACATCAGACAAATGCATATCCTTAAACTGAAACAAATCTTTGACAAATGTAGAGAGTACCAAGTCTGCTTGAACCTAGAAAAGTGTGTTTTCATGTTAGGTAAGGTAAAATTTTAGGACACATGGTGTCAAAGAATGGGATTTCAACCGATGAAGATAAGGTTAGAGCCATAGTAGATCTACCTAGACCGAAGAATTTCAAGGAAGTATAATCTTTCATGGGACCATATGGATATAACCGATGCTTTATCCACATGTATGTGATAATTGCAAAACCCCTGTACAATTTTTCCACCAATTTTTAGTGGAATGAAGAGTGCAAAAACTCTTTCAATGAGATCAAACAATGATTGTATTCAACACCAATCCTGACAATACCAAATTGGAACAAATGATTCCATGTTCATGTGGATGCTTCCAATTATGCTATCAGATGTGTGCTGGCACAATATACAAGTGAAGGAAACATTGATCTTCCCATATGCAGGTAGACCATTGAACATGGTGGAAAAAAACTATACCACCACAGAGAGAGAAGGATTAGGCATGGTATTCATGGTCAAGAAGTTTATACATTATTTTCTTGCAAATAATTTTAAATTCTTTATCAATCACCAAGCGTTACTCTACCTTACAAACATGACTTGCAATACGAGTAGATTAGTAAGATGGATTCTCTTGCTAATGGAATCCGATTTTGAAGTAGTTGTTAGAAAGAGTAAGACTCACCTTAGAGCAGATCACATTTCTTGACGTACTTCAGGAGATTCTTGATAAGGAGTATCATATGAACTTCCTGATGCTTACTTGTTCAACCTGGAAATAGTACCTGAGTGGGCAAAAACTATAATGCCAATTCTTACCTTTGGACCCAAAAGCCCCATAGAAAAGATGAAGGGCAAATATATTATCAAATCTTAGAAATTTCATATACTGGCAGGAAGCGTGTATAAGCATACTAACCAGGGAATCTTAGCTTGCTGTGTGGAAGAATAAAAATATGCTAAATGATTGCAATTGGCACATGTAGGTGCATCATAACAACACCATTCAAAACACAGAACCTTGCAAACTTTGAAAAGATTGGGTGTGCATTGGTTGACTATGGAAGTAGACATGTATAGGATGTGTAAGGATTGTCCAACATGTATTAGTAGATCTCCAATGGAGCATGCTAATTTGTACCAAGTATCTTTGATGCCAGATTAGTTGACTTCCTGAGGATGAGAAAATTCCCTCGAGAAATGACATTAGCAAAAATAGAAATTCTAAAGCAAGACGCTTGTGACTACACACTCGTTGGAGATAATCTATATAGGCATGGACAAGATCGATACCTAAGACTTTGTGTTCGTTAAAGTGAATAACTCAAGATCTTAGAGAAATTGCACACCAAGGTGTGATAGGACACTTTGGACCTGATCGAGTGATCAAAGTGATTTTGTTTTTAGGTCTTTGGTGGTCTACCCTTCATATGGATGCTCATACCTATGTGAAGCAGTGTGATGTATGCTAAATAGCTTAGTATTGGATATGCAAGGATGAGATGCCATTGAGATCCATGATGGGAGGACGTGCATTCTCCAAGTGAGGAATATACTTTGTTGGTCCTACTAATCCCCCAACCAAGAATTCACATGTTAAATATATCATTGTCACAACGGATTATCTAAGCAAATGGGTGGAAGTAAAGGCAAACAAGAAAAATGATGCACAAATGACAACAAAATTTCTAATTGAAAACATATTTATGAGATATGGATTATTGATAGATTTGGTGAGTGACTTGGTACCCACTTCTTGAATGAGGTCATTGGATACTTGCTACAAGAATTCATGGTCATTCACAAGAAGCCTGCACCTTGCCACTCACAAGCCAATAGACAAGCGGAGCACACAAATAAGATCCTATGCACTGTTTTGGCTAGGCTTGTTGATAACAAACATTCTGATTGGGACAAATAGCTGCACAATGCTGTTTGGGCATATCAAGTGGCCTATAAAAGGGTGCTCAATGCCACTCCCTTTTAGATCATATTCGGCCATAATGCTATTATACCACTAGATTTTTTGATACCCACTCTAAAGGTGGCACAAGAGCATCAATGGAATGGCCATGAGATATCATCTAGGATTTTTGCTTTAGAACGATTGGGAGAAGGTTGATAGAGAACAAATGTAGGGATATATACTTCAAACAAGAGGAAAAAGGCATACTTTGACACACATGTGAAAGATAAGGGCTTGAAAGTAGGAGACCTTATCTTGGTATATACATTAAAGAAACATGCTCAAAAGTTGGAGAAGCATGGATATAGACCTATGATCATTAACAGGATATCAACAAGTGGAGCTATCCAGTTAGCTACCTTGATGATAATTCTAAGTTACATAAGTGATTGTCGAGTAAAACTTTACCAAGAACCTTTGACGAAAGAGATGTTAAGTCAACTCCGCACAAGCAATAAACATAAGGATGAGAAAAACAAATCCACAAAGAAGCTAAGGTAGAGGCTGTAGAACATATTAGACACTTGAAGTTGAGAGGATATGGTATAGATCAGCCTAGGAAAGTTAATTATGAGGCACCAAGGTATCATATGGTGATGTGCCAAAACAAAAGTGTTCCCTCTAATCGTGTAATCAATAAACACCCTTTCATAACCATATAAATAGGACAAGGTATGGGTGCAAAGACAATCAAGGCTTTAATTGACTCAGGGGCAACCACTAGTGCTGTTAGATTTTCTAGTTGTTAGGACCTAGAATTATGCATTAATCCTATTGAAGCTTATCCCATTGGATTCGGAGGAGTGGAAACCCCTTGCATGGGTGAGGTAGATCTTCAAATATCCATTGAAGATGTCAATATGACAATCAAAGTGCTAGTGTGTCATGATGAGGATCTTACAAGGCCTCTAGTTCTAGGTCAAGATTGGATCTATGATCATGTAGTCAACTTGAACCCAAGAAGTGGACTTCTTCAGATTTGGGTGAATAATGAGCACATCATGATCAAACTAGGAAGCTACACAATCATTGACATAGGAATGACACCAACTCTTTGTCCTTCTAGGATTAATCGTGAAGAAAAAGGTGTTGTTCTTATTCAAAACTTTATGGTGCAAAAGGATGCAGCTATTGAAGATCGAGCAGGAGAGAGGATGGAAGTCCCTTCTTTTCCAAAGACACCAATATTTGTCGTAATGCAATCAAGGCAACATCCGTAGCTTAAGAAGACTATGGAATCCCAAAAAATGAAAACATCTCAAGGCATTATAATTTATGGTGTGAAGTAGATCTAGAGATGCAAGAGTGAGCAACCACCTACTCCCTTGCTAGAACCCCAACACTTATGAAGCAGATATCAAAATCAAAGCAGCCAACGGATGTACGTCCAAGAGGTCATTCTCAATGTGTACACTCTCTATTTAGATACCTAGTGGACAATGAAGGCTGACCACAACCCTATATAGATTTGGATGCCTACGACCAACTTGCAAGCTCAAATCATGAAACAAACTTTTAGGATCGAATCCACTCTCACCTACACACACCCCACAAAAAGCAATAAGAAAAGCTGTTGTAAACATGTATTCAAGTTCAATCAAACCTAGGATTACTTGGAAATGGTCACCTAAAGAGTTCCAAATCCATCTAGAGTCTGATGGGGGATGATTCTAACACCCCAATGCAACAATGGAAGATGGCTGCCCTCCATTAGGCCCACAAACAATGATATATGCTCACTATTCTAAAATTTTCTTTGAATTTGTACATAGACTTAAAATGAAACTTTGGAGACTTAACATAGACTCTAAGAGCTATGCAAAAAGCTTCAAATAATCTCAAATGGATAGTCCAACTGGGAGAAGCATCCACTACAAAATAGGATACCTGTTTGCAACACTCGTTGCCTATCTACAGAGATATAACTTCATAGACTTAGCCATTTCTCACAACTCACTCAAGAAATGAACTTGAAAATTTGGCACACTTTGGGGAACTATACGAGAGACCAAATGAAGCTTGAAATAAATGAAAATTAGTAGAATGAGAGAGCAAACAATGCTCTACAATTTGCTACAATCAAATTTGAAAAATCCTAACTACACCTCTAGATAAAGAGGAGCAAAATCATGAGAAAATGAGCTAAGCAAGCAAGGGGGTTGCTTTTTGGTGTTTAGGATTTCACTAAACCAAGTGGGAAGCTTGTGGAATGCATACGTCTACCCATTGATGGTCTTCATCATTTGTCTTTTCCTTTCCTTTGCTACTTGTTTCACTTGAATAATCTTCATTACTTGTTCGTCCATGCCAAGTTGATGTAGTACTCTCCTATGATGGTGTGATTGAAGTGGTTGGACCACTCATCTCCATGCTTTATTGCTATTCATCAACCTATAACACATCTTTGCTACCATACAAAGGCAACAAATCATCAAATATTACATTCATAGAAACCTTAAACTCTTTGGTGCAAGGGTTGTAGCATCTAAAACCCTTTTGCATTGAATACACTTATCTACCTTCAGGTCTAACTTGTGTCTCAATTCCTAAGGTATGTGAACATAACACACACAACAAAATACTTTGAGATGTGAAAGGTCGGGTTTTTTACCACACCAAGCTTTATAAGGTGTAACTCCATGTTGTCCTGAGGTTGGACACCTATTTATAATGTATATGGCTATATTTGGTGCATCAGCCCAATTAATTGACAATAAGGATTGATATTACTATAGAAACATTTATCCAGACCTCACCTTTCTTGCCTCCACACCCTCTAGCCCCTCCTAGAACCAAATAAGTACAAATTATCACCACAACCACCGAAACCACCCAAGCAGAAGAGCCCATATTTCAAAAACCATCGCACTCACCCCCTCATTTAGAATGCATTGTATATACCACCAAAATAACAAGCTTGTTAGCAATGGAACCGAGAGTACCTATAGACATCGGCATCGAGGTAGTGTGTAAAAGAAGATGCATGAAGATCGAGACACATCCATTTATTTTCCAAAAAAATTGTTTCATTATAATTGATTAAACTCTCAATAGTGATTTTAATCACTACCCATGTAACATAGAAAATCCAATTTTTTCATGAGCCACTCCATTTTTTGCTAGCTGAGGAGTCCTCGAGCTTAAGGAGCCTAGATAGATTACTTGTACCAAGTTTCATAATTTTTGGACTTCATTTGAACCTCCAAATAAGCTGTAGAACCTATTTTTTAATTAGGCCACACACTAGGTTTGAAATTGGTCAAAACTAGTCAAAAAACTATAAAGAGAGCTAGATAGCTCATTTTGACAGGTTAGAAGGTTAGAAGATAGTTGGATTGGGTTTTGTAAGAGCTAATTGAGTAATGCAAGTGTGATTTTCACATTCGATTATGTCTCCTCATGCCTCTACCTTATGTGTGTGTGTGTGCACTAATGTGCTTCTCACCTTCACCTTAGCACACATCACTCGTTCATGATATTCATATCACCCTACCTCTTCTATGGATTGATAATTAAGGAGGTGGAGCTTCTTGATGTGGTACATGCCATTGTCTAGAACAACACCAAATTTGGCACCGTTGTTGGGGATGAGCTCTAGGACGAACATGTGATGGTAAGAGTGTTTGGAGATTAGCGTTGGAAGGTAACTAGTTTTCTGTTGTTATTTTTGTGTTGTTTTCATCTTCTTTCACCTCCACTACACTCATCCTTCATCCCCACATCTTCTCCGTACATCACAAAAATTCACCATATTCACCCTTTTCTTCTCATTTTCCTCATTTGTGAGAGAGAGAGAGAGAGAGAGAGAGAGAGAGAGAGAGAGAGAGAGAGAGAGAGAGAGAGAGAGAGAGAGAGAGAGAGAGAGAGAGAGAGAGAGCAAGTGAAAGAGTGTCTTTGCATGCATTTGTGAGTTTTATTTGCAAGATATCACTTCAGTACAAGGCTTTGCCTTTGTTCATCATCTTTGCCGAATGCATGAGACCATGACGCTAGTCTGCGAAGTTCGTGTTTTTTTGATTATTTCATGTTGAGGGGGTGTAGAGCATCTTAATGCACTAAGAAATCCATCTTCGCATCCAAAAAATTGTGCTTTTTTGAACCTTCATGATTGGCTCAAGCCATTGTGATGATGCATCACTATTGCAATTGGATCAAGCCATCATGATGACCCATCACCATCACGATTGGCTCACGCCTTCACGATGATCCCAGACCATTGTGATTGGCTCATGCCATCGTGATGAAATCTGACCATCACAATTGGCTCACACCATCACGAGGCCCATTGACCATCACGCTCATTGTAGGCCATCACGATGAGACACCATGCCATCACGACGATACATTAGGCCATCGGTAGGACTATTGATCATCATGATTGGTTCATACCATCGTGACGTCTTCAAACCATTGTGCCAATTGACCATCACGATTGGCTCATGCCATTGCGAAGCCCATTGACCATTGTGCCATTGAGGACCATCACAATGAGACGCCAAGCCATCGCAATTGTGCCATATCATCATGATTGGGTAAGACCATCGGGACGGTGCATGACCATCATGATCCAGCCAAAGCATCATGAAGGTTCACTAAAAACGGCCAAATTAGGGTTTTTGGAATTCTTTGATATATTTTCCCCTAATTTTTTATTTTTTGATATAGGGCACCTAGAAGTCATCACTATCGAGAGTTTCGGTGATCAACAAGTAGAAAAGAAGCGGCTCGGTGTGGCGGTGACACTTGTACTAGGGCTATTCAAGGACTCTTAGGAGTGAACGCAAGGACAATAAGTAATCTAACCGACCTATTCAATTCAATTACTAGCAAGGAAAACACCCTAGATTGGATAGGGATGAGAGGGATTTAAGTGCTAAGGGGTGTTTTTAAAGAAGGAATCTTGTGTGATTGATAGTGTAAGTGTATTTAGACAACGAACTCAATTTTTATGATATGATAACTTAAACACATCACAAAAAATGATACCAGACAATCAAATATTTAAATGACAAGGACTTAAGGGAAAATCAATGAACCAAGTAATTGGATCAAAGGGATTTGGTGAAACCCAAATTATTGACAAGGCGAGGGCCTAAAGGAGCGACAATTAATGAACCACATATTGGGAAGGCACATAAGAAAGGCTCAATTATTTAGCATTAGGTCATCTGAAGCTAGCGTTAGAACCACATCACGATCTTGGGCCCAACAATTGAGTGGATATCTGTACGAACTAAGCTAAGAAACAAGTGAGTCAGAAATGCCCTACAATATGGAGAGACCAGAAGGTGGTTCTGGGTTAGCATAATTAGAACGACATGAAGGGCCATACAAAACTCAGTTAGAGTACATTTGAACCAACCAATTAGGTGCACACATCTATGAGGATGGTTTGAGAAGGTATGTTATTCAATTGAGAAACCTTCAAACTCATTAGATTGGAGCACCTAGTTGTCAAATTTGAGAGAGATGCATATATCGATAAGGAGGGAATGATGTGGATAATTTGCAATCAACCTAACATTACCAACGAATTTGGAATATTAATTCCTGAATCAGAAAGGGGTGACTTAGAACACAAATAGTTATGGTCAAACTAGAACACTGTTGGGAATTGAACTCACAACCTCTCGGTTAGGAGTGTGATGGGCTAACCACTTGCCCCAAAAGCCATGGTTGAGGATTACTTCCTAATCCTCTCTCTTAAGACGTGGTTCAACCATCTCTTGCTAGGATTATGTGACATTCCTTCCCCCTAAGACGGAGCATTGTCCTCAATGATCACTTGTGGACCCTTCTAACTCTTGGACCCACTTTCCATGCATGAGCGCTTCCACCAACCTCAAACTCTAGCACATGGACCAAATTTGGACCTATCCCACACTCCGTGGGTGCCCAAATGCCCATGCAACTTCATCAAAGGCCAGTTTCACACTCACCATCCATAAGTGCTTTTTCCAAGTGCCCACGAATGAGGCGCGAATCTCTGTCTCGCCCAATTTCTCAACTAAGCTCTGATACCAATGTTGGGAATTGGACTCACAACCTCCTGGTTAGGAGTGTGATGGGCTAACCACTTGCCCCAAAAGCCATGGTTGAGGATTACTTCCTAATCCTCTCTCTTAAGACGTGGTTCAACCATCTCCTACTAGGATTATGTAACAACAACAGAGAGGTAAATTTGTGTTAACTCGAGTGCTCAAGCCAGAGTGGATCCCTCAAGATAACAAGAGTATTGAGTTATTCCTAAATCAAGAGACACATGAGGCATTTTGGAGGTATAGGTCTGAGCAACCAAGTGAAGTAGGAACGATCACTATCTATGAGTTCAAGGATCCAGAGACATGGGGAAAAGTGGTGTACCTGGATAACACATCAAAAAGAGTATTTATGGTATTTGAGCATGGGAGACATGCCAGCACATGGAGGGGTGACTTGGTTTTTCCCCCACCTTGAGCTAATGTCGGTTTTGGATAGAAGGAGCAGGAACATCCATGGCTCATGGTTCCCAAAGAGAAAAAGGCAAAGAGAGACTTGAAGTGAGCTTTACAAACACGGTAGGAAGAGATCTATCTGCAATGGAGATAGATAGAATGGAGAGAGAGAGAGAGAGAGAGAGAGAGAGAGAGAGAGAGAGAGAGAGAGAGAGAGAGAGAGAGAGAGAGAGAGAGAGAGAGAGAGAGAGAGAGAGAGAGAGAGAGAGAGAGAGAGAGAGAGAGAGAGAGAGAGAGAGAGAGAGAGAGAGAGAGAGAGAGAGAGAGAGAGGGAGGGAGGGAGGGAGGGAGAGGGAGGGAGGGAGGGAGGGAGGGAGAGAGAGAGAGAGACCAAGGGAACCAAGAACCCAATGTGGTAAAGATGACTTCCCTCTACCTAGACCCAAATAGCACCCTAGAATATTGAGACCCACCCAATAAGTGAAATCCATGAAAAACTATTTCGATGGAACAAGAGATCCCTATGACCACATCGCTGAGTTCAAGCAAGTATTGTGAGCTGAATAAGTGGGTGACATGTTCACCCAAGATAATGCATTCAGACTCACCTTGAAAAAAACTACCTTAACCTGGTTCCAACCTTTACAACAAAGACAAATTAGAGACATACACCACCTACTAGAATCATTTATCATAGTTCTCTAAAAGTGGGATCAAGCACAATACTTCTTCTTTGATTCATAGTTTTAAACAAAGCCCTCAGGAGATAATCAGATTAGCTTGGCGTACGTACAAATAGTACATTGAGAGATGTCCTATGTCGAAGTTGCCCACTCAAGCTAAACAAGTGTCTCAATTTTTGCATGGGCTAGTGAGCTATAAACTAGGATCATATGTATAACTAAAAGAGCCCCAAATAGTAGAGAAATGCATGACGATATGTATAGACATTGAGGATAACTTAGGAGATGAGCTAAAACTTTCCAAGGCCTATAAGGATTCAGATAGCTCCTCAATTCTTTCTTCTAAGCACTCTAACTCCATAGAGGACTTGGAAGAAATGGTAGCTCAGAAGCTAGGAGTCTCAAGAAAACAGACACCAAGGATGACCTGAGTTAAGCATTGTTACACCTGTAGAGGTGACCATATGCCAAACGCTTGTCTGAACATGACACAACCTCAATGCAACCATAGTAGCTAGTACTGCATGATAGAAAGGTGGTACACTAACCACAATGCACAAGACTCTCTATACAATAAGCATGTGGTTAGACAAAACTATTCATAGGCATATCAATAGCCCAGTAGATACCCTAGCCAATACAACACTCAACCTCATTATTGTTGGCCCCAACAGAGCTAGCAGGTACCCTATCAAGCACCACCTAGACTCCAACCTGTACTAGGTCAGTAGCCATGACCCCTAGCAAATGTAATCTCTATCAAATATGCTACTGCAAAAGAGAATATCAATAGGGCATTAGTACCCTCATCCCCATTGATCACAAAATATGATCCTAATTTGATTCCACCCATGTAGATACCCCCTACATACTACACCGAGTCACTTGAACATATGGATGCACACCAGTATGAGAATCCATCGATGGAACCTGGTTGGGAGCCAGACTATACTAATGTCATGTATGGCAATCCCAACCCATGGCCCCAATTGAGATAGAAAAGACCACATGGTCCTAAAGGAGACCATTATATAAGGGAGTGCCCACATCTCCACTAGCGGGACAACAAAAATATTACAACTTTCAAGGTTTTTGTTCCGATTGTGGTAAAGAACATGTCATATGTGAATGTCCTAGAAACCTAGCCAATGCCTCTAAAGTAACCTCCATTAATGTGATAGACATTGTGCATACTTCAAATGGATCCACACCAACCTATGTACCTATTCAAGCTGTGAAAATTAGATCTTTGAAGGATTCATGAAAAATGCTTAAAAGAAAACGGAGTAAGAAAATAACTGAATTAGAAGGAAGCTTAAAGGAGACTAGAGCCAAAATCTTAGAACTAACTTCCCAAGTATCAAATCAGGTAACCCCAACACCAAGAACAAGATCTGCTCTAGCCAAACCTATACCTAAGGATCTGGATATGATGTTTAGAGCGTATCAAGCCAGACTAAGAGAAGGCCCCAGGTGGGAGAGTTGAGTAAAAACTATCCCAAAGCAGAGCTAGAAATCGAGAGAACTAAGCTTTGCATAAAAATGGTAGAGTTGGCTTAGACCATGTTTGAAGCATCTCAATATGTTAATTGGAGCAACCTAGTGAAACTAGAACTACAATTTCAAGGACTGCTAGAGAGACTGGAACACCTGATTTCTAACAATGAGAAGGTTGATCCTAAGAGGACCCATTCTATCTCGAAAGCACAAGAATATACTACACTTTCCTTGTCACAAGTGCCTAATACTATGAATTGGGAGAGCCTTTCTTTTATACAGAAGTATTCTCAAGGAGTTTTGAGAGAAATTCAAGAAGAGAAATGGAAGTTGGAGCAAGAAACTCACCCATTGATTCAAGAGATTACTGATCTCCAGAAACAATTCCCACAGGACATACCCTCTATATATGGTGAATAGGAGGAGTAGCAGCCTAGTAAAAAGACAAATTTTGAATCTAATTCTTTGCAAGAATTGCCTCAATTCGCTGGTTCTTGGGAAGAAAAGTTGATTAGTATGAGAGCTCGCACCATACTAGTAAGAAATGAAGAATCGATTCCTCCTGGGAACACTGATGTAATAAAGAACACTAAAGTGTAGTTTCATCTCACTTTAGAAGTGAAGGTTAGACCCGAGTTGTGGAAGCATGTGGCAAACAAATTAGCAGAGACAACTACTACCCACTCTCAAGAAGATTCACACAAGAAAGAGCCAGAAATACCCGTTGACAAGATTGGAGATATGAGCGAAGGAGAAGCGGGACATACTTATTTTCCTATCTCCTACAAAGGCTACACCACCAAAGCAATCCTAGGCTCAGGTGCTAGAGTGGACATTGCCACTACTTCCCTATGGAAATAGTGGGGTAAGCCAGCCCTAAGACCTATAAGAATGGATCTCCAAATGGCTGATGGTCATATCGAGAAACCATTATGCTTGTGAAATGATTTAGGACATCCTTTCATGTGGCAATTGCAAATCGTACAAGATTGGGGCCAACTCTTTGTACCTGCAACATCTGGGAGTGACTACCAAAATCAATCTCAAAGACTATTCCCATCACGATGTACCCCCACTACAATGGAATACCATCCATAAAGCACCAGAACGAACTGAATTGGTCCAATCTTTAGTATTAGAACCTTCATGGTTGCATGAGGACACTCATTTATGGATGTGTAAAGTAGCAAAACAAGAGTAGGAGTGATTAAAAGCTGGAATCTTAGGCTCCGAACGACACCCATGTACCCTTCAAGATCCTACCTATGTACCTATAGTATTCCTAGTGAAGAATTTGAGCCACACGAAAGGGCAAAAATCTTAGCCACCATGGACATAGTAGTGAATGAAGAACAATGGACTCCTCATTATGATGAGAATGACTATGATATCTCTATCTTTATGATAGAACCCATGGAAGACGAGCCTATTTTAGAACAATGTACTAAGATGACCCTAGAAACAGATGAGACAAGCGATGAAGACCTAGAGTCCATCATCATGGAACCCTTCTGTTCTTTAGAAGAGGAATACCTTTATTTGTGGAAGCCACCACCCCCGATGTAAGGCTAATGTCAATCACATTGCTAGGTTGTGGGCTCAATATCTTAGTGGCTGTCCTTATGTGTTGAGCTTATGAATTAGTGATTTAGAGATGTCATTTAGTATGGAAAGGCCTATAGTTAGTTGAGGACTTGCCTACTTACAGACTCGTGAAGGGTCCTATAAGACTCACTTGGAATATATATGAACCAATCAATTAGTTGCTCACATCTATGAGGATGGATTGAGAAGATCAGTGATACAACTCAAAAATTTTGATCAACCCTTTGGAATTGAACATCTGGTAGTAAAAAATGAAGAGGGTTCATACATTGATAAGCAAGGAACCATTCATGTGGTTGCGAGCTTACCTGAAAAGACATATGAGTTTGGAATCATTATTCTTGATTATGAAATAGGAGACTTGGAGAAGGAAAATGTTGGATAGGAGCCTAGAACAACACGTGGTAAGTCAAAAAGATCACCTTAGGATATTGAGACCCACTCAATCGATAAAGTTAATGAAAAACTACTTTGATGGCATTGGAGACCCATACAATCATGTAGTAGAATTCACAAAAGTGTTGAGAGGCCAATAGATTGATGACTTGTTCACTCAATATAATGCATTTGGGTTAAACCTAAAGAACATTGCCTTGAAATGGTTCCAACCACTACATCAAGGTAAGTTAAGGGACATCAATCAATTGCTAGAAACATTTATTAGAGAGTGGTATCAGGCATAACACCATCATTAATCCAAAGCTGCATTCAAACACCTCAAGAGATAGTCAAGCTAGCATGTCATACGTTTAGGCAATACATTGAGAGGTCTCCTATTCTAGAGTTACTCACACTTTCCAAACAACTGGCATTGCTTTTGGATGGATTGCTAAGGGAAAATTTACAGTCTTATGTGTATGTGGAGAAACCTAGGACCCTACAACAATGTGTGCAAATGTTTAGGACAACTTGGGAGAGGAGTTAGAACTTTGAAAGATCTATAAGGATTCAGATAGATCTACCAGTTTCATATCAAAAGCTTCCACAACCATTGATGAACTGGCAAAAAAATCAGCTCAAAATTTAGGAGTTTCACAAGTAGATTGGATGCTTTGTAACAAATGTGGAATCACATCCATACCTTTCTGGTTGTTTCTTCTCTCTTGCTGATCTTGGAACATCCTCCAACCTCTTGCATCTTTGCTTTTCCTCTTGACCTCCATAGTTTGTAATCCTTGTCTCTTTCATCTTGGTCATTGTTTATATCACTTCTTGGATCATGGACCTGTGTATCATGCTTGCTTCCTAATTGATGAGAATCAGAATCAAGATCATATGGTAGAGTTACCTTTTGTTTGTCTTCATCATACTAAGACATGTGTTCTTCAAACACAACATCCCTACATGTAGTGAATTTGTTGGTTGAAGGATTATAGAACCTATAAATGATCTGAGTTGAATCATATCCAATAAACACTGCCTTTGTTGCCCCTTCATCTAGCTTACATCTTATTTGTGATGGTACATGAACATAAGCTAAAAAATCAAAAACCTTGCAATGTCCAAGATTAGGCTTTCTTCCATCCCATGCTTCATAAGGAGTCATACCTTGAAGTGATTTGGATGGTAGTCTATTGACAAGGTATACAACAGTTGAAATACCCTCTGCCCATAGATAATGTGGCAACTTCTTCTCTTCTAGCACTATTCTGGTTGATCCAACCAATGTCTTGTTTCTCCTCTCTGCAATTCCATTTAGTTAAGGAGAGTACTTGGTAGTCACTTCCCTTTTGATACCTTTTTCCTACAAGAACTCATCAAACTCTTTGGAGAAGTATTCTCCCCCTCCATCAGATCTGAGCTTCTCGAGTGATCTACCTGTATGATTCTCCACATGTGCTAGATAATTTTTGAAGCAACCAAACACTTCATTCTTACTTTTGATGAAGTATAGAATAGTCCATCTACTATGGTCGTCAATAAATGAGACATAATACCTTGATCATGCTAGTGAAGGTTCTTGACTTGGTCCCCATACATCTGTATGCACTTAGTCCAATAAGTTGTTGTGGATGTAGCCTTTGTGGTTGAACGGTTGTCTTTGTGCCTTCCCAATTTGACATGCATCACACCTGTTGATCATGTGTTGCTTTGATATGTTTGGCAGTCCTAGAACACTTTGATCCCTGCATATATCATTTAAGGTTCTTTCATTCACATGAGCAAGTATCTTATGCCACACTTCAAGTTCACTTAAGGTTTGAGACCCAAAAGTGAATAGAGCTATGCTCCTGGTTTCTCCTACTTCAAAAGTAAAGAGCCTACCATGCTTCTCACCTCTAGCTATCTTCTTAAAGCCTTGACATGGATCTTCCACAAAGCTCCATGTTGGGTGAACCTAACTTCCAAGACTTTTTGACTTTTTTCCCTTCACTTATTAGGTTTTTAGTGATAGTGGGCACATAGAGAACCTTAGTCAGAATGTTTGTCCTACCATTGGAAGCTTTGACATTACCAATTATCTCGACATTATGCTTTGTATCATCCCCTATTTGAACCTCATGTCTATGCTTTGAACTTTCCAAGTCAGATACAAGAGCAATGTTGCCTGCAACATGATTTGAACATCCTAAATCTATGTAGAACAAATGATCATCTTCTTTACCTTGTTTGTGGCTTAGATTCATAAGAAGCCATGAGTCTTCATGTGGTTGATCTTTTGAATAATTGTTGAAGTTGCTTCTATTATAGCCTCTACTATTATTGTTGAAGTTGTGTCCACCTTTGCCTCTATTGCTGCCATATCTACCTCTTCCACTTCCTTTCTGGGTCTTTCCATTGAACCAACAATTATGAGTGGTGTGGTCGGTCTTGTCACAGATGGCATAAGGTTGAATATTCTGACCTTTGGCTTTGTCATGCTTTGGTCCTTTCTTCTTCCCTTTCCACTTGCTCTTGCTTGTGAAGTTGGCTTGGGAAGTCTCCTCCTCATCTTCTTCCTTCTTCTTGCCTTTCTGCTTCTTATCCTTCTTATCTACATATAGAGCACTAGTTGAATTACCATGATAGGAGTTACCTTCCTTTATGCTATTGTTGGCCTCTTGATTGAAGAGTTCTCCAAGAAAGATGTTGAAGTCTGGAGTTTGCACATCCATGATGAGATCATAAGCCGTCGTGAAAGATTGCCATTACTTATCACTTCGAATCCCATTGAGAATTTGCCTCATGATAGCCTCTTCTTCAATTAGCTCTCCAATGGATGCTAATTGATTTGAGAACTCCTTGACCTTGGTAACAAACTCTGTGATAGTTTGTTTAGGTGTCTTCTTCATTTGGTTAAACTCGTTCCAAAGATGATTCTTTCTTGCTTTGGTACTAGCAAAAAAGAAAGTCTCGAGGGCATCCCAAGTCTCTTGAGATGTCTTGTGTCCTCTAATATGTGGTAATAGAAAGTCAGAGATAGAATTTAGTATGTACAACCTTGCTTGAGCATCCCTTGTGCACCAAAGTGTGAGCTTATTTGTCTCCTCTTGTGTAGGTCCTCCTTTGGATCTTGGAATAGGCATAGCTTCATCACTTGCTATAATCCCATAAAGATTTCTACCTTGCAAATAGGCCTCCATTCTCATTTTCCAAGCTGCATAGTTGTGTCAATCAAGCTTCTCGATCATTGAGGGAAAGCCGTCACCCATCTTGATCTAGATTTGATACCACTGAAAGCACTTGGAGAAGCTTGTAGGAGGTAGAAAAGTGAGTTTCGAAGCGACAAAGTTTGGTCTAGTCAATCGGCACACGACCAACCCTTGAGCTTATGGATACTCAAATATACCTTATAGGCATTTGATAAGTGCAAATAAATGCACTATGTACTTTGGAGCATGAAGGAGAAAGAGTTGATACAAAATAGATAGGTTCACGACTCCACTAGCTCAGAAAACTTACTATCTATGGAAGAGACAATGAACTTCAAATGCTCATAGCGATCAATGTGACTACAATTAGAGAAAATCCTTTTATGGTAGTGATACACATAGGGTTGAGTGTATATAATGCACAAGAGTATAAGGAATAAGAAAAATATGCTATAGGAATGAATCAGACACTCAATGGTGGTACCTCTTATTTTTCAAGAATATGAAGAGATTGACCCCAAGATAGAAAAACTGAGATTAATCCCAATCTATTGAACCAAATGCTTTGAAAATTATTAGGATAAAATAGAAACTAATAAATTTCCAATGAGTCATCTTTCATTGAATTTGGAGGTCTGTAGAAAGAGCAGCAACCTCTGCAAGATTACTGTTGGTGAAGAAGATGATGCAGAGAAACTAAGGAGCAAGACAATGATGGCCACAAGTATATGTATATTGGTTTCATGTATTGTACAAGTGATTTCAAGTCTTTATATAGAATTTATAAGTGCTCCATGACTTATACAAGTGGATTTTGAATTCAAATGAAAGCAATAAAGAGTTGCTAGAGGGAATCAATTCACTTTCCTACAATCTAGGAAAAGTGAAGATCTAGTTTGATCTACTTTTAGGTGATTGATTGATTGATTGAATGCAACTCAACCACCTCAAATACATGGAATTTGGGCTCCCTCTTTTTAATTTTACATGTGTAAAGCTCAAGGCTTTTCACAATGGTAAAAGATCCATGAAAAATCTTAAAAAAAAAATACAATAAGTGAGCATAAGTAAAAGAACTCTCCAACGGATATCCCTTCGATGTAATTCAAGTGATAGCTTTTGATGTAGATCAAATCCACCTCAAGCGTAGTGCAAGCTTGATGTTCCAATAGAGTCTCTAGCCACAATGGATGTAGCTTCCAAGAAAGAGGAGTGGACTCCCCAATGTGATGAAAATGGCTATGACATCTGAGTTTTCACCATAGAACCACTTATGATTAACTCAGTTATAGAGGAATGTGAGGCTAACAAGACCACAAACAAGGAAGTTAGCGATGAATACAAGGAGTCCATCATCATGGAACCATTTTGTGCTTTAGAAGAAGATTAACTCTAGTTAATAGATGCTAGGACTCAAGAACATGAGAAATGTAAACCAGAAAAGAAGTTGACTACAATAAAAGAAGATCAAAGTGAGAAGAAGAAATGAAAGAAACTAGTTAATATGCAAACAGAAGAAGAAGCATTATTTGAAGTGCCAGAGAAATTCAAGAAATAAGAGATAGAAGATATGAAGATCATGAAAAGAATGCCTAAACAAGAAGTGCTCACAAGAGAAGCCCATGACAATAAAGAGAAGAACAAAAAAGTTGTAGTAACCATAGAAGATAGAGAAGATAGATGTACATACATAGGGTATGATTTAAGTGAAGAAGAAGAACGTGAGTTGATAGACTTGTTGAGAGAATATAGAGATTTCTTTGCTTGGAGTTACAAGGATTTGAAAGGTGGATCGAGATATCCCCATGTTCCTAGAAGCCAAGCCTACCAAGCAAAAACCTTACACCTACAATGATAATTAGGAACCAAAATCAAAGAGGAGATCAATTATTCGATAGAATTAGGTTTTCTCTATGAAATTGAGCATACCAAATGGGTATCCCCCATTGTGGTTGTGACAAAAAAGGGAAGTTACAAGTGTGCATTGTTGAAAAAAGTTAACATAGCCATCATAAGGTATAGCTATCCTCTTCCCATCATTGAGCATCTCTTAGAACGAGTAGCAGGCAAGGAAGTTTATAGCTTCCTTGATGGATTCTCAAGCTACAATCAAGTGGGCATCACCCTTCAAGATCAACATAAGATTGATTTTATCACAGAATGGGGTATCTTTGCATTTTGAGTGATGCCATTTGGCCTCACCAATGCCCCTACTACATTCGAGAGGCTGATCTATCATATGTTCAAGGAATTCTTACAAAAGAATTTAGAGGTCTATGTGGATGACATATGCCCTCACTCCAACATAAAAAAAAACATATCCCTAAACCTAAATAGATCTTTGAAAAATGTAGAGAAGTGTGTCTTCATGGTTATACATGGCAAGATTCAAGGACACATAGTGTCAAAGAAATGGATGAAAAAAAGTTAGAGACATTGCAGAAGTCCAAAGACCCAAGAATATCAATGGAGTACAAGCTGTCATGGATCACTCTACTTGTTATAGTTGCTTTATCCACATGTATGGTATAATTGCAAAGTCCCTGTACAACCTTTGGCTAACTTTGAGTGGAACGAGGAGTGTGAAAACTCTTTCAATGAGCTCAAATAACTTATTATTGGACCAAGCCATTCCATGTTCACGTGATTGCTTCTAATTTTGATATTGGATGTGTGCTAGCATAACCCATGGGTGAAGGGACTATTGATCTTCCAATTGCATATGCTAGTAGGCAGTTGAATGCAACTGAAAGAAATTACAAAACCACTGAAAAGGAAGCATTAGGCATGGTGTATGTGGACAAGAAGTTTAGACATTATGTGCTTGAAAATAAGTTTAAGTTCTTTACGGATCACCATCTCTATAATGCCTAGTGAACAAACCTTGCAACATAGGCTGGTTAGTAAGATGGTTTCTCTTATTAATGGAATATGATTTTGAAGTAATAGTTAGGAAAGGCAAGACTCACCTTCGTATCGATCACCTATCCAAGATAACTTTAGGAGAACTACTACAAGGAGTATTAGATTAACTTCTTGATGCTTACTTGTTCAACTTGGAAGTAGTACTTGATTGGGCTAAAGCTATTGCACCGATTCTTACCTTTGGACCCAAACATCCCATATTGAGAAATAAGGACAAAGAGGTGGTTAACTCTCAAAAGTATCATATAATGGTAGATATTATATACAGACACATTGATCAAGGATTTTAGCTTGCTATGTGGAAGAAAACGAATATGCTAAATGGTTGCAAGTAGCATAGGTAGGTGCATTAGAGCAGTACAAGTCGAAACATAGAACCCTACACACTCTGAAAAGATTAGGTGTGTATTGGTCAACAATGGAAGCAGATGTTTATATGATGTGTAAGGATTGTCCAACGTGTATTAACAAATCTACAATGGATCATGCTACTTTGTATCATGTGTTTAGTACCAGATTGGACTAATCCATTAGTTGAATTTGTGAGGACAAAACATTCCCTCAAGAAATGACACTAGCAAGAAGAAGGCATCTAGATCAAGAGGCTCAAGACTATACACTCGTTGGTGATAATCTTTATAGGCATGGACAAGACATATATCTCAGATTATGTGTTCATGAAAGTGAGTATCTATCGAATCTTCCCTACTGTCGCCTCTATGCTCCAAGGATTTTCCCAATTTTTGTCGCCTCTCAGCGTCGTACCTGCACACGGAGATCGAGATCTTCTGTTGCCGCCCAGCCACGTAGTGATCACCTATTTACTCTCTCTCTCTCTCCATAATGGTGAGCCTCCCCCACATGGCTTCACACATGGGTGCCCACATGGCACTCATGTGTGAGCCCATCTAATTACAAAGCTAAGAGGTGGTTCACACCTCTTCTTAGGGGTACTCCATATAACATTTCCTTCCCCTTAGTTCCATTTTTGTCCTCAAAAATGGTATTGGAAGGTCTGAAAGAAAGAGAGAAATAATAGTATCACCACTCCCACTATATCCCCATGTATAGAAATACATGGTCCTGTCTCCGTGTTGTTTCCCCATATCCTTCCCCTTAAGAAGACTCTTGGGAAGGTAATCTAAAACTAGGAAACCGTCTCTGAAGGGTGCTAACCCGCTCCCATGTGGCACTATCTTCTGAACTATCTTTCCACTTTACTAGACACTCTTTATACAAGTGACTCCTTGTCCGTTTCTCTCGAGTGCGTAGTATGCTCTCAGGCTCATGTGGAATAGATTGAACAGAGATAGGCTCTACTACCTCACTATCTGGAATGGGGTTGTCAGATTCACCCAGCCTTTTCTTAAGCCGGCTAACATGAAAAACTGGATGGATTTGACTATTCTTGGGAAGTTGGAGCTCATAAGCCATCTTTCCTATGCTCTTAAGTATTTGGAAAGGTCCACAATACCTAGGAGATAGTTTTGGACAAGGTCCCGTCTTCATGGTTTCAGACCTAGATGGAACTCTAAGATAGACTTGCTCTCCTACCTGAAAGTTGATATCTCTCCTTTGAGGATCAGCATAGGCTCTAGCTCTATCCTGAGCTCTCCTAATGCTGTCCTTAGCAAGCCTAAGCATATCGTTCATCTCTTCCAAGAAGTCCTTTGCAGCTTGAACTTTTTCATTCTGCAAGCCTACTGCATAAGGAGCTCTTGGCTGAAACCCATACATAAGCATAAATGGACTATGCCCGGTGGAAGAGTGCTTGGCACTATTATATGCAAACTCTACTATAGGTAAGTACTCTTCCCAATTAGTTTGCCTTTCATTCACATATGCTCGAAGCATATCCTCTAGGATTTGGTTAACCCTTTCTGTTTGCCCATCCGACTGCGGATGCTCGGCCGTACTCATGCTAAGCTTTGTATCCAACCTTTTGAAGACCGCTCTCCAAAAGTGGCTAGTAAACTTCCTATCCCGATTGGAAACTATGTCTAAAGGAAGACCATATAACCGGTATAGGTTCTCTACAAATAGTCTAGCCAACTCTGGTGTCTTCACTGTAGTTCATGTCGGAATAAACCTAGCCATTTTGGTTAACCTATCCACAATTACCCAGACTGAGTCGTGCCCTATCTGTGTCTTAGGTAATCCGACTATAAAGTCCATGGAGATACTCTCCCATTTCCCATTAGGAATATCCAATGGGTGGAGTAGTCCTCCAATCCTCAACCTCTGAGCTTTGTTGACCTGGCATTTGTTGCACTTAAGCACATACTCTAGGACATCCTTATGAAGTCCAGGCCAATAAAACTGCCTCTTAACAAGATCATAAGTCTTGTTAACTCCTGGGTGTCCCACACTAGGAGTGTCATGACACTCATATAAAATATGCCGTCTCATCTCAACATCTCTAGGGACACACACCTTACCTTTATATAACAGGTATCCATCATGGACACTGTAATTCTTCCACTTGAATCCTTCTTGAGTACCCGTCGATACTCCATCCTCACTGGAAACCCGTATATTATGATCCCCATTCTCTATGGCTTCCCAAATCTCGGAATATGCAGGATCAAGCCTACATTTTCCTCTAAGGAACTCAAGTAGCTCACTAGTGATCTGAGTAAAACTCAGTCCATTGAGCATAGGCATGCGGGTAAGTGAATCAGCCACTACATTAAACTTTCCCTTTCTATACCTAAGCTCATAATCAAACTCTTGAAGGGTCTCTGCCCATCGGGCCTTACGACCTTTAAGGTCTGTTTGATTAGAGAGCCACTTAATGCTCTCTTGATCAAACACTATCGTGACTTTGGCACCATATAAATAATGACGCCACTTCTTCAAAGCATGGACTATTGCATACAACTCCTTCTCATAGACGGAGTAATTCTTTTGAGCCAGTTCTAGTTTCTTGCTTTCAAAAGCTACTGGTCGACCATCCTGTACTAAAACCGCTCCTATAGCAAAATCACTCCGTCAGTCTCAACCACAAATGGTTTGTTGGGATCTGCTATATGTAAAAGTGGAGCTGTAGCAATTGCTACTTTCAACTTTTCCATACTTTGCTTCTGTTCGTCTCCCCAATGAAAGGCTTTCCCTTTCCCTTTAAGCTGTTCCATCATCGGGACAACAATCTTGGCATAGTTCTTAATGAATCTTTGATAGAAACCTGATAAACCTAGGAAGATCTGCAGCTCTTCCAGGTTCCGTGGATGTGGCCATTCCATAATAGCCCTTACTTTTTCAGGATCCATCTGGATTCCATCCTGGGAGACTATATGCCCAAGGTATCTAACCTCTGTTTTGAAAAATTCACACTTTGACTCCTTAGCAAAGAGCGAATTTTTCCTTAGCACTTGAAATACTTTTCTCAAGTGTTCCAAGTGCTCCTCTTCTGATGCACTATAGATCAGAATGTCATCCAAAAAGTCTACCACAAAGTGTCCTAGATAAGGTCGTAAAACACTATTCATGAGTTTCATGAAAGTGGCAGGAGCATTGGTGATACCAAAAGGCATCACCAAAAACTCATAGTGCCCATATCTAGTCCTAAATGCAATCTTAGGGACATCCTCTGCCCTAATCCTGATCTGATGATATCCTGATCTGATGATATCCTGATCTAAGGTCAAGCTTGGTAAAATACCTAGCTTGATGTAACTGATCAAATAGGTCTTCCAATCTAAGCATTGGAAACCTATTTTTGATAGTTACCTTATTAAGTGCTCTATAATCTATACATAGTCTCATAGAGCCATCTTTCTTTTTAACTAGGAGCATTGGCGATGCCCATGGTGAGTTACTAGGTTTGATGAAGCCTTTATCTAAATAATCCTGTAATTGCTTCTCAACCTCCTCATGCTGAGAAACACTAAGCCTATAAGGTGGTCTACAAATAGGGTTAGTGTTAGTAACAACCTCTATGGCATGGTCAATGTCCCCTCTCTCAGGTGGTAGCCCTCTAGGTAAGTCAGTGGGAAAAACATCTCTGTACTCAAACATAAGATCCTTAAAACTTTTAACCACACACTCTTGCAAAAAAGAATAGTAGAAAGTCCTGTTCATATTTACATTCAAAGCATGAAAATATACATCAGATGAGCTGTCTGTACAATGCTTCATATCATAACTATACAATAAAAACATGTCCTGTACATGCTATGAATAACAGAGACTATACAACTCTAATGAAGAAATGAGAGGTGCACTAGGTACATCTCTCTCTCCCTGAATACAAACTTTACTTCCATTCTTTTCAAACTCGAGTGTGTTGTTTTGATAGCTGCGTTTAAGTGTGTCTCCCAACCCCCATAGCCACTCTCTTCCTAAGACTAGATCTGTCCTCTCCATGTTCATAATTTGGAAGTCCATAAAATCTGTATAGTCCTGCATCTTGACTTCCAAATTGGATACCATAGTATCCCATATTCTTTTATCTTTCCCTTGCATCATAGATACAATGTATTTATGTGCACTAGGCTGCTGGGGAATTTTTAATTTCTTGACCAAAGCATAGTTTATGAAGTTATGAGTGGCAGAGTCATCTATCATGACCCGCACCCTGGTCCCGTATACACTACCATGTAGCTTAACTAAGTCATGTGGTCCAAACTGCGGTGACCACAATCGCTGAGTCAAACAACAAGTGTGCTCTATATCCTCGTGCATCACCTCCACTCCCTTGCAGCTAGAGCTATCGTGAATGGGAAGGGTCTGCACTAGGTGGACCGCCTTTTTGCCCTTTTCAGGGGCCGTACTAGACTCTGGTCCCTTTTTCTTTTCTTCCCCCTTCTTGAGTGGACAGTTCCACTGTGAATGGCTAGGGGATAGACACCTAAAACACAGGTTCTCTCTTTTGGCCTTCTCAAACTGATCTGTGGATAGTCTAGGCCCTTGTGATCTTTGTTTTTTAATAAAAAAATTGTTTTTCCCAAAAGGCAACTTTTTCTTAAATTTAGTCGTACTAAGAGGCTTGAGGGGCTGATCCGTCTCCATAGGAGTGTATGGAGGACGGTTATGGTCCTCATATATCTATGCATATTTGATCGCCTCCTCAAACGTCTTAGGCGCATTCCTTCTGACTTCCCTCTTTATGGCTTTATCCAGGCCCCTAACAAACCCTCTGGTCTTCTGAAAATCATCTAAACCCTTAAGTTTCAGAATGATCTCCCTATAGTGGGATAGATAGACTAAAAGAGGCCTGCCTCTTTGAGTAATCCTATCCCACTCATCCCAATTCCTCTCCTCTTCATTCTCAGGAAGAAACTCTTTTAGGAAAAGAGTCTCAAACTGAGTCCAGTCAGTAGGGATAGAGTTCGCCTCCTTAAGACTCATCCACCACTTATAAGCACGCGGGCCGAGGGAGAGGCTCGCCTCTAGCACATGATACTCAGATGGGGTGCCCTTCAATTGATGCAAATCATGCCACTTTTGTAAAAAAGTGTAGATTGCATCCTTGTTCCTGTCTCGGTCATCCCCCATAAAGGTGGGTGGCTTCAAGTCTTTGAGGAGGGGAGCTTCCCTAGAGCTCTCTCCTTTGTGCTTACTAGGAAGAGAAGTATCTTTCCTAGTAATCTCTAGAGGAATAGTAGGAGTCTCTCTTTCCTTCCTATCTAGGAAAGAGGTGACACTAGTTTCAAGTGAGATCATTTGAGACTTAAGTTGCTGTATAAGAGATGTGATGCTACCCAAATCTTTCTCTAATTTAAGGGTTTGCTCTTTCAAATCTATGAATTGGTCACGAGTGACAAATTCATCTATAAGCTCTTCATAAGTGTACTCTTCCTGTGAAGGCTCTTTCTCTTCTAAGTTCTCTTCTATTTCTTGCCTTAATTCTACCTCTTCCATTCTAGCATCAGGATCCTCTAGTTGCTCTTTAGGTGGAGAAGTGGTTTCAACTACTTGTTTACCTTTAGTTTCCATGTTTAAGTACCCTTCCCCCGTTTGCTAACTAGAGTGTATGAAAATGAATGGAAGTAAGGTTCAAATATGCAAGAAGAAGAGAAATATATCACAAGAACACTTCCCTATTACAAAGTAGAGCTGCGGAAGCGAAATCCAAGTGGTCCTTGATGCTTCAAGCCGCTGATTTTGAATCCTCGCCAGTCCCAAAAGAAAATTGGAAATGTCCGCTTGGTCCGGGGAGGTTCTCAACACCATAAACCATCCAAAACAATGCCAAAAACACGCGGGAAAAGCTCCAATCGGGCAAACTGAGTGAAACTGAGCAATTTCAGAGATGTAACAATCCTCGCCAGTCCACAAATTGCTGCCCAGCACCTGTAATTCAAGAATTTGAGACTATCCCAAGTGAAAAAAGTGGATTTGGAGTCCGGATGAAGGAAAACTAGGCCCAGGAGTGGGTGCTTAGTTCCTGCTGAAGTGCTGCAGAGAGATTTTGGTGGGGCAAATCTCTTCCAAATCCAACAGCAATGGTTGTATGTGAAGCTTAGGAGTGTAGCTTCGAAACGTGACCAAGATTTTAGAAATCTGATATTGTATGAGGAAGATATGGTGCGGAGAAGTCAGGTATGTCACCGATGGAAAGTGGAAAACTTCATCTTCATGGATGGATGACTTTGGGAACTTCAAAACTGAGGGAATGAAGCTTTTTTGAATCACCTCCCAACCCATAACCCATCTCCACAGCCCATATTACATATATACCTCATCATTCTTACAAAATCTTGATCTAACTCATGGATTTTATTGCTCCAAAGATTAAGAAAAAAACTCGAATTTTCTCCCTCCCACGGAGTTGATACAATTGGCAATTCGCATAAACTGAGGGAGTGTCGATGGCGAGCTGCATTATCCCACATTTGGGCGCTGCAACCGGAGGAATTTTCTATATATACGAGAGCATAACATCATCTAAGTCATCTTGGAGTGGGAAAGGAGAGCTCTTCCTGAGCTGACGGGCGGGCACCTGTATGTGTAATCTACCTACGCGTGTCAATTCCGTCGGCTATTGACTTGGTCAAGCCCCGCTCTGGTCCCTGGTTGGTATGGGCTCTGATTCCAATGTCAAATCTTCCCTACTGTCGCCTCTGTGCTCCAAGGATTTTCCCAATTTTTGTTGCCTCTCAGCGTCGTACCCGCACACGGAGATCGAGATCTTCTGTTGCCGCCCAACCGCGTAGTGATAACCTATTTCCTCTCTCTCTCTCCATAATGGTGAGCCTCCCCCACATGGCTTCACACATGGGTGCCACATGGCACTCATGTGTGAGCCCATCTAATTACAAAGCTAAGAGGTGGTTCACACCTCTTCTTAGGGGTACTCCATATAACAGTATCTAAAGATCTTGGAATCTACACACCAAGACATGATAGGAGGACACTTTGGACCAAATTGAGTGATCAAAGTGATTTTGTTCTCAGGTCTTTGGTGGCCTACCCTTCATATGTATGCTCATACCTATGTGAAGAGATGTGACATATGTTAGAGAACTCAATACTTGATATGTAAGGATGAGATGCCACTAAGACCCATGATAGGAGGGTGTAGCTCAGTGATGAGTAGCACCTCCTTTAATGTCAATCCGGGAAGACGTGAGGATGGTATGAAGACCTCGAGCAAGTGGCGGCACAAGTGCGTGAGTGAGAAGCACCCTAGCATGCACACACATACACACACACACGCACACACGGCAAGACAACGAGTGAGAATCAATGGAGTTCTTAGATTACTTTCAAGAAGCTCTTACAAGTTTGTTTCAATTACAATCTAACCCCAAAAATGAGCTCTCTAGCTCCTTTTATAGTTTTTGACTAGCTCTGGCCCTGTTCAGACCTAGTGTCCGGCCTAGTTAAAAATTAGGTTCCAGGGCTTATTAGAGGGCTCAAACGAGATCTAAAAAATATGAAAATTGGCAGGTAGATACTTCTAAAGCTCCTCAAGCTCAAGGACTCCTTGGCTTGCACAAAATGGAGCTACAAAAAGATGAAATGGTATTTACAATGGTGTTTAGTGATGAGAATCACTTTTAATTGGTGTAGAGGTTTTGAAAAATTAAAGGTTGCCTTAGTGCTAGATCTGCATGAGTGCTCGTACTTGCTTCTTCATGAGGAAAATTATTGGCCTACTTGCCAGATCTTCTTTGACTGCCATGTCTGCTTGTGCTGTCCCTTCGCTCTGACTCTCTTTGTCTTGTGGCTCCTTCGGTTCCCTGACTGCTGCCAACACCCCCCCCACTCTTGCGTCTGTCGCCCCTGACAGACCCTTGTCTAGAGGATTTTTGAATATAGTATTGGACGACATCGGAGGCTAGGTGGTGTTCTTCGAGTCGCAAGCCGCGTGCTAGATCTGTGAGCAAATCATTCCAATTCACAGGTCCGGGAACATCTGGATGAGGCACCCTCAATTGTTCTGAGTAAATAGTTCTCTCCACAGCAAATAATTGGAGGAGATGTGATGGTCTGGGTATAAAGATTTCGGAGTGATATTCCCAGAATCCTGTGATGAACATCTCCTCAAATGTATGTTTAAAGCAGGCTGGGAGGTACTTGATTCGGGCGTGCCAAGCGTATATTACTTCAATTGACGGGGTGGTACTCATATCGTACACTAGATCTTGGTTTCCTGTCACAAAGCCTGCACCTGAGAAGTGAGGGTCCTTAATGTTTTTAAACGTCCTGAAAGTGATCAGCATTAATTCAAATATTTTCATACACATCTGGGCCATCACATCAGGATTATTGCATAGCCGAGTACTCCAGTGACGGATTGTAGAAATCATGTAGTTGACCGTGGGGGGTCCTCGTGGAGGTGCTAGATAAACATAATTCAACCATTTTGCACAGGCTTTGATGTCTCTGACGGCAATAGTGAATTCAGGCCAGGTGCATCGTCGAAGAACTGGAATGTAACAAGGGTTATACTTAATAAACAACGGCATATTATTCCAGGTTCGGACCATTTCTGGATACGTTTCCAAAAGCCTGATTCTCCAGGTGGGTTGATGGATGGACCCACGCTGAGCACTTTCCGGTATATCATCTGGACCAAATTGTGTAGCAAATGTGGGAGGCTTGCCACATTGTCGTTGAATCTCCGCGTTGTAATCGGCCAAAAGTATACAGAATGGCACATATTGGTCATTATTGGTGCCTATCCATCTATGATGAGACATGCTTTTGAAATATTCAGACTTTATGACAGCTTCTTCTAAGTTCGCTAGTGATTGGATCTGAATGGCCACCCGTTCTTCGTGGGTGTTCGCTGTCCTTTCCAGTGTCTGAAGCCACTCGGGTGCTTCCACTTCCAATGTGTCTAGTCCCTCTGAGGTTCGTCGCCCGCCTGGCATTGGCATAGGAACATACGGTTCCTCGTACGAATCATCTACCTCAATAGGGACCAACTCTTCTTGCTCTGGTTCTCCCACTGGAGATGGCTGCCTCTCGTATGTCAGTAACCTCTTTTGTAATTCTGCTACCTGCTCTGTTAAGGCCTTTACTTCGTCTGAGGTAGAGGTGGATGGGACACTCTTCGGTTGTTCTTCCTGTTCCTTAAGTCTGCTCTGTAGTGTGTCACGTTCTCTTTCCAAGTCATCATGGGCTTCCAGGAGATCAGCATAGCTTTCCAAAATGGTTTTCATCGTCTCCGTGGGGACTGCTTTGAACTGCTCTGGATCTATCTCGTGGGGAGAGCCTTCCATTGCTGCTTCCAGATTCTCTTCATTTTGTTTTTGCAGTCTTTTGTTCTCTTCCAGTGCTGTGGCCATATGTTTCCTGAGTAGCGTCAAGTTGCGTCTGACTCGTAAGTTATCGGCCTGGTATACTTCGAGCAAGGCTTCTAGTTGTTTGACGCCTGATTCTGTCGATGGTTGTGGTGCCTCCAATAGTGTTTGGTGAGCCTGCTCAAGCGTTGTGTAGCGTTGATTCACTTCTGCATTTGCCTTTGTAAGTTCTGATGGTGTGTTGTCAGTTGTTGATACCGACCGTCCAGAGCTCTGTACTCATTCTGAAGCTGATATACACATTGATTTAATGCTAAAAATATGCTATTTACATTAAATGATGCTGGGAGGGGTGAAGATGCAGGGGGAGTGGGGGCGGGAATGGGAGTTGTGAATGATGTGGATGCAAGTGGAGATGTGGGTGGAGGGGGTATGGGAGATGGAGGTGGCATGGGGGAGGGAGCGGTGCTGTGGCAAGAGATGTTTCCATAGTGTCAATTGTTTGAGTGACAGTGTAGATGGGGATCGTGGGTGGAGTGGATGTGACGTCAGTGAGAAGAGTGGTGAAAGTGGGCATGGTGACTCCCCCGAATTGGATTCCCGGAGAGAGTGGGATACCCATGACAACGGTGGTGGTAGTGGACGTGGTGGTGAGAGTGTCATGTGGTGGAGTGAGTTGTGTAGTGCGAGGTGGGGATGGTGGTGACAGTGGTGCTTCCTGATGTTCGTCTGCTTGCGTTGTCTCTCCTGGTGCTGATACATTGATATGAATTTGTTTCCCGGACCTCCTGGGACGAACGGGAACCCTCTTCTCAAATCTGTGAATGTAAGCCATTGCCTCATGGATGGCCTCATCCACTCCTACGGCGTCGGCATGAAGATTTATGGACTCAATGAACAAATCGTCCACACCTTCCTCAGCTAGCAACTGGTTCATGAGTTTCTTGCCCGATTCCAGTGACATCTTATGCTGTTCTTGAACTAGTTGCATGGTTCGATATAGTCTTTTGATTTGTGCCGAATACGCAGGGGCACTTGCCAGCTCTGAAAGCTCATCATATTCTTGTTCCTCGTAGGCTTCTTCTTCTTGTTCTGTCTCTTGTTCCTCGACGTCGACTTCTACCACTTCTGGTCGGGTGGGGGCTGTTGTTGTTGTCTGGGGTTGTGGTTCCTGAGCACGTTCTGTTTCCGTCTCGAGATTAGAATCATAGATCAGTCGGGCTACTTCTTCATCCGTGAGATCATTTAGAGTAAAACCCTGTGGGAATTCCAGATCTGATGGGACGGGTGGAAATACCAGATTAGGTCCATCTGTGCTTGGTCTTGGTAGCCGGATTGTGAATGGCCTAACGCGTCGTGTCTGGGGAGGGGTAATTTCTGGTGTAGTGGTGGCTCCCCTAGGTTGAGCACAGGGTAATTGTACTCCCCCCCTCATCTTCTTTGATGGGGGACCTGCTGCTGATAGTCTTCTCTGGAATTCCTGGGCATGGGGCCATATGAGTGCCCGCTGAATAGGCATGTCATAAGCCAGACATCGGTAGATTATCTTTGTTAGAGCGCAACATCCATGAAGCACATTTTTCTGCTTCTTGTTCCACCTTTGATGGGCTAGGTGGATCTGATCTATAATCCAATGTGGCACATTGATGGGAAGGCCTTCTGTCTCTGCCAGATACAAGCTGAACCATATTTTCTTTGGGGGCATGGTGAATCTTTCCTGGGCGGGAAAAGCAAAATGCTGCATGAAGGTCTGCAGGTGAAGAGCAATGGTTGGTGTCATTGCTACCATATCCTTTAGCTTATTAAGATCTTTGTGTTTCATTCTACCTGGAACCATGGTTTCCTTTTCAGTGGGGATGTGCATGCCATACATGCCCAATGCTTCTCGTACCAGATTAAGGGTCAGCTTGAATCTTTTAAGCTCATGACCTGGCAGCAGTGAGGGTAACACAAAGGTGCTGTCGCCTCCCTTGGCCCTGCTTGGCGTGATGGTACTGATAAGATATGAACATCGTAAGAAATCTGGCTTTGGTAAGTGGGCCCTGAAATAACTGTCCACACCGGCTTTGGTCCATACTGATCGCATGACTTCGGCGTTCTGATAGCTTTCAAACTCGCGTGTGAAAAAGTGGTATCGTCCCCATTTACCATTAAATTCCAATTCTGCTTCCCAGAAATAGGTTCCATCGCCCAATGGTCCCGCGACATCACTGAACCAGTGAGCGTGTTTACCTACTTGAGAAGTGTGCCCTTGAGGAGGATCCTGAATGGGGAGCACATGCACGGCTTGAAGTTCTTGCGGCCTTGCGGTGAGATGTGGCTCGAGGAGGAGTGTTTCTATGTCCACAATCTGTGCACCGGATCCGACTTGAGAACTGGCACCTCCTACTTCTGCCATGGCCCTGCTTGCTGGTTGGTTCTGTGAGAATATAGAACCACGTGTTAACATCGTAATGGACAGAATAAATCCGTTGTTGTCCCCGTTACAACATTAACATGAGGTATCTGGTGAGTTAGTGGTTAGTAAGTGCACGAGGACAGTGTGTGTAGTTAATGCTTGGGTAGTCCTAGAAGACTAATGCAGTTAGTAAGTGGGAATGAATTTACAAATTGGGGTCGGGGGGTTTATTACAGGTCTTAGGCTGCCAAATGCAGTGGATGGGTTTTGTTCTTGGTTTCGTAGAGACTCTAGAGAGCTTTATAGGTGTATCGGCTTGAAAATGAGGCTTTTTAGGGACCCATTTACAAGCGATTATGTTCGTGCTCATGGGCCTTGGTGTGTTCCTGAGTGTTGGAAATGAGTGAATGCTGGCTGCGCGAGTGAATGGGTTACGCTGTATCGGTTGTGGCTTCGGCATAGCTATTTGCGCCCGCAAGCAAGCCTTAGGCACCCAAATTTGTCTTGATTGTGGGCTAGCCTTCATCGACTTCTTGGGTACCCAAATGGATTTCACTTTCTCAACAGAGGTTTTAGGAGTCTTCTTATTAGCATCAAGTCGTTGATTACTAATAGGAAGTTGGGACCGTTGTTGCGACTTCGTTACGGTCGGCCGCTCGTCTTTCCGCACCCACATTTGTCTCAACGGCTGAGTTGTTCTGCTTCGCGCGTTCTTTTGGTCTCTCGATTGGAGAGTCTTCGGTGATTGATCTGCCCTTAGTTGCAGCCTCCTTCTGGTCTTTGGAAAAGAAGGGAGTTCCATTGTGGTTCTGACTCCTTTTTTGAGATCTTCATTCTTCTGCATCACATAGCCTTGGACAAGAACAGCATGGTCAACTTCATGTGTACCCCTGGAGGGACCAGGAGTCCGTGTCTTTTCTAGTTCCTTGAGTGCTCCATTATTTAACTCAATTGTACTTCTAGTCTGATTCACCCATACTTGAAGAAGTCCACTTCTTAGGTTTAAGTTGACTGCTTGGTCATAGATCCAGTCTTTACCCAGGACAAGGGGTTCCGTGAGGTCCTCATCTTGACACACTAGTACTTTAACTGTCATTGCCTCCTCATGAATATAGAGGGGAAGTTCCACCTCGCCCATGCAAGGGGTTTCCACGCCTCCCAATCCTATGAGATATGCTTCCACAGGATTGACAGTTAATTGCAACTCTTGACAGTAAGACAATTTAACCGCACTAGTGGCTGCACCTGAGTCAATCAAGGCTTTTACAGTCCTTGCTCTCTTTCCTTGTCCTATATCTAAGGTTATGAAAGGACGTCGATCAGTTATCCTATGTGAGCTTGTTCCTGCGACTTCACACATTGCCATATGATATCCTTGACCTGCATAGTCGTTTGTTCTAGGCTGATCTCTACCTTGCCTTCGCAGCGTCATCCTTCTGATGCGTTCTAAAGCTTCTGCTTGAGCTTCCTCTCGAATTCGTTTTTCTTCTTCCTTGCGTTTCTTGGCAGTATTGAGTCGACTTAGCATTTCCTCTGTGAGAGGTTCCTGATACAACTTGACTCTGCATCCGCTAATGTAGTTTGGGAGAACATCACCTTCTAACGTGGCTAGTTGTACTGCTCCACTCGTGGAGATCCTATTGATGATCATAGGTCCGTAGCCTCTCTTTTCTAGCTTCCTTGCATGTTGCTTCAATGTGTAGAGTAAAACTAAGTCGCCTGCCTTTAAGCCCTTATCCTTCACATGGGCATCAAAGTATGCCTTCTGTCTTTTCTTAGCTGCATATATCCCTGCAGCTGCTCTCAGTCTTGTTTCTCCTAATCGTTCAAGGTCAAAAAGTCTAGAGGAGAGTTCATGACCCGTCCACTCGTGCTCTTGTGCTACCTTCAATGTAGGTATCAAGAAGTCCAAGGGTAGCACCGCGTTTTTGCCAAACACCATCTGAAAGGGGGTGGCTTGGAGTACCGTTTTATAGGCGACTCGGTATGCCCAAACAGCATGGTGTAGCTGTTTGTCCCAATCAGAGCGTTTATTATTCACTAACTTGGTCAACACATTACATAGAATCTTGTTTGTGCTTTCGGCTTGCCCATTAGCTTGTGGGTGATAGGGGGCAGACTTCTTATGTACTACCAAGAATTCTTGGAGCAGATGTTCAATAACTTCATTCAAGAAGTGAGTGCCTCTATCACTAACTAGCTCTATAGGTAGCCCGTATCTAGTGAACACATTCTCAAATAAAAACTTAGCAGTTGTTTGAGCATCGTTCTTCGTTGTGGCTTTTACCTCTACCCACTTAGTTAGATAGTCTGTTGCAACAATGATATATTCCGCATGGGAACCCTTAGCTGGGGGATTAATAGGACCTACGAAGTCTATTCCCCACTTAGAGAATGCACGTCCACCCATCATAGGTTTCAGTGGCATCTCATCTTTTCGTATAGGATACTGAGTTCTCTGACAGACATCACATCGTTTCACATAGGTATGTGCGTCCATGTGAAGGGTAGGCCACCAGAAGCCCGCAAATAGTATTGCCTTGATCACCCGATCTGGTCCAAAGTGTCCTCCTGCTACACCTTGGTGAGCAGTTTCCAAGATCTTAAGACATTCACTTTCATGGACACATAGCCTCAGGTAACCATCTTTACCACGCTTATATAGATTATCACCAATGAGTGAGTAATCCAGAGCTTCTTGTTCTAAACTCCTTTTCCTAGCCAGAGTCATGTCTGGAGGGAATGCTTTCGTCCTCAGGAAGGATACTAGTGGTTCACTCCAATCTGGCACTATGGATACTTGATAAAGAGTAGCGTGTTCCACAGGTGGTTTAGTGCAGCAGATTGGGCATTCCTTGCACAACTTTTGGACATCCGCTTCCATAGTTGGCCAATGCACTCCGAATCTCCTTAGTGTTTGTAAGGTTCGTTGCTTTGAATGGTGTTGCTCTAGTGCACCTACATGTGCTAAATGCAACCATTTATTGTAATCGTCCTCTTCCACACAACAAGCTAAGATTCCTTGATCTGTGTGCTTGTACATGCTTCCTGCCATGATGTGGTACTTTTGGGCTTTAACAACCTCTCTATTCCGTGTGTTTACTACTGGATGGTTAGGCCCGCATGTCAATACTGGTACCAATGGCTTAGCCCACTGCGGTACAACTTCCAAATTAAACAAGTAAGCATCAGGAAGATCATCCGACACTCCTTGTGGGGCTTCTCCCGATGTGAGCCTAGAGAGATGATCTGCTCTTAAATGAGTCCTCCCTTTTCTTACCACAACCTCAAAATCATATTCCATTAGTAAGAGAAACCATCTTACTAATCTTCCTGTATTGCATGGCTTGTTTACGAGATATAACAGTGCTTGATGGTCAGTAAAAAATTTAAACTTGTTTGCAAGCAAATAATGTCTAAATTTCTTAACTGCATATACCATGCCTAAGCCTTCTCTCTCCGTAGTGGTGTAATTTCGTTCAGCTGCATTCAATTGTCGACTAGCATAGGCAATTGGCAGATCCATATTACCTTCACCAGTAGGTTGTGCAAGCACACATCCAATGGCATAATTGGATGCATCCACGTGAACGTGAAATGGCTTATTCCAGTCTGGTGTGGTCAAGATTGGTGCTGAACATAATCTTCGTTTAAGCTCCTGGAAGGAATTCTCACCTTCATCCGTCCACTCAAAGTTTGTCAGAAGTCCATACATGGGCTTTGCAATGACAGCATACATGTGTATAAATCGTCGGTAATAACCACAATGCCCCATGAATGCTTGTCCTTCCTTGACATTCTTTGGCCTAGGTAGCTCTGCTATAGCTCTCACTTTCTCTTCATCAGTAGATATGCCATTCTTTGACACTATGTGCCCTAAAATCTTGCCTTGCCTGACCATGAAAACACATTTTTCAGGGTTTAGGCAGACTTGATATTCTCTACATTTGTCAAAGATCTGTCTGAGTTCAGGGATATGGGTTTGTCTAATGTTGGAATGAGCGCAGAGATCATCAACATAGACCTCTAAATTCTTCCTCAGGAACTCCTTAAACACATGGCACATTAGTCTCTGGAAGGTTGCGGGGGCATTGGTAAGCCCAAATGGCATTACTCTAAAGGCAAATATGCCCCATTCTGTGGCAAAAGCCGTCTTATGCTGATCTTCTGGAGCTATGGCCACTTGATTGTAGCCCGAAAATCCATCAAGGAAGCTATACACTTCCTTGCCTGCCACTCTTTCTAAGAGATGCTCTGTGATGGGAAGCGGATAGTTATCTCGAATCGTGGCTGCATTAACCTTTTTCAAGTTAATGCATACGCGCAACTTTCCATTTTTCTTGGGCACCACTACGATGGGGGATACCCACTCAGTGTGCTCAATTTCATAGATAAATCCAGCTTCGACCAGTCTATCTATCTCTTCTTTGATCTTAGCAGCGTAATTATCATTATATGTATAGGGCTTTTGCTTAGAGGGTTTGGCATCTGAAGTCATGGGGATAGTGTGTGAGCATATATCAGGGTCAACACCTTTCAAATCCTTGTAACTCCAAGCGAATACATCTCTGTATTCTCTTAGCAAGGCAATTAACGCATGCTCTTCTTCCTCTGTTAGGTCATGGCCTATGTACGTGCATCTCTCCTCTCCTTCTTCTAGGGCCACTACTATTTTCTTGGTGGTTTCTTTGTTATCATAGGCCTCCTCTGATTGTGCCTCTCATTTAGGCATTCTTATCATGACCCTCCTGTCATCTATCTCATACTTCTTAAAATTTTCCGGGACCTCAAACAAAGATTCTTCCTCTTCTGGTGAGACTTCTCTCTTTTTTCGTTTATTTCATTCTTGTTGGCCTGAGTGCTGGCTTGCCCCAACGCTTCCATAGGGAAGTGGTGGCAATTGCAACTCCTTCACCTGAGTCCAAAATTGCCTTGGTAGTGTACTCCTGGTAGGTAATGGGAAGATAGGTGTTCCCTTCTTCACCTTCACACATATCTCCTATCTTATCCAAGGGTATTTCTGGCACTGTTCTCTGTGATCCTACCTGGGAACGAGGTTTAGCTATTTCTGGTACTTGTTTGGCGACATGTTTCCATAGTTCAGGTCTAACCTTGAGTAGCTCTTCTAACTTGAGATTGCACTGCACGTTAGTGTTCTTCACTACCTCTGTGTTCCTAGGTATGACTGAATCTTCGTTTCTTACCATGACTGTAGGTGCTCTCATGCAGGTGGACTTTGCTTCCCATGGGCCTGTGAAATGGGGTAGTTCCTGTAAGGAATTAGACTCGAAGTCTAATCTTTCTTGAGATTGGATACTCTCCTGCTCTCCATAAATGGATGGGATGTCTTGTGGGAATTGGTCATGTGCAGCATCCACAAGTTCAATGGGAGGAGGGACTTCACTTTCCTTAGCCCATTTGTCTTCTTGAATTTCGCGTAGGAATTCTGGTGTGAACCGATTCATAGAAGATGATGTGTCCGGCTCCGTAGAGTTAGGCACATAGGCTTCAGGCACATAGGCTTCTTGAGCAGGAATGCTTACTCTTTCACTTACCTTGCCCTTGTGTTGAGAGGCTGGTTCCTTTTGTGATTGTGCCATTAGATTCTCTACTCTTTCTAGGGAGGGGGGGTTGTCTGGTTCAGTGGAATTGGCCACATAAACTTTTGATGGGGAATGGGTCATGTTTTTGCTTACGTTCTCCCTTTCTTGATTTTTTTCTTCCTTGGCAGATCTTGCAATTATGCCCTCTAACTTCTCTAGAAGTCCATCCAAGTGTAATTGCATCTTGACTGAGCCCGAGTAATTGAAAAGGCGACTGGCTTCAAACATAGTCTGAGCCAGTGCGACCATTTTCGCGCAAAGCTTGGTTCTTTCTATCTCTAGGTCAGCTCTAGGGTAACACTTGTCATGATCCGTGACATTTGGCCCTTCTTGGATTCTGGCCTGATATGCTTTCAGCATCATGTCTATATCTTCAGGAGTGGGATCAGCTAATACTGATCCTACTCTAGGGGGTGGTGGAATCATTTGAGGTGGGTCGGAAGGTGGCGGGTCGGATGGCGATGGGAATGGTGGTGGTGGGTTAGTGTGAGAGGGGGTTTGAGAGGTGATTTCAGTTATCCTAGCTTTGGTTTCTCTTATGCTTTCCTCGAGTTCACTCATCTTTTTAGCCCATTGTCGTTTCATTCTTTCCCGACTATCTTTCCATGCTCTAGTCCTTTTCTTTGTTATGCTCTCGGTTTCGCTAGTCTCTGGGTTCTTATCCTGGTTTACCCCTTGATTCTGTTGCAATGCTTGAGCTCTAGTGACTACCTGTACGGGAGCAGTGGAAGTAACACTTCCTGTGGAATCTACCACTAACCCAATAACATTGATAAGCGTGATTTTTGGCATATTATTGGGGTTCTTTGGGCAATCTCGTAAGAGATGCTCTTTTCCACAATCTTGGCAAAAGCCTTGGATTGTCACTGACTGTTTTTGTGTAGGTGGAGGTAAGGGGCAATCGCGAATGAGGTGATCTCCTTGGCATCTGTAGCACGGTCCTCTTGGGAACGGAGGTCTTACCTGCCTAGGTTGAGGCCTAGGGTTGGGGTTTGCATACATGACATTTGTGTAATCTGACTCCCAACTAGGTTCATTTGGCTCTTCACTATAGTAAGACTCACCATGCTCAGGAGATTGCATGTAGTAAGCATGGGGACTATCGACATGTGTAGAATCAAAGCTATGGTCACTGGGGTCACTTTCAGAAAGCAGTGGTGTTACAGGGACAATAGCTCTATTCAGGTTCTCTTCTGCAGCTGCATATTTTACTGGGATCGCATTAGCTGGAGCAGGGGGTTGTTGAGATAACACAGGCTGAGGCCTTTGTTGGTTTTGGTATGGTTGCTGATAAGGTTGTTGTGGCCTGCCATATGGTTGTGGAGGGTACGGGTTCTGGTATCTTCCCTGCTGAGGGTATGGCTGAGGGTAGGGTTGCCTAACCGCCTGTTTGTTGTATGGGCAATCTTGTGCTGTGTGATTTGTGTATCTCCGTTCTATGGTGCAGTACTGGCTACTAGGATTAACTTGGGGTTGAGCCATAATGGGGTAGACATTCGCCATGTGGTCGCCACCACAAGTATAACATCTTTTCACTGGGGCAAATCTAGGAATTTGTTTACTAGAGATGCCTAATTTTTGAGCTACTTTTTCCGCAAGTTCCTTGATTGATGTGGATTGCGTGGAAGAGATGTTAGAGGCACTATCCGAATCTTTGTATATCTTGGAAAGCTCTAACTCCTCCCCTAGGTTATCCTCGATGTCAATGCACATGCGTACACACTCTTCTATGGTCCTAGGGTCCTTCAAGTACACATAGGATCTCAATTTGGTACTTAGCAATCCATCCAAGAATAAAGCCACTTGCTTGGCTGGTGTGGGTAGCTCCGAAACAGGGCATCTTTCTAAGTATTGCCTAAATCTTCTTCCTACAAGTCTCACGGTTTCTTGAGGGGTTTGCTTGAAGCTGTGAATCAGCGAGGAGGTATTATGCCTTATGCCACTCTTAGAGAATTCGATAATGAAAGCCTCTAGGAGTTGGTCTATGCTCTTGAACTGCCTCTCATTTAGTGGTTGAAACCATGTCAGGGCAGTGTTCCTAAGGGTCAGACCAAAGGCATTGTATTGCGTGAATAGATCCTCCACTTGTTCAGCCCTCAGGACTTGCCTAAACTCAGCCACATGATCATATGGATCTCTAGTGCCATCGAAATAGTTCTTCATGGACTTAACTAGCTGAGTTGGTCTCAAAGTCCTTGTGTGCTCTCTAGGTCGTGGTAGAGGGAACTCATCCGCATTTCTTTGATTCCTGTGAGCTCTAAGTATCTCAGGTTCTACTCTATTTGTTTCCGTCCTCGTTCTTTCTCTGCCCACTGGGTTGGATAAGCTTACTTCCGGCCTTTCTCTATGTCTGTCTCTTTGAGTTCCATGAGCTTGGGATGTTCCCGCTCCAGGGTGACCATAGGATACATTCGATCTTGGTTGGGGGAAAACGAATTCACCCTTCCAAGTGTAAGCATGCCTATCATTTTCCGTAACCACAAAGATCCTTTCCGAAGCGTGATCTAAGTAGGTCACTCTACTTGGGCTATCAGGATCCTTAAACTCATAGATCATAATTGTTCCTATATCAGTTGGCTGATCAGATTTGTACCTCCAAAAGGCTTCGTCAGTCTCTCGATTGAGAAGCAGATCTATGCTCTTGTTGTCTTGGGGAACCCACTCAGGTGTGATAATCCTAGTGAGAACAGATTTGCCTCGGGGGGTTCTAGGTTCTACACCCATGTTTCCTTGTTCCAAGTCACCTAATTCCGCTTCTGAGATTACATTCCCAAATTCATCTGTCCTATCTGGGTGACTCGTGACCATGTATATGGTTCCTTCTTTGTCCAAGTATGCTCCGTTTTCAAACTTGACAGCTGGGTGCTCTAGTCCAATGGATTGATCAGGATTCTTAATCTGGACCACGGATCTTCCTAGGCCGTCCTCATAGATGCTACCACCTAATCGGTTGGTCCTAAGGTATTCCAACTGTGTTTTGTAAGGGCCTTCTACTCTGTGCAAGTATGGCACTCCTGAACTTCCCGTAGGTCTGTCCATGCCTTGAGACATCTCTGATTCACTGGTATCAGAGCTAGGGTAATGTGAGTGGTGACTCAACTGCTGGGCCCAAGACCTTGCAGTATGATTGACACTAGCCTCTGAAGACCTAAGGCTTCGTCTCTCTCTTACTAGGTGTCGTCCTGATCTAAGGTTCATATGCCTAACTGATTAACCCAATTTTTTTTTCTAGGTACAACCACGTTTCTGAGTCCTTTTGTATCGGTTACTTGGATCTTTTTATGTTGATTATCGCGTTTATACTCTTGTCTGATATCACTTCGTCAGGAATACTTGAGTTTAATTTCGCACTTTAGTTTGGTCGTTTCACGTTAGGTTCTTTTCCTTTTAAGGTTGTCGTTCGCACACACACAGGTTATTTCTTGACTTGCACTTGATTTCTTAGATAGTCTTTGATTTATCTCGTGCCTATCGTTGCCTGGAATTACTTCTAACACTACCCGCACTTAGCCTAAACTAAGAATTGACAGAGGGTGTTGCGGATTTTCCAACCTTGAGTTCCTTTCCTTGTATTGTTGCCCTAGTGTGCCCAGGACGCGTGTTCCCAAGCCTGCACCTACTCTTGCCTTGCGTACCCTTCGCTGCTCTCAAAGGACCTGTAAAAGGCCCATTGTTAGCTCAAGAATTAAATTCAAAAGACAGAACCAATCACTTTCATTCATGTAACACTTCACCAATTTGCACTATGAATTTTTGAACACAACTCTAGAGACCCCTGAACTTTGTTCCCCCTGGGTATGGTCAACTTCAAAATACCCCTGCGAGCTTTCCAACAAAACAAAAATCATGGCAAACGGATTTCGTATGAGAAAGTTATGCCAGTTCAGGGTTTTGGGGCTAAAACAGGATTAAACTAGGTTAACAGGCGAACAGGAATTCTCGAGTTACTTGGGTTATGCCCTCGTAATGCAATGTTACACCCTAGTGTTTGTCCCACACTTGGCCAAAATTTAGACCATTATTCTTGCCTTAAAAATTTGACCTAATTTTCCCTTCTAACGTGTTCGCAAAGTCTGTCGGTCGCGATTGACAGGTCAATCGCGATCGACATGTCGATCGCGATTGACAGGTCCGTCGTGGCTGTCAGTCGCGATTGACTGGTCAGTCGTGGCTGTCAGTCACGATTGACTGGTCAGTCGCGATTGACAAGGGTTACGAAAAGTCAATCAGTCGTGGTCTAAGGATCGTTGACTCTGTCAGTCGCGATTGACAGGTCGGTCGCGAGGGTCTGTCCGTCGTGGTCAAACAATCGTTGACTGTGTCGATCGTGATTGATAGAGCCATCGTGGTCTGTCCGTCGTGGTCAAACAATCGTTGACTGTGTCAATCGCGATTGATGAGTCGATCGCGATTGATGAGTCGATCGCGATTGATGACTCGATCACGATTGACACGTGTCACGCGTATGGTCCGTCGGTCGTGGTCAATCGGTCGTTGACTCTGTCGATCGCGATTGACAGAGCCGTCGTGGGCTGTCGATCGCGATTGACGTGTCGATCGCGATTGACAGATCTGTCCGTCGTGGTTTGTCGGTCGCGATTGACAGAGCGATCGCGATTGACAGAAATCTGAGGAATTTCAAGAAACTAAACACATTTTTGGGAAGCTCTAGGCCTATAGATCATGGTTTTGCACTTTGTTTGGTAATTTGAGCGTTTTTTCTGTCGGTCGCGATTGACAGAAGTCGGCGACACACAGACAGTTACTTCGAAATCCGTACCTCCGCAGAGTGCTGGGGACGATGATGTGACCTGTACCTGCAAGACAGCTCAAGAAACATGCAAAAACAGCACACGCAATTTCGCTCTCTCGCTCTCTCTCATAAGTGAAATGAGGGAAATGAGGTGGAGATGGTGATATAGTCAAAAAACTGAAATTTTCGCGAGGATGGAAATGGAGGTGGAAGATGGTGATGATGATGATGGTGATGATGGTGGTGAAGAAAAAACAAGAATATAGATGAAAGTGAAGAAAATACCTACAACTCCAACGCGTCAACTCTACGTCTTACCATCACACGCTCGTCGTCAAAGCTCGATCCCCGGCAACGGCGCAAAAATTTGGTGTAGCTCAGTGATGAGTAGCACCTCCTTTAATGTCAATCCGGGAAGACGTGAGGATGGTATGAAGACCTCGAGCAAGTGGCGGCACAAGTGCGTGAGTGAGAAGCACCCTAGCATGCACACACATACACACACACACGCACACACGGCAAGACAACGAGTGAGAATCAATGGAGTTCTTAGATTACTTTCAAGAAGCTCTTACAAGTTTGTTTCAATTACAATCTAACCCCAAAAATGAGCTCTCTAGCTCCTTTTATAGTTTTTGACTAGCTTTGGCCCTGTTCAGACCTAGTGTCCAGCCTAGTTAAAAATTAGGTTCCAGGGCTTATTAGAGGGCTCAAACGAGATCTAAAAAATATGAAAATTGGCAGGTAGATACTTCTAAAGCTCCTCAAGCTCAAGGACTCCTTGGCTTGCACAAAATGGAGCTACAAAAAGATGAAATGGTATTTACAATGGTGTTTAGTGATGAGAATCACTTTTAATTGGTGTAGAGGTTTTGAAAAATTAAAGGTTGCCTTAGTGCTAGATCTGCGTGAGTGCTCGTACTTGCTTCTTGGCATGAGGAAAATTATTGGCCTACTTGCCAGATCTTCTTTGATTGCCATGTCTGCTTGTGCTGTCCCTTCGCTCTGACTCTCTTCGTCTTGTGGCTCCTTCGGTTCCCTGACTGCTGCCAACAGAGGGCATGCATTCTCTAAGTGGGGAATAGACTTAGTAGGCCGTATTAATCCCGTGAACAAGAGTTCACATTCTGAATACATCATTGTCCCAATGGATTATTTGACCAAATGGGCAGAAGTTAAGTCAACAAAGAAGAATGATGCACATACAACAAAAAAGTTTCTATTTGAAAATATATTCACAAGATATGGATTATGGATAGAATTGTTAAGTGATTGCGGTAGTGAATTCTTGAATGAGGTCATTGAATACTTATTAAAAGAATTCATGGTCATTCACACGAAGTCTGCCCCATACCACCCATAGGCCAACAGGCAATCAGAGAGCATGAACAAGATTCTATGCACTGTGTTGACTAAGATTGTTAATAATAAACACTCTAATTGGGACAAACAACTCCATCATGTTGTTTGGGCATATAGAGTTGCCTACAAAAAGATACTTAATTCCACCCCTTTTGAGATGGTGTTTGGCCAAAATGTAGTAATTCAATTAGAATTTTTGATATCTACATTGAAGGTGGCACAAGAGCATGACTGGATTGGCCATGAGCTACCATCCAAGATCTTTGACCTAGAATGGTTGGGTGAAACTAGATTGAGAGCAGCTACAAGAATATACACTGCAAAAAAGAGGCAAAAGGCATATTTTGATACACATGTAAAAGACAAAGGATTAAAAGTAGGAGACACAATCTTAGTATATACACTGAAGCAACATGCTCAAATCTCGAAAAGCATGGCTATGGACCAATGGTAATCAATAGGATATCAACCAATGGAGTATTCCAACTAGCTGCCCTAGTAGGTGAAGTCTTACCAAGTTAATCACTGAAAACATTTTGAGAATGGATTGCTCAATAATTAGTCTTCCAAACCAATTAGAAGAGCAATCTTTTATGACATATGGAAATCACCAACAATTTGAGATTGGTAATTTAGTGAAGAATAAAGGGGATAGACTCTCTCGCACTTTCGAGCACCAACAATACATAGATAGCAATTCTGATTGGATTAGAAACAATCACGGAGTGGCACAATCCAAAATAATACAAACATGTATTTTTTATAATAAATTCCATGGTGGAAAAGATGAGAATCTAGTTGTGAATGTCCATACATTTTTTACTAATCATGAAATATTAGGTAATACTTACCATACAAAACATAAATCTTGGTTGTCTCAAGAAACTATGGCCAGTCAACTTGCTAAATGGCTAACTGATTATGATGCTAATGATTTCGAAATCTTTGAATATAATTGAGAACAAGATTATGACAATCAACTCTTAGAATTTCTAAAACATGGTAAAAAATAGCCCAATGAAAAATTACAGTAATATGCAATGATCTTCCAAATCAGACTCAAATAGATGGATAATGCACACCATCCCTCCTGATTTGGAAATCATTAGATGGTTTGTAGATGGTTTAAGTGCTCACCTAAATCCATTAGTTCTAGCAACACCATTGGATGAGACCACTTCTTGTGCAAAAATTTCTAAATCAAATCAAAAGTACTTTCCTACCCAATGCACACTCTGTGAAGCTTCAAACTATTGATATATTTTGGTAGTGATGTGCGTGAACACACTTAGGATCGTCGGGGCAATTTTTTCCCTCTTTAGGAGGTTTTTTTCCTTGGCTTGTATATGCATATAATCCTAACGGGTTAATTATCTTTGTGCATTAACTTGGTAATACATTTAGTATTGTGTGTTGTGCTCCAAGCTTCTTTGTCTTCCATGTGTTGTTCGCATGCTTCATTAGACCTCAAACTCCAACAATTGGTATTAGAGAAGGTCATTGCTTCATCTAGGGCATCATCAACACCCCTCCGTTCATAGTCTCAAAATTGCATAAAAATTGGTGGGCATACTCTAGGTGTTCAAAATCGCTTCACTTTTTTGCATTGAAATTTTGATATGAGCTGGTTTTAGCCTTTGAACACACTATCATAGTGCCTGTATAGACAATTTTGTCCTTTTGTGCCACACATATACACAGGTTTTGGTTTGCGAGTACAAGCAAATGCAAAAGGTTATGTTGAAGAGAGACATTGATTTTGATGAGACCTTTACACCCACATGCCAAATGACCATCCTTCATAGCATATGTGCACTTCAGTGCATCATGGTTTGAATGTGCATGAGTTGGTCATTAAAACATGAAGAAGTTTATGTATTTCAGCCCCATGGTTTTGTACAAAAAGGGCATGAAAACAAAGTGTGTAGGTTATAAAAGGTGTTATATGGTTTGAAGCAAGCACCACATGCTTGATATGAAAAGATACATGCCTACTTGATTGCACATGGTTTTGAGAGCATTCCAACTGAGAGCACCTTATATCTTAAGCATGCAAATGATGTGTGTCTAATGTGAGATTTGAGGCATTTGCATCATTATTTGGGCATTCAATTTAGGTAAGTTGATGGGGGAATAGCTTTGTGTCAAACAAAATATATTGACACATTATTGTAGTGTTTTGGCCTTGAAGATTGTAAACCTATTGCCACTCGTATGGAAATAGTTGTACGGTTGAGTTTTCATGATGCAAGAGATGCATTTGATGTTGTTCTCTATAAGAAAGCTATTGCATGCTTGATTTACTTATGCATATTTCAGCCTGATGTTTAGTTTTCTTTCTCTTAGATGAGCATGTTTATGCATTGCCTAGGTGTCAAGCATTGCATCTTTCACTACTTAAGTGATAGCCAACTACTTGGATTGTTTTATCATAAGGGGGGATGACTATCGTTAGATTTACATGATTTTTTCACACTCTAAATCCATTGGTTGATATGATACTCGTGTGTCCACTAGTGGTTTTTGCTTCGTGCTTGGTAGCTCATGCATATCTTGGTTGAGCAAGAAGCAACCTACTATGGCTACTTCTAGTTGTGAGGTTGAGTATAGGGCATCTTTCATAATGACTGTTGAGTGTGTGTGGCTCACATGCCTTTTGGCTCGGTTTGGGTGTTGTTCAATCTTCTACCACCACCGTCTTCACTGATAGTCAGAGCACATTCACAGTTGCAAGGATCCCTATGTTCCATGCTCGGACAAAGCACATTGAGGTGCATTATCATTATTTTAAGGAGAGGTTCTATACTGGAGAGATAAATTTGGCATATGTGCTCACATAGGGTAACATTTTAGATCTTTTTATAAAGGCTCTGCCTCGAGAGAAGTTTGAAGTGCAAAGCCTTGGGCTTACTTCCTTTTGTGAATCGATCTCTTTTCACATAGCTTGGCACTTTCTTATACACGATTGCCAGCTCCTTTTTCACCACATCACTCATAGGGGAGATTTGTTGATATATTTTGGCAATGATGTCTGTGACACACTTAGGACCAGGTGGGCACTTTTTTCCTTATTTAGGAGGTTTTTTCCCCCTTGGCTTGTATCCATGCATATAGCCCTAACATGTTACTTATCTTTGTAGATTCGCAGTAATATATTCATTATTGTGTGTTGTGCTTCAAGCTTCTTCTTTGTCCTTATGCTGTTTCCATGCTTTCGTAGACCTCAAACTCCAACACAAACTAGTAAATCTACACAAAAAGCTACCAAAAGTTACAACTACATGAGAAAGAATCTATCTATCAAGTGCTTTGTACTAGTGTATCAATATGGGGCACACCACCAGAGTATGCATTAAATCAAGTATAGACAATGGATCCAGTAGAGGGTAGCAAAATATTTCAATTGCATACAAATTTTTAATAGAATCAAAACTATCAAGGCAAGTGTAGTGGAAGACATTTGCAATCCAAATATAACAATGGTGTTCCTTGGCAATAAAATATAATGTCTAAAAACCCTCATCTTCCTAAGTGTTGGTTTAGTTTGCAAGAGCGCCATGTATAGAATGATTCAAAGCTCGTGAATATGATTGTCAGAAGAGGGTAGGAGTTTCCAATCAGGAAACCAATTCTATTCTATTATCAATACATGAGGCTTTTTTTCTAGCATCAAATAGAACTAGAATGAGACCAAATCCTACTAAACATTCCCAAGATCGAATGGTATGAATTGTGCAAACTAGATCAAAGAAGAAAATGGTTAAACCTTGGTGACCTTATCATCCATAAAGAATATACAAAGAATGTATCAAAAAGATAAGGATTGAGCTCATCGTCAGAGTCCTATATTTCTTGCTTAATACTTTAATATCTTTAATATGCCCATTTTTGTACTGAGGAGTTCTCTAGAAAATGTTTCAAAAGCTTCTACATCCTTAGAATTCAATGAGGATACATTGGATGCTCCCGTCCAAGACAATCATATTATTGATGACCCATTTTAGTGAGTTTGGGAGTCTTCTTTCCATTCTCCAATATAGGTAAAAATGGGTGATTTTTTAGCATTAATACCTTGATTCAAAAAAGAACTAGAAGGATTTTATCACCCTATGGGAGAACCTATTTAATCTATAAAAATTTCCAATCAAACTAATGCACAATCAAAAAATTATCAAGTCTCTTTGTTCATGGTGTCCTATGAGAAGAAACCCCTTAAATAAGTCATTGATTAATGGTGGTTCATGGGTCAATATTGAAACCTACCATTTGTAGGTAGTTTGGATAAAGTTCCATGCAACCACCCCTTCCTTCCTTAGGATGGTTCATCATTCCCATTAAGGTACAAGGTGTTTTATTTTCTACCACCTTTGTTGTTTCGTGATTATCTATTTTTATAGCATACAATCTTTTGCTAGGAAGCCCTTGGTTTTGGTAGGCTCAAGCCCTTCAAAATTGCTCCAATTGTACTTAAGCACTATTTCATAAGCAAGGATTGCAATATTCCATACGAACATATATCATTATTAAGTACTACCATTAAAAATTGCCATAAGTAGAAAATCAATATAGTGGAAGGTCTTACAAATGAAGAAGAATTCATACTTTTTCTAGAACATGAAGATTTAGTTTTAGCCCATTGTATTAATGTAAATTCCATTTTTGATTCTTATACCTATGATTTATTCAAATTGTTAAGAGTTACCTATATCAAATTCCTAAGGTATCTAAGACTCTGAAAGGGAAAATTTAATCTTGGAAGTCCATGAATGGTAAAACTTTTGGCACCATTACAACCTCCATTTAAGCATGAGCTAATATCTTGAGTTCAGAAATATATAGACATATTCTGATAAACAAGGCTTAGATCCATGTATCTACTAGCATTAGACTAATTTGAAAGTTCATGCAATTCCTATTCTACAACAAAGGTGTCACATGAATCCACACTATTCAAAGAAGGACAAAGTAGAAATTGATATATTATTACAAACTAAATTTATTATCCCTATTGAGTATCTGGAGTGGGTCTTGCATATTGTCATTGTCCCAAAGAAAAACAAGCAATTAAGGATTTTTGTGGATTATAGAATTAAATGTTGCTATTGTGCTAGAACAATTCCCATTACCTTTTCTAGATTTCTTATTGGATGATGTCATAGGAGAAACATATTTTTTAATTGATGAGTACAATGAGTATAATCAACTAAGGATGGTAGATCAAGATATATTGCAACTAAGGACCGTAGATCAACTAGGATAGGCTTTATTACAAATTCATTAGCACAAATATGAACCCCAAAGGGCCGCCAAATGGGTCCCTAAATTTTAAGAGATTAAGATTAATCTTTTCATGCCTAAGGAACAAAGTTCATTAAATTACTAATAAGAAGCTAGAGAGAGGTGAGGTATTTTGAAAAAGTGGCTGGCCCTAATGGGCCCCAAAAGAACCTCATACAAAAAGAGACCCAAAAAAAAAGAAAATCTCAAAAATTTAATAAAAATGATCATAAATTATTTAAAACCACAACCATCATACATTATTAAAAAAAATCCCTTTTCAACCTTGAATTTAAATTCTAGGCATCACTTTTGAGAGCCCAAAAATTCTTGTTTTTTCAAAATTTCAAAACACATCCCTCCCACAAAAAAAAAAACATTTTCAACCTATAATAGTATAAAAAAGTCACTTTTCAACCTTAGATTCAGATTCTCGGCACTCTCTTGTGCTCAACAATTGACTTTTTTACAATCTTCTCTGAAAATCTCTATCATTCCTTAAAAAAGCATTTTGATAGTATACTAGTATCCAAAACCCACTTTTCCTCTCTAGAAACATTTTCTTTAGCCCTAGAACTCTCATACTACTCCAAATGGCAAGCCTACACATGTCATCATCCTGTTTGTGACTGTGATCATGGAAATATCAACCATCATTGAAAAGGGAGGATTTTTCACTTCAAGGAAAAGAAGGACAAGAAGTTTGCAGCTATTATATATGTTTTCACTATTTCTACCATGAAATTATAAGATCAAGAGAAGTGGAAGTTTCCATCAAACAGTGAGTATGTTTCATTCAATATAGCACTTCTTTCTTGTCTATAGTGCATGATTTACGGATTAAAAATTTATTTATGATTTGTAGCTATATTTTCATCATCATTACTAAAAGAACAACCACTTGAAATTCTCACATGATGTTTTCAAGCTACTAATCGTGATCTTGGAGCATTGATCTTTCAACATGTAGCTCCAATAATTTTGGTGCAATATAAAATCTTCTTTTACTCCCATAAATATATCATAATTAAAAGATCAGGTGATTTTGGGACACGAGTTGATTAAAGTAGATTATATGCTATCATTTGAGTGGCCATAGCTAGATTTATGGTCTATATTATCCTTCAAGAAAAAGACAATTTCACTGATTTCCACCGTGCAACACTCTACACTCTCCATCATCCAATTCAATAATGTATCTTCTTCATTTTTTTCCATGTTCCCATTATCCCATAGTAATTCTTTAATTCATATAGATTGGTAGAAGACTAGAAAACAAGTCAAGAGTTTATCTTGAATGGACTCATGATGAGAATATCTTTCCATTATATTAGCATTTGGAGCAACTTCTTTTGTGTAAGAGCCAATAACTTTTGTTCTTAGATGACTCTATTTTTGCTCTTTTATTTTTATGTAAGAAGGTAAAAAAAAATTAGTTAGGAAAAAAAGAATTCAAAAAAAGTTAAAAAGGCTTTCACTATAAATAGAAGTCAAAAATCAATTTTGTATTCATTTGTTAATGGTGTCTCCTAGAGAACTCAACATCAAGAGCAAAACTTTTAATATGGACGTTGTTAATAGCCTATCCATACACTCGAACGGTTCATTGTTGAAGTTTCTTGCATTCCCCAATGGAAATGAGTATATTAATCATGATGACTTGCATTCTTTGATCACTAAAGCTGTTGGTCATGAGACTACAACATTGATTGGCATGGAAGCAGTCATAAAGTGTACTATGTATATGGAAACATATATTTTACCATTTAGTATAGAGATTCCACCACATCAAGGGAAATGGGTGGCAAGTGACCTCATATCTCACATTCATTGAGGGTATAATGACTTCTCTAAGTGATTCAGACATGCAAGGAGCTTGCATCATATCTCTACATCTTCTTTCAAATGTCACCTAGCTAAAAAAAGCAAGGAAGAAAAAAATGAAACAAAGTCCATATCATAAGTGGCAACTTGGTTCATCAAAAGTGGTGATATCCTCAATCCTTTTGTGGTAGTCTCACAACACAATGTAGTAATAACATTGCTTAAGATTGGTGATAGCATCTGATGTGGTAACCTTACCAGCTATCAAATTTTTTTGTGAGAGTCAACAGGTACTAGTTTTGAAATGCATAAAAAATCTATTAGGGATTGATGTGTGGGGGTTTGGGAGTCCTATAAACATATCTCTCATGATTATCAAAAGAAAACTATCGATAGTGACAATGGGATATTGTTGATTGCATTAGAGCCTAGCCATAACATCAGAATTACAAGATTATCTTTGGGTGACATTTTGCTTTCATGATAGCATTACATGTACTTAGCGGTTGTGCCACCAAATCACTATAATTGATCACTCCATATGAGGCTTGGCATGGTCACATGCCATCTGTTGCTCATTTGCATGTCTTTGGATTGTTTGGCATATGCATTGTGCGTTAAAAAATGCAAAAAACTAGATGATAAAGCAATGATTTATTTTTTTGGGGTATAGTTATGGAAGCTAAGGATATTGTTTTTATCATCCAGAGACCAAATGCATTTCGGTTAGCCATGATGTTGTTTTGTGGAAGATGAAATTCAGCCCTTACTTCCATGTATCAAGGAGACATCAGTTGCCTCTTTTTATAGGTGGGCAATCAAGTGTTGGTCGAAATGAGGCAATTTCTCAACCTTTACAAGTTTAAAATGATGATGTAGATCATTTCATTTCGGATGTATATTTACATGATGCACTTTTTGATTAGGGGGCTGTCATAGAAGCGGAAAATACTATGCCTAAATGGTTGGTGTAGACTTTAAGTGATAGAAAAATAGATGCACCTTTGACATAGCATGCTTGTTCAAGCTCTCATAGGGTTTCCTTTGCATTAGATTGATATGCAATGGATGTCTCTAATCTTTTTGATGAGAATAAGCTTGCTTCTTCTGATGAAGCTAAAAATTCCAAAAATTGGATGGTTGCTATGTAGTCAATATATGATGCTATTATGAACAATGGTACCTAGTCCTTATGCGATTTGCCTCAAGGCCATTGGGATTAAATGGATATACAAGCTTAAGCATAAGACTATTGGAACACTTGATAGGTATAGGGCTAGGCTTGTTTCCAAAGGTTATGCTCGAGAGAGAGGAATTGATTTTGATGGGAACTTTGCTCCCACATGCCAAATGAACATTGTTCATAACATTTTTGCTTGCAACTTATCATGCTTGGAATATACATTAGTTGGACACTAAAATTTTATTTCTAAATGGTGACTTACATGAAGAAGTGTATGTATTTCAACCCCATGGTTTTGTGCAAAAAGAGCATGAAAACAAAGTGTGCAATGTTGGATTTTGAGGTTTGCAGAAGCACATAAACAACACAAGGAAGAAGAAGAATCTTGGAGCACAACACACAATATTGAATATATTACTAAGTGGATGTACAAAGATAAGTAACCCTTTAGGGAAAAAGGTGTTGAGAGGGATATTAAGGAAATGGCCTCTTGTTGGTAGTAGCCAAATGCACAGACATAGAGGTAGCATGTGAAGGTAGACAACAAAGAGTCGTGGGGAGCCATACAGTCTATTTTTTCCAAAGAAATATGTTTTCCAAAACCTCAAACATTGATTTTTATCACTTTTGTAACATATGTATCATAGAAACACCCACTTTCATAATTAGTAGCTCCATTTTGTGCAAGACAAGGAGTCCTCGAGCTTGACGAGATTAGGTAGAACAAGCATACAAATTTTGGCTATTTTTAGGTCTCGTTTAGACCCCCAAACAGTGCCTAGAACCTATTTTTTAACTATATCGGGCACTAGATGTGAAATCAGTCAAAACTAGTCTAGAAACTATAAATAGAGATAGAGAGCTCATTTTTGAGGCCTTCACACTTCTGACCCTGTTGTATTGCTTGGAGCTTGTTTACTTCTTTTCTGTCGCACACCTCACTTTTCTGACCTCTACTCTCTTTTAAGTCAGCGTTATGTTTTAAAGGTCCTGTTCTTGAATCTTCTTTGTCATCCTCTAGGACTTGATTCATTTCTTTCCACTGCATGCATCTAGTGGACGAGGAGGTAGCTAGGACCTTCAAACAATTGGTTATCTTATCCGATGAAGAGTCCTTCGTGTGCTGTCTCTCTTCCTTGCTTGTTTCACTTTACCGCCTGCTCCTGGTGGATGAGGAAGCTGTGTGCAACCTCCCATGAAATGTCTTTGTTGTTATCTTTCTTTAATTCCAATCCTCAGGACCTGGTTCTTTGGTGTTGTCGCCTGATGTGTGCCCCTGTGGGGCTTTGGGTAGAGAGTTGTTATTTTCCTTTATAAACTTCGTTCCTTATTGAGTAGTTTTATTCTTTGATCTTCTTCTTCTTCTTCTTCTCTTTTTGCTTGATTCCCCTTCCACACATCCCTCCTCCTGAACGTTGTCGTCCCCGATAGGATTTTTGCGGCGACGTGAGTATGTTTGGATGACTTGCTACTCTCGTTGATTAAGCATATTGGCATGACATAGCATGAACTCTTTCCATTGGGTGGACTTTACCTCGTCATCTGGTGCCTCTCTATGATCAGCAAAGAAACTTAATTCATGGGCCACCAATCTTGCATTAAGGTTTGAAGACATTTTGGCAAAAATTTTTGAATCTATTTCCAAAAATCCTGTGAAAAATGCCTCTTCAAAGGTTTGCATGTAAGTACTTGGCAAAAACATTAGCCTTGAGTATATAGCCATGAGCATTAATTTGCTAGGTATAGTTGATAGATAAAAAATAAGGGCGTCTGATCCCTGATTAATGCCGATGAAGTTCAAAAAAGTGTATCGAGCATGCTGAAACACCCTCATGACAACAACATACTCAAGATCTTATTAGTCATCTTGATAACTAAATATGGTACAGTTGCATATCGAGCGATCCAAAATTCAATTGTTTTGATCATGTATTCTTCGATCGGTAGATAATCACGAGGTGGATTAGGCAGTAATGGATAGTTGAGCCACTGACTATTTTTGCTTCCCTTGTGCTGGCCTTCCCAAAATTGCATCTAGGAGCGTCTTCTTGGTACTGGGCAAAAAGATGAATTGACTTGAAGTATAAATGGTGATGACTCCCATTGTACCCGTAGAGTAGGATTCTTCTCCAAAAAATTTCTTCTCCATATAGGATCCGCTTTGTCAAATTCCTCTTGTGTGTAGTTGAATGTTTGCATGTTAAACTGGAGGTTGTTATCTGGCTCTCTATTTGTTGTGTTCTTTATGTACTGTTGCGTTTTCTCTTTAAGTAAGCCATATGGTACATTGAAGGGTCGCATTACCTGTTCCAGATTTTTTCTTTCAATCTTCGCTTCCTTCATGACTTTGACTACTTGATCTTCAAAATCTTCAGTAAGCTGGGACACCAGTAGTGCTTGCTCATGTTGGCTTAGTTATGCAATATCCCGAGTATGTCTTTTAGTGTGGGTTGCCGTGTCCTCCCTTATCGGTGAATGATGTAAGGGGGGAGAAAGAGGATGTACCTCAATCTCCTCAGTAGCCGCTGTGGAGTATGGAACTACTGGTGTCCCCTCATTGACCTGTTGTGCTAATTGACTTTGCAATTGCCTTATTAATTCATCTTTCTCTTTAATCTCTTCGGTGGCTTTCAAAATCATTTCTTTGTTTTTGAGGAGCTCCTCTCCTATGATAGCGAGTTGATCAACATCTTCATTGCATTGTGCTATATATCGGTTTTTTGTTGCCTTCCACTTCTTTCTCAGTTCCGTGGTGTCATCCATATACCTTTTCTCCCATTCGGTTATGATAGCTTGCTCTTTCTTCAGCTGATCTTCATATCCTGCTAACTTTTCCTCGAATGCTTGTGTGTCTTTCTCTGTCACTTCAAAAGCTTCTATTGGTTGATTGCATAGAAGGGTTTTCATCAGCTCCTTGTTCCTGTTTCGTAAGTTATCTACTTTGTCCATCTATACTTTGATTTGCGATTCAAGGATTTTGCTTCTAGCATTCATTTGTGTTTTGTCGGCTTCACTTGCCTCATATTTGCCTTGTAATTCCTTTAATTGTTCTTTTAGTTTCTGATTTTCTGTGTCTAGTGTATTGCATTGATGCTTAGCTTCTTGGACTTCTACCTCTTTCTCTACTATTATCTTCTGTGCTTGAATCAATTGTGCAGATAAATTCTCACCTATCTCTTGGAATTGACTTTTTTTCCGCATTGCCTTGTCATAGTCAGCATCAACCTCACACATTAATTGTTGAGTGTCCATGGCAGTTTGTATCATCTGTTGTACCACTGGCTTGAGCCGAGCGACGTCCACATTTAACCATGTTTTTGGGATGCTTGGAGCTTCTCTTGTGCGTATGTCTTTTCCTTGCTCCACATGTATGGTCTTGTTATGTGGTTGCATTATTTGAAGTTGTACTTCATGTTCTTTTCTTTCTTCTTCCTTATTAACAGTCTTCGTGGCACTCCCTTGAAATGTAACATCCATAGGGGAGGAATCTGCCACAACCCTTATTGGAGTGAAGGGTTCCGATTCTTTACCTCAATCCCCCTCAAGTGCATATAGTGGGGATTCACGCTTTAATTATCAATCCGATGAGTATCAAAACCTAGCCGAGTGTATGAGGACATGCATTCAAATGAAGATCAATGCAAATGTGTTTCTCAAAGAGTGCAAACAAGGCAAAGGCTAATCCAAACAAGCTTCAACTGTCAGTCATGGTGTCACGATACTTGGTGCAGCAGCCAACAGTAAATTGAGCTTTTCTCTCAACTCCAAACTCCAAATATAGCGAATAGCATATGCTTTTCGAAGCTCTCGAGAAGACGCATTCAATGGTGTATTTTCACTCAATTCTGACACTTCTACTTAAAGTTATGAGTAAAATACTGAGTCGCAGGAATGACCTTCCTACACTTCAACACTTCCTACACTTCACACACACCTTAACCACAACAAACAAATGCTTTCATGGATAGACTACACTTCCTAACACTCTTTCCAAGCAACACACATGCATACAAGCTCACAAAGAAGAAGATACAGGGTGGAGAAGACACAAATTCGAAATTCTGTGCTCTTGATTCTCACAATGGCAAAAAGTCTTTACAAAGAGTCACCAATTGACTTATATACATGTGCCCTAAAAATGGTCCTTTCACACAAGAGACCGGCACTTTATTCACTAAAAGACTAATTTCCTACTAATTTACATGGGTAAGCTTCTAATCTTCTGTGGGGATGCATCTAGAGGACTCCTCTAGTGCTTTTACATCTAAAATTATATTACAATATGATTATGATACAAAAATAAGGTGTCCAAATCGGAATAATTTTGGGGCCCTTTTTTTTCTCTGCCTTGTGCTGTCTTTGCTCTGCAACACTCTCCCCCTCTTTGTCTCTCTCGTCCCTTGATAGGCTTTGCTTTTTGTCTGCACCTTGTCTCAGGCTCTTTCGTATGTAGGGTTGGCTGTGTTAAGTCGAGCTGCCACGCACGCCACTAGTGGCTAAGAATGTGTTGTTCTTAGTTACCCTCTTCAACTTTTCAGCCTCTACATCTTTCTAACTATCAGCGGAAGGATTAGTACCTGCCAATTATCTTCTTGCACTTCCTGGATACTTTCATGGCCCTGGTTCCTCCTTCCACCTACGTGCTTTTTCCTTGATATGTGCCCCTGCAGGGCTCTGTGCAGAGATGGGTGTTATGCCCCTGCGGGGCTTCCTGCAGAGATTTATCTTCAGATATGATCTTTTTAATGAAGCTTCTTTCTTTGTCTTCTTCTTTTCTTCTTTTTGCTTGATTCTCCCTCAACATTGCCCCCCTTCTGAACTCTGTCGTCCCCGACAGGCTTTGGGAGTTCTATATACTTTTTGCTCTGTTTCATTAAGCAGATTGGCTTCACGTATCATTAGTTGCTTCCACTGTTCTGCTTTCACACCGTCATGTGGTGGTTGTCTATGATCGGCGAAGAAGCTTAGCTCATATGCCACTAATCTGGCATTCAAGTTGGATGACATCTTTAAAAAGATTTCTGAATCAATCTCAAAAAACCCTGTGAAAAATGCTTCTTCGAACGTTTGCATATAGGTACTCGGAAAACACATCAACCTAGAATAATATCCCATTATTGTTGGTCGGCTAGGCATAACAGACAAGTAAAAAACAAGAATATCTGTTCTTTGATTAATGCCAATGAAGTTCAAAAATGTATATGCCGCGTGTTTGAAGACCCTTAATACTGTAAGTATCATACTAAGTATTTTATTGGTCATCCTGATAGTTGCATAATTTTGCAGCCAAAATTCAATGGTTTTGATCATGTAATCCTCCGTAGGTAGATAGTTATGCAGTGGACTTAGAAGTAATGGATAGTTCAGCCACTGTTTATGGATAGCACCATTCTTTTGCATTTCCAGAAATTCTCTGGCTTCTCTTCTACGCGGTGTTGGACAAAAAGATGGATTTACCTATAATAAGTATGGTGTTGCTTGCTAGTGCACCCGTAATGTAGGATGTTTCTCCAAAAATTTTCTCCTCCAAACAGGCTGTGCTGCTTCAAATTCTTCTCGAGTATAGTTGAATGTGTCATTTTTGAACTGCAGATGTTCGTCTGGGTTTTTCTGTATGATCTGCTTTATGTATTGTCTTGTTTTCTCTTTCAATAGTCCATATGAAATGTTGAAAGGCTTCATGATCGTCTCCAAGTCTTTGCCTTTAATCCTTGCTTCTTTCATGACTTTGATGACTTCATTTTCAAAATTTTCTGTCAACCAGGACACCAATAGTGCCCGTTCCTTCTGACCTATTTCTCTACCTTGTCAGTAGGATTTTCTTGTCTTGGCTCTACTGGTGTCCCGATTGATGTTGGCTCTGTTGCTTTAATGTTTAATTTCATAAGTCGGTCATTCTTTTCTTTTATTTCTTGCATGGCTGCTTTGAGTGCTTCTTTTGCTGCAAGCAGTTCATTGCCAATTTCTGCTACATGATCCATATTTTCGCTGTAACTCACTGCAAGTTTTCCATTGGCGATGTTTAACTGCTTCGTGAGCTCCTTAGTTTCATTCATGTATTTGTGTTCCCATTGTTCTCTTAGGGTTTGCTCTTGTTTCAGCAGTTCTGCGTACTTTTCAATCTGATCTTTTAATTCTTTCTAGTCAATATTTGTAGTCTCCAGTTTTTCGATAGGCTGATCGTACAGTAATGCCTTCATCAGTTCTTTATTTCTGTTGCGTAAGTTGTCATTTTCCTCCATGTACACCTTTAGTTGTGTTTCGAGCAGATTACTTCTAGCTTTCATTCGCTCCTTGTCTGCTTCACTAGCTTAATGCTGTCTTTGTAATTATGTCAGTTGTGTCTGTAGCTGATGATGCTGGTGCATCAATGTATCACATTGTGTTTTTACTGCGAGTAACTTCGTTTCTTTGGCTGTAATCTCTTTCTGGGCCCGGATGAGTTGTGCGGACAGTTGTTCACTCATGATTTGAAATTGATTCTTTTCTCGCATGGCCTTGTCATAATCCGCATCTGTATCCATCATTTGTTGTTGTGTATCCATGGCCGTCTGGATCATTTGTTTGACAACCGGTTTCAATTGAGTAACATCCACGTTTAACCATGTGGTAGGGATGCTAGGTTCTGCTCCTGTTGTCACATCTTTTACTTGTGCCACGTGTAATGTAGTATCATGGGGCTGCCTAATATGAAGTTGGATCCTTGGCTCAGCCTCCATGTGGTCAATCTTGCCTTGAGGTGTATCATCAGGCACTTCAATTATAATTGGCTCCTTATTTGGTTGTAGGCCTGAGTCCTGGTCCACTGGAGTTTGTAGTTCTTCTTTGATGGGTGACACTACATCTTTATTAGTGATTGGAACTTCCTTGATGCTGACCCTTGACGTTTCATTCAATTGAATTACGTGCACTATCCCAGTGGATTCTTCTATGTTCTTTACTTGTGCCTGTTGGTTGTCAGGTGTGACTTCGACTTGATTGATCTCTGTCCAATCCTCATTATGTGTTTCTGTTTGTATATCCGTATCCAGGGTGTCCTTCTCAGGGCTTGATTCCTCATTAGAGCTTGATTCCTCCAACCCTATTTCTTTGTATCTGGAAGGTACTTGATGAGTTTCTTTATCCTTCTCTTTCTTTTCCTGGCTTGCTTGTCTGTAATGGTGACCTTGAATATTACTTGCCCCCGCATATACTGATGCGTTTCTTCCAGGGCTGCAGAGAGATCTCTCTTGGTAATTGGTTATTGGGTCCCAGGAATCTTTGGCAATGTGTGTGTCCTCTTTGATTGGGGTGTAACCTGGGCTTCTTCCTCTCTAAGGCGCTTAGTTCCTCTCATAGGTGTCTTTGAGTTGGTTCCTACTTCTTCAACAACGATGATTGTTTTCTTTTTCTTTGGAACAGTTGCTGACTTTACATATTTGGCCATCTCAATTGAGGTTGGCATCAAGCATAAGCAATCCTTCATTTCAGGAGCCTCATAAATGAGTAAGGTCAATGCCGAACTTCCATTCAAGAACTTTTTCTGACTCCACTTCTTCTTCGCTTCAAATAGGCGTTCTTGGACATATGGAGTCATATTTACTTGATTTCGGACTTGCCTCATAGCATGTGAGAGCAGTTGCATCACGATCTTTTGAGGTGCTATATATCTATGCATACTTGGAAAACAAAAGTGCTGATGCACTAAGCGACCAGCCTCTTCAATATCAGTTTTGTTGATTTCTGTAATGAACTTCTCTTTTGCTACTGCTCGCTGCCGAACACACACACACACAGAGATGATGATCGTTCGAACCTCCCAGCCGCCGAGCCTTCTACTAGTGTCCTCTTTGAGAGATAGTGAGAGAGCCTTGCCAAACACTAAGTGTGATACTCATAATCTCTCTACTCAAAGAGATTGCTCTCTCCCCCTTCTACCAAATGGGCATAATGCCCTCCGTGATGCCATGTGGCATTCTTGCCACCTCACTCAAGAGTGTGCATCCGTAATATGACATTTCCTTCCCCTTGAAAGCATTTTTGTCCTCGAAAATGTAAATGAAATGTCCATAATGGTAGAAGAAAGTGCTCGGACTCCCCTGAACCCCATGCACTCTATGTACATGGTCATCTCTGTGTGTTGTTTCCCCGTATCCTTCCCCTTAAGAAGCCTCATATGAGATCATCTCAAAGGTGGGAAACCATCTGAGTGGTGCTTAATATCTCCCATATACACTCCACTTTCCAAACTATCACTCCCATGACATACAACATCATCCAAATGACCTAAGTCCATATGATGTATACTCTATGGAGTAATAGCATGTAAAGCAAGTGTAAGAGTGCCAAACTTATAAGCTTGACCATATCACAATGGAGATAATAAACCATATAATCCTCTAAAATTTAGAACAAAGTCCCATAACAAGTGACTCCAAACCCATCTAAGACTAAATGATAGATTGTCCTCATACCACTCTAGGTCTTCCTAACCTTGAGTGTAATCACAAGTAGTAGTTTTGTCTAAACTACCTTGTGAATTATGCAAATCCATCATCTAGCTCATACATAAGAATTTCTTGGTAGTAAAATGCAATCTCTACATTTCTCCAACCGAGAAATCTGTGGTTTGTCATCCTTTACCATTGGACTAGGTTTTATTGGAAGAGCATCTATTGGCACTTGTGCAAACTCTAATATTTCTCTTCCCTGTAGTTTGCCATATGAATGCAAAAGCATTCCCTTTTGAGATTTAGATAATCCCTAAGTACCTATACTCCTAACTGATGTTTACTCATCATACTCATGATGTAACACCAACTAAGAGTTTGGTACCACAATAGGTTAGATATATCTCTATCTCCTAGAAAGTATAAAGAGAAGAGTCATATCTCTACTTCCAGTCTCACTAATGTCAATAACTAGATCATCTCATCTAGTCAAGGACCATCACCGGAAATAAACATAACTACTTCTCTCTAGAGTCTCCATGTGAGACTCAATCTAACCATCATGATTAACTGATCTCCCTCTTGTCTTTAATAGAAGAGTGCCACTCCTATCTAGACAATCTAAATGAGAAAGTGAAACTCTCTCCATGTCTATCTCTGTAATCTCTTTTAAGGAAAAGAGCTCTAGCAGTGGAAACTATTCCACTTTCCCTTTCCCTTTGAAAGAGATTCTGTTGAATCCAGTTTCTCTACTCATCCTTAGGTGAGAACATGCACATAAGTTCTCCATACTTTTCCTTCAAAACTAGTGGAGAAAGAGACTCCCATGTGAAGGAAAACTACATTGAAAAGTAGAGTAAATGAATTCCGTCTGAAATAAAGACTAAGAGATGTTTTTCAAACACCTCTTCTCTATAAAGGAAAACCTACTGTATTCTTCTGCTATGAAGAAATTATGTTTTCCTTTCCTTCTTTCTCTTTCAAAGAATAGGAGCTAAAGTGAGACCTCTCATGAATCTCAGAACAGATTCCCACTTTCTCCTTTCCTTAAAAGAGAAACTCATGAATTTATTTAATCCTCTCTTCCATAACTAATACATAATCCCTCATCACATATTCCTATGAAGATGGAGAACAGATCTCCGCTAACTAATGAAGGCGTATGTAGTGAAGAGTGGAGAAAATAAATTCCTAATAAGGGCCAAAGCCCTCTACTAAAATGGTCAGCAATGATGTGACATGATACCGTAAACATATGTGTATCCATAGTGAAGAACTATCTCTGCCAACCATACTCTGTGCATGGATCTATACGATCCAATAACCTAATGGAATTATCCTTCCTGAAAGCACAACATGAGTATGTGATATCCATGGTGATAAAATCACCTACCACATTCTCTATTGGAAGAATAAATCTTCCCATACTGTGAAAGATAACTCCCAATCTTAAGGAGATGTCTACTAAGAGCTCTCCTCTGATCTAGTGAGACATGACGTCATGAATGATGAGTCCTTTTCTTCCTGGCCATAGAAGAAGAGTGCTCAAAGGGAAGTCGTTTCCACCGTCCCATACCAGTGAAAACTTCTTCCAATTCACGGTGTCATACCTACACTAAACCAAATATTTATTCCATATAATGGAATATGTAGGTGGACTCCAATGAATCCCATATACTAAAATCATATCAGTGGACTGAAATGAGTCCCATGTCCTTGAACTAGTTAGTTTGGTTCTAGTCAACAATGTGACAATGGATATCCCTTTTGTTCCAAACCAACTTGTTCCTAGGTACCAAGACTAAGCCTAGGTACCTCTTTGTAGATCCCAAGATACATATGTATGTATTGGGTACCCCAACTATTCCTGACTGAGGGATCTATGCTCTATACCATAGAGCTAGTGTCATGCCTATGACCTTCCTAAGCATCACTCGAATCACCTAGCACCCGTCGATGCTGTCTCATGAAACCCATCTTTATGATCCCATCCATTTGGTTTCCTTAGTAGTGTAGCAAAAATGCTTCACTACTTGGTCAAGTGATGTGCATGAGTGAAACTAGTCACTCTTTGGGTATTCATCATGATACCCCATAGTCTCCTAATTTTACTGTGAGACTCTTGTGAAGATAAATAAATCTTCACTACCTTGGAGATTATCATAAATGTATCTCCCGAGCCTGAATGCAACTTCCTGAACCTATAGGATTGCTTGTGCACATTTCTAATGGTGAAGGTGTAGCTCCTTCCGTTAGCAATCCTATGGTCTAAATCCATAAGGATTATGTGTAGGGATCCTACTACTACTGAAGTTGCCTTATGTATACTACTATGATGGTCCTAAGTCCATCAAATACATGCGTAGAAGCATGTGTATACCTTATTGATGTTTGCAGAATAGGCATGTTACCATGCCATATCATTCCTACCTAAAGGTAAGTGCGTATATAACGCCATGCGGTAAGAAAAATTTCGACAGCATTTCCCCAAGAAATGGAATCCCAAAAAAAAATTAAACCATAGCTCAGTGGCACTCAGGCCACCCAAAAACATAGGGCTTAACAGGCCCATGGCATGCATGCCATAAACTTATATATGGATTCCATGACCTGCAAAAACACAAAAGTATTTGCTAGCAACCATTTCTGGTGTTGCATAGCCATATGGTTTCTGTAATCTTCTTTCCTGCAAACAATCAAAAAGTATACTTCCTACATGTTGATCCATACTTTTAAGAGCTTAAACAATGATCAACACTTGATGTATGCAATCCCATTCATGCATGTAGATACAGACATGCCATAACATAAACAGAATGCCAGAAAGCATAAAATATACGTCCCTGAGTAGTCTGATTTTGGAATTGCATGCATCCAATCGCTCTCGATAAGCTTCGAGACCTCTGCACCTTCCTCCTCAGGTCCTAACATACACTTTGAAGTGTCCGAAAATATCGGAGCACTCCTCAAAACATAAAGCATGGTCAAGTGATTACAAAAATAATGCAAATTTAGTTCAAAAATGCATTAGTAATCCTTCTTTAGACCTGCAAAAACCACTTTAGGACCTGCAAATGTTCATAAACTGAAATATAGGTCGAAGTGAAATTACTCAAATTGCCTTTCCGGTTTGAAAGATATGGCTCCCGGAAGGTAGTCGCCCAAAACTGTTCAGACTTTGCAGACCTGTTCAGACCTGCAAAAATTTTTACTTTCCAAAATTTTATTTCATAAACTGAAATTAGACCTTGTGCTCTTCGAAACGAGCCATAGCACGTCCAATTTGGAGTTTCCTAGCCCAAGATATGGCCATTCCAAGTGGGACATGTAAAACTAGTGGACTGTTGGAGGGGCTGGAAAAAGTGTAAAAATGTGATTTTTGGGTGCCCAAAAGCATTCTTCCTTCATGCAAATCCTAAAATTCTCTCCATAACCTCAGAGAGTGGTATATGAAGATGCTTGAGCCATTTTTTACCTTTCCAAATCCTCCCTTAGTGCATGCTAATTCACTCCCCAAAAGAGGCCTAAATCAAGATTTTGCTTTTATGCAAAAACTTAAATGGGAGCTCTTAGCAAGCTTCTAATCCACCCTAAATGTGGATTTCTCTTGGATTATATACAATAATCCATGGGAAGCCTCTAAATGATCTTTTTTCTTACTCCGAGAAGTGGAGTTTGGCAAAAGATTAATTTCAGAAATTTTCCAAAAAGTGCGGGAAGGGGGTCTTTGAGAAAGTAAAGTTCCTCCTTCACTTATCATTTTGATGAATCTAATGATTCGTCTAAGAAGTCCATACACCATACTCTCAGTAAATATACTTTTTCCCATCCATCCATAGTTATCGCACCTCTTTTTCCCTCTTCTAAAAAGGGAATTTCTTAGATTTAGGTGCTGAAATTTTTTCTCAAACTGTGATGGAAGGGGGTTTTGTGGAGCTTCAAACTCCCATCAAACTGAGGTATCTTATGGATTTCTTGATCTTGCATGGAAGTCAATATGCTAGACTATAAGTGTGCATGGTTTTTCCCATAAATCTATGAAAAATACCTTCTCTTTTCCCCTTCCCAAAATGGCTACTTATCCAAAATAGCTCCTGAAATTTATGTAAAAATCATAAAAAATACGCTACTTTGAAAGTTCCTAAAGCTTACCCTTTCTTGTATTTTGAGGGAATCCTTGACTCTAGGTGAGAGTACATATCTCATACTCTCCATACATATGATTTCCCTCCAAAAAAACAACTCGGCCCTCCTAATGCTTCATTATCATTCTCAAAAATGAAAATTTCTTACAGGAATGCAAAAATACCCAAACCTGGAGCTTGAAGCCATAACTCCTTGCTGCCAAAACCTCAAGAAAGAACGCAATGATCCCATAAAGGTCCTTATCTTCCATAAAGAAGAGCATCCTCTTCTACCTTTGCTCATTGCCTTAATGATCGTCATGTCCCTTTCATATCATGAACTCTACCTCATAGATGTGAGGAGTGAGGATCTTGCTTCAATACTTTGTTCTTCTTGCCTTTTGTCTTAGCTTATCATAACCTCTGAATATGCCACCCGCGAGGCCATCCTCTAGTATGAGAGAATACATGCCTTAAAGCTCCATCTCAAGGAGCTCTCACGAATAGCATCCGTCAGCAGCCATATATCAGCAGACGATCTCCTAAGAGACATCGAATGCGCACATGATTTCTCATGAAAAGGCGTGTGGTCTGTTGGCCATGAGTGAGTCGTCCGTGAGCACGTCGAGCTAGCATTACATTAGCAGCTCGCCACTTCCTTCAACAAATGGAAGTGGGCAACGTGGATAGATGAAGCTCCTCCCTTGTAGGAGGTCGCGAGTTCGACTCCCATCTATTGCACACGCGGAAGCATCCAAAAGACGTCGCTCTGATACCAGTGTAATGAACTTCTCTTTTGCTACTGCTCGCTGCCGAACACACACACACACACAGAGATGATGATCATTCGAACCTCCCAGCCGCCGAGCCTTCTACTAGTGTCCTCTTTGAGAGATAGTGAGAGAGCCTTGCCAAACACTAAGTGTGATACTCATAATCTCTCTACTCAAAGAGATTGCTCTCTCCCCCTTCTACCAAATGGGCATAATGCCCTCCGTGATGCCATGTGGCATTCTTGCCACCTCACTCAAGAGTGTGCATCCGTAATATGACAATTTCCAAAAACGATCCCTTTTTAGGATCATGACATTCATCTTTGACATTAGTGTGTCCTTCTTGATTCCATCCGAAAGCTGTGTTAATTAGCTCCTGAGTAAATTGAATCGTTTTCCATGCGCCCACTTTATCCAGTACTCTTGCCTCTGGGACTGACATCTTGTTCGATGCAGATTGAAGCGTGTTCATTACTTGTGTACATCTCTGAAAATCTGGCAAATATATTGGAAGTCTTAGGAATGCATCAATTCCAGCTTGAGTCCAGACATCTGTCATATGCGGTAATCCTTGTATGATCGTCTTGAAATCATGTGACATGATAGGAAAGTAGTGATCCCTGTCCATAATCTTGATGGTCGCCATGAAAATGAGTTCCAATACTGGTTGGTCATCCAAAAACCAATGGCCTCTTGCTTTTGTTATTGATTCCAATGGAAGAAGTTGGACCTCTTCCTCTTGCGTAGCTTCAGAATTAGTAGATGACATCTAAACTCAATATAGAGTATGAATTAGTGGCCAGATAGTATCAAAATTCTCCTTCAGTTGTCTATCATAAGATTGGCAATGCTCCGCGTGAATGGTGTCGTTCCTTCCCCGTGAGTGTGAGAAAGGTAATACCTTGGATTTTCCTACTTTTAGATATTTTTATGTTTTTGCCTGAAAGAAAAACAACAAATTTAGTTCATAGCCGAAGCGGTTATTGATTTTTTTTAGTAATTTTCTTTAGATTATGTACAAATGCTCTCCTATTTCCCAAGAGGGAAAATGTGCTTCACTATCCTGAAGTAGAAAAGGAAGGTGCCGAATGCTTGGCCTTGTAATGTGGCCCTATTATGCATACTTTGGATTCTGGTAACTCCAAATGTGTGCAACTCGAATTATTTGGTAGATGTATACAACTTGTTTTGTCTTTCGGCATCCAAAGCTGCTTCATATGGTTGGGGCAGGTTGTATTCCTAACATTCTTGAAGAATGTGGTGCTTTTCATGTTGTACGTTTGCTTTATCTGCTTTTTGAATCTTGGAGTGGTTTTTGAAGCATATGTAGACTCCTTTTTTGTCCTGTAGCTATTCATCTTTGGTTGTTTTGCCTTTAGACCACACTGATTTTCTTTGAGCATTGGTTCGTCCTTTTTGATGATGGTCATTTGAGTACATGACTTGGGAATCCATATTTGTGTGCGAGCCGGCTGAGCAGCTACCACTTTCTTGGAATCCATATTCTAGCAATTCGTTGTGGACCTCGGTGTCCAAAGCGATCTACTCGCGTGTTCGATGGGTCGTTCTGACGTTGATAATGTTTCTGTTGTTGAAGATATGCAGCCACTTGATCCTTCCTTATCCAAGCCTATCTAGTGTGAGGAATGGGGCATATCCTAATGTGTGCTGATTCGTGATAGTCCTGTGGATTATCCTCCATAGGACTTAGTTCCTCACTGCGGCTGTTGTTGGACAGAACACTAATCATGTGGTTTACTGGATTAGAAGATTGAGTGCACTCGAAACTCGGGGTATCCTCACATGAAGTACTTGATGAAGTAGTTTCCATAGTGTGAGTGATCATACATTCATCATTGTGCTCATTTAAGTGCATCCTCGGTTCTATACTTTTGGCTTTGATTGGTCGTTCTTCTAGCATGCTGAATACTTCACGATGTCCTATCTTTGCCGAGATGTATCCTAAGGCCAATTGAATAGTCACTTCATATTCATATATCCAATCCTGACCTAAGACAAGCTCTTCATATAAGTCCTGATCGCGACATACTAAGAGTTTTTGTTTCATTGTGTTGTTTCCTAAGTGTAGAGGTAAGATAATCTCTCCTATACACTTGGTGATCTTCCCTCCTATTCCAATTAGCCGTGCCTTTGATGGATGTAATTCTTCCTTGAGTTGCTGAGTCAACGAAAATTTGATGCAGCTTATAGCGGCTCCTGTGTCAATGAGAGCATCCACTAAGTGGTATTCTTTTTTTCCGGCTCCCAAATTCAAATATGGTTGCGTCCTCTGCTGACTTAGGTTTTCAGTGGCTCTAAAATTAGCCATTGGGATGAGTTCCTCTCCTAGTTGATATCTCTCATCTCTCTCTCATCCACTCCTTTTGTTTCCTGATCCGCTCTAGCGCTTCTTGTCTGGCTTTCTCTCGTATTCTTTCCTCCTCTAGACGTCTATTTTTACCTGTTATCAGTCGTGACATCATTTCTTCAGTTAATGGTTCTAGATATTTTTTCACTCGACATCCACTGATATAGTTTGGCAATACATCTCCATCTAGAGTTGCTAAGCTGATGGCTCCGTTGGTGGATATGCGATTAATGATTAACGGGCCATATCCTCTTTTTTGTAGTTTCTTTGCGTGTTGTTTCAAAGTATAAACCAAAACTAAATCTCCTTCCTTCAAATTTTTATCTTTAATATGAGCATCAAAGTATGCCTTCTGTCGCCTTTTAGCAGCATAAATCCCTGCTACTGCTTGTAACCTAGTTTCATGTAACTTCTCTATTTGATCCAATTGAGCTGAGAGTTCATGTCCCGTCCACTCATAAGTTGTTGCTACTCTGAGAGTGGGTATTAAGAAATCAATTGGCAAAATAGCATTTTGTCCATACACTAAGTTAAAAGGAGTAGTTCCTATGGCGGTCTGGTAAGCTACTCGGAATGCCCATAATGCGTGATGTAATTGTTTATCCCAATCCGATCTACCATTGTTCACAATTTTAGTGAGAATTGTGCACAAGATTTTATTTGAACTTTCGGCTTGTCCATTGGCTTGTGGCTGATAAGGGGTTGATTTTTTATGAATTACCAAGAATTCATTCAGTAAGGCTTCTATAACTTCATTCACAAAGTGTGTGCCTCTATCACTCACAATTTCTATCGGTAGTCCAAATCTAGTGAAAACATTCTCGAAGAGAAACTTGGCAGTAGTTCTTGCATCATTTCTCTTGGTTGCTTTGGCTTCAACCCATTTGGTTAGATAGTCTGTGGCTACAATCATATACTCGGCGTGGGATCCTTTAGCTGGTGGGCTAATAGGTCCTATGAAGTCTATTCCCCATTTAGTAAAAGCTCTGGCACTCATCATGGGTTTCAGTGGCATCTCATCTCTTCTAATTGGATATTTCGTTCGTTGACAAATATCATATCTTTGCACATATGTTGTTGCATCTTGGTGTAGAGTTGGCCACCACATTCCAGCAAAGAGAATCATTTTTGCCGTTTTATCCACAGAAAAATGTCCTCCTGCAGCTCTTGTATGTGCCATCTCTAAAACAGCAAGATACTCATCTTCATGAATGCACATTCGTAAATGATTATCTCTTCCTCGCTTAAAGAGTTGTTTTTCTATAAGGGCATAATCCTTGCTTTGTTCTGTGAGTGCACGTTTCCTTGCTAGAGTGGCTCCTTCTGGGTATTCCTGGGTCTTCAAGAATTTTACCAGAGGCATGCTCCATCTTGGTGCTACGGTGGAGTAGCATAAGTTAGAGTTCTCTTCTGGATTCCGTTCTTGACAAGTTGGGCAGGCTGATACATAGTTATGCGCATCCCTCTGCATGGTTGGCCAATATATGCCTAGTCTTCTCAATGTTTGCCATGTTCCGTTTGCATTTAAATGAGTTTTCCATTGATTTACATGTGCTTTTTGAAGCCACAGTTCTTGTTCCTCTTCTTCTATGCATCTCATGAGTAATCCACTTGAGTCTTGGTGATACAAACTTCCGGCAATGATATGAAGGTTTTTAGTCTTCCATAGGCCTTGGGTTCGGTTTGGTGTGATCCCATCTTTAGGTCCATGCGTCAGTATAGGGATCAACATTTTTGCCCATTGGGGACATACTTCGAGGTTGAACAGGTACATGTCCGATAGATCATCCGGTACTCCTATGGGTGGTTCTCCATGTGTCATTCTTGATAGGTGATCTGCTCTTATATGGGTATTTCCTTTCTTGACTACTACTTCAAAATCAAATTCCATCAACAATAAAAACCATCGTACTAGTCGTCCCGTATTACAAGGCTTATTGACTAAGTACAGTAGGGCTTGGTGATCAATGAAGAATTTGAATTTGTTTGCCAATAAGTAGTGTCGAAACTTCTTTACTGCGTATACCATTCCTAGACCTTCTCTTTCAGTCGTGCTATAATTGCGTTCTGCTTGATTCAATTGTCGGCTGGCATAGGCTATAGGGTGATCTAACTTTCCTGTATCTGCGGGTTGAGCTAGGATACAACCAATGGCAAACTTGGAAGCATCTACGTGAATGTGAAAGGGTTTGTTCCAATTAGGTACTCGAAGGATTGGGGCTGAACTCAATCGACTCTTTAATTTGTTAAAGGCTTTTTCACATTCTTCAGTCCAGTTAAACTGAGTCAATAATGCATAAAGAGGTCTAGCAATTATGGCATACATATGTATAAATCTTCAGTAGTATCCGCAATGTCCCATAAATGCTTCGACTTCCTTTGCAATCTTTGGTCTCGGTAAATCCAAAATTACTTTGATTTTATCTTCGTCAATTGAGATTCCATTCTTAGAGACAATATGTCCTAATATCTTTCCTTGTCGAACCATGAAGACACATTTTTCTGGGTTGAGGCATACTCTATATTGTCGACATTTGGCAAAGATCTTTCCTAGTTCAGGGATATGCTCTGATCGTATAGCTGAATAAGTGCATAAATCATCCACGTATACCTCCATACTCTTTCTCAGGAACTCCTTGAATACATGGCACATCAATCTTTGGAAAGTGGCTAGGGCATTGGTTAGGCTGAAAGGCATAACCCTAAAGGCGTACACTCCCCATTCAGTTGCAAAGGCTGTTTTATGCTGGTCCTCAGGAGCAATAGCTACCTGATTATAACCTGAAAAGCCGTCCAAAAAACTATAAACTTCCACTCTTTCCAAAAGATGATCCGTGATGGGTAATGGGTAACTATCTCTAATGGTGGCAGCATTTACTTTTTTTAGATTTATGCATACTCTTAATGTACCATTCTTTCCCTGCCACTCTTTCCAAAAGATGATCCGTGATGGGTAATGGGTAACTATCTCTAATGGTGGCAGCATTTACTTTTTTTAGATTTATGCATACTCTTAACGTACCATTCTTTTTCGGTACGACCACCAAAGGTGATACCCATTCCGTGTGTTCAATCTCATATATGAACCCAACATCTAACAGTTTATCTATCTCTTCTTTGATCTTTGTTGAGTAAACATCGTTATATGTGTATGGTCTTTGTTTGGAAGGTTTAGCTTCGGATGTCATAGGGATTCTATGCGCACATATAGATGGATCTACTCCTTTAAAATCCTTATATGTCCAGGCAAAGACATCCCTGTATTCACTTATGAGGCGTATTAACTCTTGTTCTTCCTCCATAGAGACATCCTGTCCTATAAAAGTACATTGTTCTTCTCCTTCCTCTAAGGTTACTACTATTTTCTTAGTCTGTTCTTTGTTGTCATATGCTATTCCTGGCTGTGCTTCTCGTTTTGGCATTTGAATAGAAATTTTCCTCTCTTCTACTTCATATTTTTTGAAATGCGCAGGTACTTCAAATTGATCTTGAGGCTTGTTGTCTTCATCATTTTTTACTCCATCTAATCCAAGCTCTTCTTCCTGTGTTGGTTCTTGATTTCTTTCCTTAGCTATGACACTCACTTCTTGAGTTTCATTTTCCGTTTCCATATGTTCAAGTTCCATTTCAATCCTCTCGTAATCCTCTTTCCATTCTTTTTCAATTACTTCCCCTTCTTCGGCCTGTTGAAGAACTACCACGTATAGACTAACGTCATATCCTTCCTCATCAATACATTCATTCATGGTTATCACCTCTTCGTTTACACACACATCTAGGGTAGCTAAAATCTCCATCCAACTATGAGGTTCGAATTCTTCATCTAAGAATATTTGAGGCATATAGGCTGGATCTTGTACAGATCTAGCAATTCCTTGCCTTTGCTACCATTCTTTCCTCCTATCCTCTTCCTTTTTCGCGGTTTGGCATATCCATAGATGAGTGTCTTCGTTCATCCACGATTGATCACTTGAACCTATACTATGAATCGACTGATTATCTTCCTCCTTATGAATCTGATTCCATTGTAAGGGGGGAACATCTTGATATGCATATGTGTGGAGGTTTGTTCTTGTGGTGGTTCCTTCATGCTCTAGGTATACTTCGTCTTTTCCCCAATCCTGCACTACCTTTAGTTGTCTCATGAAAAGTCTTCCAAGTATCATTTCATAATTGCTAGGCCTTTCAAATTGACATATCGCTAAGGTGTGCTCGAACTCAACTCCGCAAGTGGTAAAAATTACCCGTTCCAATAATCCCAAGGGTGGTTCAGTGTGTCCATCTGCCATTTGTATCTTCATGCGTGTTGGTCTTAAAGCTGGTTTTCCCCATTTCTCCCAAATTTCTCTAGTAGCAATTCCTACTCCAGCTCCAGAATCTAAGATGGCTTTAGTAGTGTAACCTCTATAGGTAATTGGAAGGCACATGTTTCCTTCATCTCCCTCACTAAAATCTCCAACCTTGTCGACTGGGAATTTTACTGTGTTTACTTCATCAGACATCTCCTTTTCTTCCGCCTTGATCTTCAATTGGCTGGTCAGTTTCTCCTTCAAATGTGGTTTGATCCTTAACAGTTCTTCCAATGTCAAAGTACAAGGGATTTTTACCTTTTTAAGATGTGGCTTGATCCCTCAGGGGAAACACTGGAATGTTCTGATATTTCAACCCGGATCTCTCTAACTCTGTTAGGGGCCAATACCTTCTCTGGTTTTTGTCCAGATATGTGATGATGGTGGGGAAGTCAGGATCTTGTAACTCATAGACAAAAACTGGATTAGGGGCTGCTTCCCATAAAGAAGAGTGGGCTCTAAGGAGATTCTCCATTCCATTGATCAAATACACATCCATTAAGGAGTCATCTTGGGGGACCAGGTCTCCTCTCCAAACCCTAACAACAGTAGATCTCCCTCTAGGTGTGGTCACTTGCTCTTCATTCCCGTCTTCATTAAGGTTTGGGGCATTGTCTTCTTCTCCAAGTTCATTGATGTTTTCAGGATGTTCTGTAACAACATACTGGATATCCCTTTTATCCATATAAACTCCTCTTGCATACTTAACTGCTGGCATAGGCACTATGTAAGCATCTGAAGCTTTCTTCAATCTGGCCACTGATCGGTTTAGACCATCTAGGTATATGGGTATCTCATGTTGATTGGTGGTCACATATTCTAAAGATGTCCGATATTCTCCCTCAATAATTGACATCATGCCAATCATTGGTACAGTGTTTTGCATATCCTCTGAAGCCATAGGAATCTCTTCCTCTGACTCACTAGAGGTTTCAGAATAATGTGAGCGGCTACTTGGTTTGGCTACACTTCCCACTGAAGAGATCACACTTCTTCGGCCTCCTAGGGTTCTCCCAGATCTCAGGTTTATCCACTTAAAAGCTCTGATCAGCCCTTGGCAACCTCTAGCTTCTAGAGTTCTTCACTAAGGGTCAGAATTCTAGAAAAATTTGGTTAAGAAAGGACTGACAGTGAAACCTCAAGTCACGATACTTGACCCCAAAAAGGTTCACGATACTCGATATCTGACCCAAGCTGGATATGTCACGATACTCGATATGTGACACACCAAAAGGGTACCACGATACTCGACCGCTTGAATAAAGAGGATACACAATACTTCACCGATACTCGATACTCGTCAGGCAATTCAAGTCGATACTCGATACTCGTCATAAGAGACACATATGCAAATCATACCATATGAATGATATAATTAACAAAACAATAAAACAAACAATAAATAAAAATTAAAACAATACCTCAATGATCGAAAAGAAAGCTCTCTCATAAAAATTGTAGGCTTAAAGCTCTCTCGTACATCAATGAAGCATGTGCGGAATAAGTTTTTTGATTGAATGTAAGAATATATATTTTTCTACTGTAAAACGCTTTTCGATCGAAAGCACTTTCGATCAAAAACGGATCCGTCTGCTTTTTTTTGGTGTTTATTCCAATGAAGAGAAAATCACCATTCCTCCACTCACTTCAATGCAAAGAGCTACTTACCATCACACGAATGCCTCGGTTTGATTCGACACTCCCCGGCAACGGTGCCAAAAAACATGTGTACCTAAGAACCAACTTAGGGATTTGTGGAGAAAGAGACTATACCTCAATCCCCCTCAAGTGCATATAGTGGGGATTCACGCTTTAATTATCAATCCGATGAGTATCAAAACCTAGTCGAGTGTATGAGGACATGCATTCAAATGAAGACCAATGCAAATGTGTTTCTCAAAGAGTGCAAACAAGGCAAAGGCTAATCCAAACAAGCTTCAACTGTCAGTCATGGTGTCGCGATACTTGGTGCAGCATCCAACAGTGAATTGAGCTTTTCTCTCAACTCCAAACTCCAAATATAGAAAATAGCATATGCGTTTCGAAGCTCTCAAGAAGACGCATCCAATGGTGGTATTTTCACTCAATTTTGACGCTTCTACTTCAAGTTATGAGTAAAATACTGAGTCGTGGGAATGACCTTCCTACACTTCAGCACTTCCTACACTTCACACACACCTTAACCACAACAAACAAATGCTTTCATGGATAGACAACACTTCCTAACACTCTTTCCAAGCAACACACATGCATACAAGCTCATAAAGAAGAAGACACAGGGTGGAGAAGACACAAATTGGAAATTCTGTGCTCTTGATTCTCACAATGGCAAAAAGTCTTTACAAAGAGTCACCAATTGACTTATATACATGTTCCCTAAAAATGGTCCTTTCACACAAGAGACCGGCACTTTATTCACTAAAAGACTAATTTCCTACCAATTTACATGGGTAAGCTTCTAATCTTCTGTGGGGATGCATCTAGAGGACTCCTCTAGTGCTTTTACATCTAAAATTATTTTACAAAATGATTATGATACAAAAATAAGGTGTCCAAATCGGAAAAAATTTGGGGCCCTTCTTTTTCTCTGCCTTGTGCTCTCTTTGCTCTACAACAAGGATCTCTTCCGTTAGTTGAGTCTCTTTGATTTGGATGTTAGATGCTTCATTCAGCTTAATAATATGGACTCCTTCTTGAGATGCCTCTTGCCTTGTAGCTTCCTTGCTTGTGTTATTAGACATCTGCTCAATATTTGTGCCTCCCACCCCAAAGTCATCATTTACTTGATTTAGTTCTTCTCATTGACCGTCATCCTTTGAGTCACTCTTAATATCCACATTGAGCGTAGATATGTCTTGTTCTTCTTGTGTATCTGATGATGAGCTTGAGCTCATTAATCCCAATTCTCTGTATTTGTGAAGCTTGGTCAACCTCTTTCTTTGTTCTAAATCTTGATGGGCTTGCTGGTAATGGTGCCCTTGCACTGAGAGGTTTACTTGTCCTTCGGTATACTGATGGGTAACTTCCATGGCTCTTGTTAATTCTTCTTCTGTAATAGGACGATTGTCTTCAAGTCTCGTCTTTGGAAGTACGTGTGCCCTCTTCGAAGCTGGAACTTCTACCTCTACTTGCGTCATTTCTCTTAGCCTCTTGGTACCTCTCATTCTAGGTTGGGAGCTTGTTTCCGCTTCTTCTACCATCTTGACTCCTTTCTTCTTTCTGGGAATAATAGCAATCTTTGCATACTTCGCCATTGTGTCCAATGAAGGCATCTCTGTTAGATGTTCTCTAATGCCCAAGGCATGATATATCAATATGGTCAAGGCCACACTTCCATTTAAGATCTTCTTATGATTCCACTGCTTCTTTACCTCAAATAGCCGTTCTTGAATGCATGGGGTCATACTGACTTGATTTCCAATTTGTTTAATGGCATGAGATAGCATTTGCATAATGATCTTTTGTGGAGCAATGTACCTGTGCATGTTGGGAAAGCAAAAGTGCTGATGGATAAGTCACACTTCCTCTTCAATATCAATGCGATTAATGTCAGTGAATGTACGGGTCTTTGCTCCTCAGCTTTCTGCTTTCAATATCGTATTTCCATCCTTATCCCATCCAAAATCTTCCTTAATTAGGTCATGTGTGAATTGTATGATGACCCATTCGCTAACTGCATCCAAGACTCTAGCCTCCGGTACCAATGGATCATGCAACGCTGGCTCTAAGATGTTCATAACTTGCATACATCGTTGAAAGTCTGGTTTGTATATCGGCCATTCAAAGTACTTGTGAATGCCCACCTTCTTCATAATGTCCATGGTTGATGGGAGTTCGTGCACTACTTTGAAGTCTTGGGACATGATGGGGAATTGATGGTCAGTGTCCATGATTTTAATTGTCAGTAGGAACAAGTAATGCCCTACTGTTTGATCTTCTCTAAACCAGTGACCTTTTGCTTTAGTCACACTTTGTAGAGGGAATTTCAGCACTTCCTCTTGAATGGTGGCTTCAGAGTCCTCAAAAGCCATCTGCACTCATAATGAAAAGAGCATTAGTTTCCATTAAAAGACATGTCCATGGAGAGGTGTGTTGTAGTGACAATTCATTCGTTGCCTCACTTCGTTTCCCTTGTTTACAATGGAAGATCTCTTACCACATATTTTTTTCATCTTCTCTCCTGAAAGAAAACAAGAATTAGTATAGCCAAAGCTTATTTATTTACATAGTAGGTCCATTCCTATGGAAGTAGAATCTATGACCTATCCCCAAGTGGGGAATGTGCACCACTAATTTTGTGACGTACATCATGTGCTGAATGCACGGCCTTGTATTGTGGCCCTGTCATGCATACTTTAAGTGCATTTGAATCTTTATGTGTGCAAATGAAATCCTTTTGGTTCTGTTGTTCCAATCCTTGCTGTTTCTTTGGTTTCCATATCCATTTTGTAGTTGAGGTTTGAGGCTTCGTCTTCTCTTTGTTTCTACATGCTCCAAATGTTTCCTCTTCCCTTTTTGAAGTCTGATCAGTTGGAGTTCTACTTTTTTGGTACCTTTGGTTAGTCTTGTTTGGCTTTATGGTCCTAGTTTGTAGGTGTAAATTTTCTTCTTGCTTGTCTATCTCCTGGTTTGACATTTGTCTGACCTTCTTTGGAATCCATATTTGTTTCTGAGTTCTTTGGGCTTCTACCAATGACTTTGGAAGCCATACTCTCAGAACTCGCTTTGGTTTCGATTGTGACGAAGAGGAACCCTTGTTCACCCTTGTCTCCCTAGGATGAATGACTGGTATTGGTATGGACTTCTCTCATCCCTTCACTTGATCCTTGCGAACCCATTGTAGATTAGCACCTCTTGATTGCGATAAGTTGACAGTGGATTTCCATGCTCATGATCTCGTTTTTTTGTAGATGACTCTAGGAGCATTGTCCTCATCATTTCTTTTTGCTTCACCATTCATGTAGGAAGAATCCGATTTCGCTACCGGTGCATTGGGATTTTCAATCATTTCTTTCGTCGGTCCTTCTTTTGGTTGGGTTTTGATGGAGTCATTTGCTATGTCCTTTGCTAGGATTTGTTTTTCACTCTTGATGATGTCCTGTCTATGAGAGGGTTTCTCTTCTAATAGACTAAAGATTTCCTTGTGCCCTATTTTGGCTGAGATGTATCCTTGAGCTAGGTGAATGCTCACCTCATTCTCAATGATCCAGTCTTGTCCTAGGATCAAGTTCTCTATTAGATCCTCGTCTCTACACACCAGAACCCGTTGTTCCATAGTGGAATTTCCTAGGTGGAAGGATGTCATGGCTTCTCCAATGCATTCAATGATTTGACCCCCAACACCTATCATGTGTGATTTAGTCGGTGTTATGATCGTTTGAAGCTGCGTGATGAGTGTACTTCGAACGCAATTGATTGCTGCTCCCGAGTTTATCAAAGCATCTATTAGCTGGTACTATGTCGCTCCAATCCCTAGGTTTAAGTATGGTTGGGATATGCTTGCCTTATTTATGTCGGACTTGTGAACCTGATAGTTATCCATGGGAATAGTCTCTTCTCCTTGTAGATACCGTTCATCCCTTTGCCTTATCCACTCTTTCCATTTCTTGATACACTCTAGGGCTTCTTGTCTTGCCTCCTCTCGAATCCTCTCCTCCTCTCTTTTCTATTTTGTGCACCTACCATTCATGCTTACATTTGGTCTATCAATGGCTCCATGTAATGTTTCACTCGACAACCACTTATGTAATTAGGAAGAATATCTCCATCCAGAGTAGCTAGATTAACCGCTCCACTCGTTGAAATCCTATTGATTATTAGAGGTCCATATCCGCATTTTTGTAACTTCTTGGCGTGTTGCTTCAAAGTGTAGACTAGAACTAAATCTCCTTCTTTTAGTCCTTTGTCCTTAATGTGTGCATCATAATATGCTTTCTATCTTCTCTTTGCTGCATAAATTCTTGCAACAGTTGTATCCTAGTCTCATATAGCTTCTCGATTTGGTCTAGTTGCTTGGATAATTCATGCCCCATCCATTCATATTCCTGGGCTACTCTCAAAGTGGGTATGAAAAAATCAATTGGCAAGATTGCATTCTGTCCATACACTAGATTGAATGGCGTAGTTCCAATGGTTGTCTTGTAAGTGATACGGAAGGCCCAAATTGCGTTATGCAATTGTTTTTCCCAATCTGACCTTCCACTATTGACTATCTTTGTCAATACTGTGCTATGCACCTTATTGGAACTTTCTGCTTGACCGTTAGCTTGAGGGTGATAAGGGGCTGATTTTTAATGGATCACTAGGAACTCATTCATTAAGGATTTTGTCACTTCATTAATGAAATGCATCCATCTTTCACTCACTATTTCTATCGGTAGTCCAAAGCGAGTAAGCATATCCTCAAAAAGAAACTTAGCTATGGTCTGAGCATCATTTTTTCTAGTAGCCTTTGCCTCTACCCATTTAGTCAGGTAATCCATTGCTACTATTATGTATTCCGAATGTGATCCTTTGGCTGGTGGCTTAATGGGTCCTATGAAATCGATACCCCATTTGGAGAAAGCTCTCGCACAAACCATGGGTCTCAATGGCATGTCATCTCATCTAATTGGATATTTGACTCTTTGGCAAGTCTCGCAACTTCGTACATATGTGTCAGCATCCATATGTAGAGTTGGCCATCACAAGCTTGCAAAGAAAATCATTTTTACAGTCCTTTCGACTGAGAAATGTCCTCCCGTGGCACCTGCATGTTCCATCTCTAATATGGGTAGGTACTCTCCTTCATGTACACACAACCATAGCTGATTATCTTTCCCTCTCTTGAATAATTGTTTTCCCATGATAACATAGTCCTTACTCATTTCTTCAAGGGATCGCTTTCTGGCTAAACTGATTCCTTCCTCGTGTTTTTGTGTCTTTAGGAATTGCACTAATGTCTTACTCTAGTTGGGTGCTATTATAGAGAAAGGTAAGGATACATGATCGTCTGGAGTGGTTTCTTGACATTCTATGCAACTACTGACCTTAGGCATATCAGGCCAATATACTCCTAGCCGTTTCAATTCTCTTAGAGTTCCATGAGATCCTTTGTGCATTCTCCATTTATTTACGTGAGCCTGTTTAATCAAATTATTTTGTTCTTCTTCCTCTACACATCTAGAGAATACGCCGTTGGATTCTTTATAATACACACTTCCTGCTATAAGGTGTAAGTTATGTGATTATAGGATTTCCTTTCTACTCTCCTTATTAATTGAATGTTGTGGTCCATGAGTGAGTATTGGGATTAGCTTTTTTGCCCACTTAGGACACACTTCCAAATTGAACAGGTAAGTGTCTGGCAAATCATCGGGTACTCCACTCGGTGGTTCTCCATGTGTTGATCGAGAGAGATGGTTTGCCCTCACATGGGTATTCCCTTTTTTCACAATCACTTCAAAATCGAACTCCATTAGTAATAGAAACCATCTCACTAGTCTTCCCGTGTTGCAAGGCTTATTGACCAAATACAATAAGGCTTGATGGTCTATGAAGAATTTGAACTTATTGGCTAAGAGATAGTGTCTGAATTTCTTTATAGCATACATCATTCCTAATCCTTCTCTCTTCGTAGTCGTATAGTTTCTCTTGGCCTGGTTCAATTGTCTGCTTGCATATGTAATTGGATGGTCCAATTTTCCTTCATCTGTCGGTTGAGCTAAGAGGCATCCTATTGCATAATTGGAAGCGTCCACATGAATATGGAAAGGCTTGTTCCAATTGGGTGTTTTCAAAATTGGGGTCGTGCTAAGCCACTTCTTTAGCTCACATTCATCAGTCCATGTGAATTGAGTCAACAATCCATATAAGGGTTTGGCAATTATGGCGTACATGTGGATAAAGCGACGGTAGTATCCACAATCACCCATAAATGCTTGCACTGCATTCTTTTGTCTAGGAAGTTCTAGAATTACTTTGATCTTGTCTTCATCAATAGATATTTCGTTCCTAGACACAATGTATCCTAAGATCTTCCCTTGTGTTACCATGAAAACACACTTCTCAGGATTTAGACAGACTCTATATTGTTGACATTTATCAAATATTTTCTGCAATTCAGGAATGTGTTCTTGCCTTTGATTTGAATATGTACAAAGGTCATCTACGTATACTTCCATACTCTTCTTCAGAAATTCTTTGAAAACATGACACATCAATCTTTGGAAAGTAGCAGGGGTGTTAGTGAGCCCAAAAGGCATCACTCTAAAGGCATAGACCCCCATTCAGTTGTGAATGCAGTCTTATGTTGATCCTCAGTAGCAATAACTACTTGATTATATCTAGAGAATCCGTCCAAGAAGCTATAGACTTCTTTGCCTGCAACTCTTTCCAATAGGTGGTCAGTGATAGGTAATGGATAGTTTTCATGAATTGTGGCTGCATTGACTTTCTTTAGATTGATGCACACTCTCCGTTTTTCATTCTTTTTAGGTACAACAACTAATGGCGACACCCACTCAGTATGTTCTATCTCATAAATGAATCCAACTGCTAATAACTTGTCTATTTCCTCTTTTATTTTTGTGGCATAAACCTCGTTATATGTGTAAGGGCGTTGTTTTGATGGTTTTGCTTCCAGTGTCATTGGTATTCTGTGAGAACAGATGGAGGGTTCCACTCCCTTGAGATCCTTATAGGTCCATGCAAACACATCTCGATGTTCTCGGATCAGTCTTATCAATTCTTCTTCCTCCTCTATGGACACATCCTTTCTGATGTATGTACATCTTTCTTCTCCATCTTCTAAGGTGACTATGATTTTCTTCGTTTGTTCCTTATTGTCATATGCTTCTCCTTCTCTTGCCATTGTCCCGCTAATTGTTTCCATAGTTGTGGTTTAACACGAAGTAATTCTTCCACCATCAATTGGCATTGTACTTTGGTTTTTTTAAGTTCTGTTAGATTGTGTGAGTTCTCATTTGAGGTTTCCTTTTCTTTTCCTTGCACTGTGGGAGCATAGAAGATTATGGATTCTTTTTCATATTCTCCCATGTAATTTGGTAGGGTAGACATGCTCTGGGCTTCCTCCTTGTTTCGGTCTAGTCTAGAAACTTCTTAATATATTTCTTCCATGTTTGGTGTTGGTTGATAGTCTTCCACGTCTTGCTCCTCAAAAGGAAGTTTTGCAACTCCATTCCTTTTCCATTGATCTTCTCGAATTCTAGTCCACAACTCTTTTGGCCACTCAGCTTCTAAATTGGGACTATGGACATAGGTTTGTCCTGGGTTTTTAGTAGTTTTGGCTTATCATTCCTCACCTTTGGTTTCTGGTCCTTGGCTTTAATACAATCATTGTATTGATCCTCATATATTCTCGTCTCGGGGAGGGCTAGGATGGTCTTCTCGAGGGTGGCCTGAGCTACCTCTATGAGTTTTCTACATATCGCTAGCCTCTCCGTTTCTAATTCCCCTTGTGGGTAAAGCTTTTCATGTTGTTCTACGTTAGGTCCTCTTGATTCTAGCTTGATAAGCTTTCAATGACATCTCTAAATCATCTGTTTTCGGGTCTACTAGAATTGATCTAGGCTTCTCTGGCTCTAGTGCCTGCGGTGTAATAGGAATTTCTTCCTGAATGTTGGGTTCTTTAGTTTTCTTTTTGCCTCTTGTGTCCTTCTCGTCTTCTTTGTTTTTATTTTTTGTCCATTTTTCCTTGAGTTTTTCTCTCCTATCCTTCCATTTTTGGCTTTTTGTTGTTTGGGTACTCTCATGTGAGTCCTCTGAATCTTCCACTACTTATATTCTGGGTTCTATGGTTTTACTCTTTTCTTGCTCTGGGTCTGCTCGTGTTCTTTCTTGTTCTTTTGTTTGTGCTCATGTGATGGCCCTTAATGGTACGATGTATTCCTTGTCACTTCCTGATCATTCAATCACTTTGATTACATTAATTGGTGCAATGTCATGAGCCTTGTTGGGATTTTTTGGGCAATCTCTAAAGAGATGTTCCTTTCCACAATCATTGCAATACCCTTCCCATGTCCTAGTGGGTGGTGGGTTGTATGGCCGAGTGCATTCTCTGATAAAGTGATCTCCTTCGCATCTATAACAGGGTCCTCTTGGAACGGGCGATCTGATGGGTGGTCTTATGGGTGTTGGTGCTTTGGGTGTTGTGTACATTACTGTTGACACATGTGGTTCATAGACATTGTCATATCCTTCATATCCATAGTATTGCGGGTCATAAGCTTGCTCGTACTCTATCATACTGGCGTTGTAGGGATGGTGTTTCGTTGATTCTGTACCAGTTAACGGTGATGCTGGTATTATGGCTCTCTCCAAGTTCTCCTCTGGTTGAGCATATTTGACAGGTACTATGTGTTGAGGAAGTGGCAGTTGTGGTCCTAACACCGGCTGAGGGTTTCCAAATTGTACTTGCTCATATGGTCTAGGTGCTCCTGGTGGTCGATACGATACGATTGAGATTCAACGATACGATGCGAGGTACATTATACGATACTGGTGTTATGCGTGATACGATACCGCTCAGTCGACGATATGATACCATGATCGCGATGATACGATACCAAGTGGACTACGATACGATACCACTAGCAGATCGCAATCACGATACCAACTTGATGATACGATACCAAAAGTGGTATCGCAATACCTCAAGTGGTATGCGATTATACGATACTCAACGAATATCGCGATACTAGGGAATTTTGGTATCGTGATACTCGACCGATCGCGATACTTTAGCCAAAATTGCTTGAAACACAAAAATTTTTGCACCTCTATGTTTCTCTCTCGCTCCTCTTCACTCCTCACCCTTTGTTCTCACTCAAAGAACCTCTTAAATCTCTCTGTCCCACCCCACGATATGAAAAACGTCTTTAACCACGCGTGGATGTGTTTTTAAAGTGATTTTGATGTTGCACTCTTGTAAAGCTTACCTTTGAGGGTGTCTTGCTTAAGTTTTGAGCTCACTAGGTAGCTTTGAGGGCTTGTACTGCATGATACTACTCAGGTGATACTAGTCACTGTCTGCAGGTGATACCACTTTCTGAGCAAGTGTCAAATGAACTATTTTTTTTGGTTTTTATAGTTTCTGATGGCTGAAGCCTATTCTACACTAACTTGGCAATTTTTTGAAATTTTCTTGATGATTTTATCTCACTCCTCCTCCACTTCTCTCCTTGACTTAACCCTAACTCTTTCTTCTCTCCTTCACTCCTAATCCTAAACCTAAAACTCATTACACACACCTCTGAGATATCAGGTAACAAGTGCTGAAGTTTCTAACTACTTGTCACTGAACGAATTCACTTCAACAAGTACGATCACTCCAGAGCTATAACCATCATGAAGGCACCTTGGTTGAGTGTGTTCCCCAGCAACGGTGCCAAAAACGTGCGTACCTAAGTCACGAGGTCTTAGGGACTTGTGCCAAAGAGACTAAATCTCATTTGCCACACAAGTGCATATAGTGGAGGATTGACACATGCTTAATTATCAATCCGAAGAACCGACCTAACCAAGTGTATGAGGACATGTGCGCACATGATGGAAAATGAAGTGGTTCAACTAAAATGCATGAAAAAAGACTGAACTACCTCTCTAACTCACTTAATCTCTGAAAATGTCTGTCGTGATACCACTTACAACAGTAAATAAAAATTTGAATGTTCCTCCAAGCTTCGAACTTTGAATCTGGGGAATAGCAGGTTAATTTTGAAGCTCTCAAGGAGACACATCTATTATTTGTATTTTCACTCGAATCTGACAACTGCTCTTCAAGTTATGGCCAAAATAGTGAATGGTGGGAAACACCTACACTCACTCCACAACTTGTACTTGCTCACACACACACTAAAGCCGTTCAAAAGTGATGGGTAGGGGTAGACAACAGTCCTACACACACATTCGAAGCTTCACACACACACACAAAAGATCATAGAGAAGATGAAAATCTGTAGGAAAGAAGCAAATTCGAAAATTTTGAGCTCTCGTTCTTCACAATGACAAAACATCCTTACAAAGAGTCACAAAGTGACTTATATACATGTGCCCTAAAAATGGTCCTTTCACACAAGTGATCAGCACTTTATTGGCTAATCTCTAATTTCCTACTATTTTACAAGGAATATGTCACAATGAGTTGGGCTGATGCATCTAGAGGACTCCTCTAGTGCATTTACATAGCTTTGAGGGGATGTCATAGGATTTTGAAGAAGAAAATTATGCCCATTAATTTGAAAATTTTGGGGCTCCTCTTTATGCCTCTATTTTTTGCAACACTCTCCCCCTCTTTGTCTCTGTTGTCCCTTGATAGGCTTTGTTCCTTTGTCTGCATCTCGTTTATGGCTCCTGAATGCACGCATCCAGTGGTCGATGAAGCAATAAGGACTCTCAAAAAATTTGTTACTTTATCCGATGTTAATCCTTTGCTTCTATTATCCCCTTGGTATTTCGTACATTCATAAATCTGGTTTGCTGCATTAAATTGGGCTGCCATGCACACCCTCAGTGGCTAAGAATGTGACATTCTTCATCACTCTCTTCAACTTCTCAGCCTCTGCCTCTTTCTAACTTTTGGTCTTTTGATATGTCTTTGTCTTCACACTTCTAACGTTTTTGTATTGCTTTACTTCTTTTTTGTTGCACACCTCACTTTGTTGACCTCTACTCTCTTTTAAGTCAGCATTACGTTTTAAAGGTCCTCTTCTTGAATCTTCTTTGTCATCCTCTAGGACCTGATTCATTTCTTTCCATCGCACACATCCAGTGGACAAGGAGGCAGGTAGGACCTTCAGACAATTGGTTATCTTATCCGATGAAGAGTCCTTCATGTGTTGTCTCTCTTCAGTGCTTGTTTCGCTTTACCGCTTGCTCCTGGTGGATGAGGAAGCTGTGTGCAACCTTCCATGAAATGTCCTGGTTTTTATCTTTCTTCAATTCCAATCCTCAGGACCTGGTTCTTTGGTGTTGTCGCCTGATGCGTGCCCATGCGAGGCTTTGGGAAGAGAGTTGTTCTTTACCTTTATAAACTTCGTTCCTTATTGAGCAGTTTTATTCTTTGATCTTCTTCTTCTTCTCTTTTTGCTTGATTCCCCTTCCACACGTCCCTCCTCCTGAACTCTGTCGTCCCCGACAGGCTTTTTGTGGTGACATGAGTATGTTTGGATGACTTGCTGATCTCGTTGATTAAGCATATTGGCATGACATAGCATGAACTCTTTCCATTGGGTCGACTTTACCTCGTCATCTGGTGCCTGTCTATGATCAACAAAGAAACTTAATTCATAGGCCACCAGTCTTGCATTAAGGTTTGAAGACATTTTGGGAAAAAATTTTGAATCTATTTCAAAAAATCATGTGAAAAATTCCTCTTAAAAGGTCTGCATGTAAGTACTTGGCAGAAACATTAGCCTTGAGTATATAGCCATGAGCGTTAATCTGCTAGGTATAGTTGATAGATAAAAAATAAGGGCATATGATCCTTGATTAATGTCGATGAAGTTCAAAAAAGTGTATCAGGCATGTTGAAACACCTTGATGACAATAAGTAACATACTCAAGATCTTAATAGTCATCTTGATAGCTAAATCTGGTACAGTGGCATATCGAGCGATCCAAAATTTGATTGTTTTGATAATGTATTCTTCGGTCGGTAGATTTGTCCATGTGATACTTTGATTTGTGATTCAAGGATTTTGCTTCTGGCATTCATTTGTGTTTTGTCGGCTTTGCTTGCCTCATATTTTCTTTGCAATTCCTTTAATTGTTCTTTTAGTTTCTGATTTTCTATGTCTAGTGTATTGCATTGATGCTTGGCTTCTTGGACTTTTGCCTCTTTCTCTACTATTATCTTCTATGCTTGAATCAATTGTGCAGATAAATTCTCACCTATCTCTTGGAATTGACTTTTTTCCCGCATTGCCTTGTCGTAGTCAGCATCAGCCTCAAGCATTAATTGTTGAGTGTCCATGGCAGTTTGTATCATCTGTTGTACCACTAGCTTGAGCTGAGCGACGTCCACATTTAACCATGTTTTTGGGATGCTTGGAGCTTCTCTTATGCGTACGTCTTTTCCTTGCTCCACGTGTATGGTCTCATTATGTGGTTGCCTTATTTGAAGCTGTACTTCATGTTCTTTTCTTTCTTCTTCCTTATTAACAGTCTTCTTGGCACTCCCTTGAAATGTAATCCTCAGAACCTGGTTCTTTGGTGTTGTCGCCTGATGCATGCCCCTATGGGGCTTTGGGGAAAGATTTGTTCTTTTCTTTTATAAACTTCGTTCCTTATTGAGTAGTTTTATTCTTTGATTTTCTTCTTCTTTCCTTTTTGCTTGATTCCTCTTCCACAGGTACGAATGCTCAAGAGAGAAATAGGCATCGGAGAAGCGTATGATAATCGAGAGAAAACCAAAAAAATCATAGTTACCATAGAAGAGGGAGAAGAAAAATGTACATACATAGGGCATGATTTGACTAATGAAGAAGAAGAAGAGTTAATTGCCCTATTGCAAGAATATAGAGACATGTTTGGTTGGAGTTACAAATATTTGAAAGGAGTAGACCCATATATATGCTCGCATAGAATCCCTATGACTCCAGACGCCAAACCTACCAAACAGAAACCATACACATATAATGATAATTAAGTGGGCAAGATCAAAGAAGAAATCAATCGCTTGATAGAGGTAGGATTCATTTATGAAATTGAGCATACTGAATGGGTATCCCCCATTGTGGTCATGCCCAAGAAGAATGGGAAATTGCATGTGTATTAACCTTAAAATAGTTAATGCCACCACTATTAGAGACAATTATTTTCTTCCTATCATGGAACACTTATTGGAAAGAGTCATGGGCAAGGAAGTGTACAGCTTCCTTGATAGATTCTGAGGCTATAATCAAGTAGCCATCGCTCTAGAAGATCAACATAAGATGGCTTTTGCCATAGAATGGGGCATATTTGCATTTTGTGTAATGCCATTTGGGCTAACAAATGCACATGCCACCTTTCAATAACTCATGCATCATGTTTCTAAGGAATTTTTAAACAAGAATTTGGAAGTTTATGTGGATGACATATGTGCTCATTCCAACATGAGACTTACCCACATCCCTGAATTAAGGCAAATTTTTGACAAATGTTGAGAATATAAGTTTTGCTTGAACCCAGAAAAGTGCATTTTCATGGTTAGGCAAGGCAAGATTCTAGGACACATTGTGTCAAAGAATGGAATCTCTACAGATGAAGAAAAGGTGAAAGTAATTGCAGACCTACCTAGGCCAAAAAAAGTAAAAGAAGTACAAGCTTTCATGGGTCATTGTTGATATTATCGATGATTTATACATATGTACGCAATCATAACATTGCCTCTGTACTCTCTTTTGACCAAGTTTGGATGGATAGATGAATGTGAGAACTCATTCAGTGAACTCAAATAACGCTTGTGTTCAACACCTATACTAACAACCCCAGATTGGGTTAAGCCATTCCATGTACATGTGGATGCATCCAACTATGCCATAGGATGTGTGTTGGCACAACCTGTGAATGAGGACAATATAGATATCCACATAGCTTACACGAGTAGATAGTTGAATGCAACAAAAAGAAATTACACCACTACACAACACGAAGGATTAGGAATGATTTACATGGTAAAGAAATTCAAGCATTACTTGTTGGCGAATAAGTTCAAGTTCCTCACAAATCATCAAGCGTTATTATACTTAGTCAATAAGCCTTGTAATATAGGATGATTGATATGATGGTTTCTATTACTCATGGAATATGAATTTGAAGTAGTAGTCAGGAAGGGAAAGACCCACTTTAGAGCTCACCATCTCTCAACGTTAACTACGGGAGAAGCTCCTCAAGGAATAGTGGATGAACTGCTAGATGCATACCTGTTTAACCTTGAAATAGTACTAGAATGGGCTAAGCCTATTTTTGCTATTCTCACATTTGGACCTAAGAATCCTGGGATTAGGATTGGAGAAGAAGAGATTACCAAGTCACAAAGATACTAGATAATAGAAGGAAGTATATATAAACAGGATAATCAGAAAATTCTTGCTTGTTGTAGACGAATCAGAATGCGAGAACTAGTTGCAATTAGCACATGTAGGTGCATTAAAGCAACATAATTCAAAACATCGTACATTGCAGATTATGCACAGACTAGGAGAATATTGGCCTTCTATGGAAGGAGATGTCTATAAGCTATGTAAAGAATGTCTTGTCTATTGTGAAAGACCACCGCTAGAACACGCCACTTTATATCATATGTCTCTCACACCAGAATGGAGTGAAACGTTGGTGACATACTTGAGGACAAAAACATTCCCTCAAGGAATGACTTTAGCAAGACAATGAACTCTAGAGCAGGAAGCTCAAGACTCTCACTTATTGCGATAACCTGTACAAGCGAGGATGAGACATATACCTAAGACAATGCATTCATGAGAACAATTATTTGACCATATTAGAGATTGCACATTAAGGTGTTGCAAGAGGACATTTTGGCCCCGTCCGGATAATCAAAGCCATCCTATTTGCAGGATTATGGAGGCCCACTCTTCACATGGATGCACATATCTATGTTAGGAAATGTGATGTGTGCCAAAGAAATCAGTTTCCTACTCGCATAGAGGAAATGCCACTAAAACCCATGATGGGAGGATGTGCATTTTCCAAGTGGGGTATAGATTTTGTAGGACCCATTAACCCCCTTGCAAAAGGTACTCATGTGGAATACATCATAGTTGCAACAGATTATCTTACCAAGTGGGTAGAGGCTAAGGCCACAAAAAAGAATGATGCACACATGACTGCAAAATTCTTATTTGAAAATGTCTTTACAAGATATGGACTACCTATAGAATTAGTAAGCAGAAGAGCACGACTGCAAAATTCTAATTTGAAAATGTCTTTACAAGATATGGACTGCCTATAGAATTAGTGAGCAGAAGAGAATACGTGGAGAAGCTCAGGCAAAAGCTCTAGAATGCATTAAGCTCATGAAACTAAGAAGACAAGGACTTGGGAAACAAAGACATTGAAGTGCCGGAAGATTCTTGGAGACATAGGTCAAAGTACTTCCACATCAGCCCATGTAGGGGTAGAGATGGAAGACCTTCCTTCCAAGCAATGTCAACAGATTTTCCCCTAGTGTCTCCAAACTGAACATGAGAACCACAACGACGGACAACGAAAAATGGGACCATCAGTGGTCAAATGGATTACATCAATGGTCAAGTGAGAAACATCAATGACCAAATGGGAATAATAGCCTTCAATGCACCATCCTCCACACTTATTGTGAATTGGCCTAGATCTGTTGTACGGAATGCCTCACTTCCTAATGGGCAAGTTTCGTAAGTATTGGACCTCCCTTCTTTTCCAAAGTAGAGCGTCAACCAGACCTCTCACCCTCAATCACTAAAGAGTCAACCACGACTTAGGAACCCAGGCTGACGACCATACCAACTGAGACAAAGATGGCAGCATCATCAGCAAACTAAGACTACCCACATCAAGCAGGTATGGGTGCCAAAAGGATAGAAAGCACCAACACTTTCCAACAGTGCAGACTATGACAAGGAGAAGTCCAAGCAGAATCAGTGTCAGGAGTCCACGGACACTCGACCTTCTTCCCCAACAATAAGACTTCAAAAGATTTGGATCGCCAAACCTCACAACTCGACCCACACCCACGTAGATTTGGGCACCCAAGCATTGCATTATAGCTCAAAACTCAAGCCATGTAACATATACCCCTTTGAAATCCCTTCACCAATCGACACCAAAACCACCAAAATCACATGTTGTACCTCAGCAAAATAATACCACCCACTTAACAACTCTTAGGAAATGGATGCCGAAACGCATCTAGAAGCCGCCACATGATCCTTTGTACAACATAACACCCATCCCAACTAGCCCGTACCTTTATAATAATTCACTCACAACTGAACTTTGTATAAATTCACCCACACTAACCCACTGTCACTTGTAATGCAAGGCTCATCACAAGCAATGTACGCATTCTAAAGCATGTAGGTGTCTAGTGACCTGCATTATTTTTTGAAAAATCATCTTGTAAACCACCTCACAACACTCGGCTACATAGGTTACACATTAATGATGGAAAGGGATTGTGGTCTCACTTAATTGGGCTCCTAATTAATTTCCATACTAATGTGTTATCCTTTTGTAGCAGATCATCTACACACCCATTCAGACCATCATGCAAGCAGGACCCTCCGTAGCTGACCCCAATGTGCCAATCATCAACTTTGGTAACCTATTAGTTGAATCTTACCCTACCTCACAACCTCTAGAGTTTCAAGGTTTCCTAGGACCAATACCCATAGACGATCCTCCTAGGGGATACATAGAAAATGTTCATAGCAATTCTCATTGGTTCGAAGGTTTAGCAGGACTCCTTGTAGACACAAATTTTATATATGATGCCATGTTGTGTTTTGACGGCATCAAGTTGGGTAGATATCAATTCTTCTTAAGGGAATTTGAAGAGCTCTAGAATTCTGAAGAGTTAAGGCATATTTGGGCCAGAGCTAGTTTTATAGAATACTTTGGTGATCCATTGCCCAAACTTGACTTTTGTTATTACTTGGTGGCTACACTTACAGCCCCCGAGAACAAGGACTTGCCGGGAACATTTACTCTTCCCTCACTGGTGAATGATCCATATAAGAAGATTTACCTATTGAAAGATCTTATTCAGGCAACACTAAGATCCACGGGACTTATATGCACATAGAGCTAGAAAGACTTATTCCAGAGCCTATGAAGCATGGTGATGTTTTGAAGTGGGTGGACATTTCGGCCATCACACCTGAACTCTCTAAAATGTTGCGCATATGTATGCAACATTTTGCATTTCTGACCCACAGTCGCTTTACCATCCTTGAGAAATGTTAGCTCATAAAATTATTGATTTTTGTGCACTGATGTATTGTATTTTTTTTATTACATGTTGATTCCAGGTGTCTTGCAAGGAGAGATGCTGCTCAGCAGCAATAAATTCAATCGAATTCGGTGACATAGAGAAGTTCATAACATCAAGTGTACAGGACATCTGGCCAAATTACTGCTACATTTAGGATGGAGTTTGAAGGAACTTTATGATAGTGGTTCTGACCCACAGCCCAAATTTGCAAGAACAACTAATGCTGTCAGATTTAGTAGTGTTTTTCTTAAGTATGCGATTGAGCATTTGGGCAATGATGAATTGAGAAGCTGCTTATCTCTCTCCTTGAATGATGAAGAGGCTGAATTTTCAGGGCTCAGAAAAGGTAACCAGAATGTAGCAAATTTCGTTGTATTTATGATGTTATCTTTTGTTGCAAACAAAAAAAAAAGAGAAAAAAAAAGAAAAAAAAGAGAAAAAAAAGAAAAAAAAGAAAAAACACCCGAAAAATATATACAACAAAAAAAACAAAGAAAAAAGTTTGGAAAAAAAAAGAAACAAAGGAAAATAGAACATAACAAAAAAACAAATAAATGAAAGAAAACCAAAAAAAAAAATAAAGGAAAAAAATGAGAAAAGGGGTAAAAAAAAAAGAAAAGAAAAAAATGCATGCATGTGCGTGTGTGGGGGGGGGTAGTGGTGAGTCGTGAGTGGGTTAGTGGGTGTGAGGAGAGTGGGTTAGTGGGGAGGGAAGAAGAAAAAAAGAAGAAACAAGGAAAATAAAAGAAGAAAAAAAAACATTACGTTTCTGCCCCCTCTCCCGCTCTCTGTCTCTCTCTCTCGCTGGCATTCTGTGCTATGCGCGAGTGCAGCTGTGCGAGCTCTTCATTCAAATATGGATTCTTGAGGGTCGGAGGGCAGAAAAAAGCAACGATCAGGGGCAGCCACGACCACTGCTAAAGTAAGGGGAGAGCTGAAGACGGCGACTCAGAGGAAGAAGACCATGGATATATATATGGATTGAAGAAGAAATGAGGGGATCACCCGAGATCTCTGTTTTTTTTGGTTTTTGTTGTGTTTTGTTTTTCTTGGTGGTCTCTGTGCAGGTGACGAAGGAGGAAGGGAGATATTTCGTGCTAGAGGAGGAAGGGGGGGACGTTTTTGGCTGGTTGGTGGTGGCTAAAGAAAGGGCAGGATAGTGACTGTTGACAGTATATGGGAGGAAGCAAGTACGGACACACATGCAGATCTAGCACTAAGGCAACCCTTCATTTTTTTTCAAAACCCTTACATCATTTTTAAGTGATTCTCATCACTAAAAACCCTTGTAAATATCATTTCACCTTTTTGTAGCTCCATTTTGTACAAGCCGAGGAGTCCTCGAGCTTGGGGAGCCTTAGAAGTAGTTGCCTGCCAATTTTCATAATTTTTAGATCTCGTTTGAGCCCTCAAATAAGCCCTGGAACCTAATTTTCAACTAGGCCGGACACTAGGTCTGGACAGGGCCAAAGCTAGTCAAAAACTATAAATAGAGCTAGAGAGCTCATTTTTGGGGCTAGCTTCTGGTAGTTTGAGCTTGTATGAGAACTTTCTTGCAATAGGAGTGATTCCATTGTCTTACTCTCTTTGTTCTTGCCGTGTGTGCGCGTGTGCGTGTATGTGTGTGCATGCTTGTGTGCTTCTCACTCACGCACTTGTGCTTCCACTTGCTCGTGGTCTTCATACCATCCTCACGTCTTCCCGGATTGACATTAAAGGAGGTGCTACTCATCACTGAGCTACACCAAATTTTGGCGCCGTTGCCGGGGATCGAGCTTTGAGGACGAGCGTGTGATGGTAAGACGTAGAGAGGACGCGTTGGAATGGTAAGTAGTAGGTAAATTTCTGATTTTTCTCCATCTCCATCTTCACCTCCACCTCCTTCTCCACTACATATTCCCTCTTCCTTATCATTCCCTCATTTGTTGTGTGCGAGTTTGAGAGAGAGCGAGTGTGTGTGCTTGTCTTTGTGTGTTTTTTGCATGTTTCTTGCAGGTGGCAGCTCCATCATCATCTCCAGCAAGCTCAGCAGGTACAGAAATTGTCTGCACAGTCCCCGAGGCGTTGAGCTCGAGCTATCGCGACACTCCGAAAATTTCACCCAATCACTATTTTGAGTGCACCACGACACTGCGCAGGCCTAGAGCTCCCAGGAACACTAGATAGAACAGAAAAATTCACCATATCCCGAGCTATCGCGACACCTCGAGGTATCGCGACACTTCACGAGCTATCGCGACACCCCGACCTATCGCGACACTTCACGAGCCATCGCGACACCCCGACCTATCGCGACACTTCACGAGCTATCGCGACACCTCACGAGCTATCGCGACACCCCGACCCGACCTATCGCGACACTTCGACCTATCGCGACACCTCACAAGCTATCGCGACACCCCGACCTATCGCGACACCTCGACCCGACCTATCGCGACACTTCGACCTATCGCGACACCTCACGAGCTATCGCGACACTTCGACCTATCGCGACACCTCACGAGCTATCGCGACACTTCGACCTATCGCGACACCTCACGAGCTATCGCGACACTTCGACCTATCGCGACACCTCACGACCTATCGTGACACTTCGACCTATCGCGACACTTCACGAGCTATCGCGACACTTCGACCTATCGCAACACCTCGACCCGACCTATCGCGATACACGGCCTTTAACGCATGAAAATTTGGGGTTAATTTTTTGAGTGATTGGAAGGGTAGTTGAGCTTAATTTTAGGCACCTTGGTATAACTTTAGAACCTTGGAAGTGGGCAAAAGGCCTAGAAACCAGAGAGGGATCTCCTGAACCCTGAGTGCCTGTTTTGACCCTTTAGTGCCTGAATGGTCATAACTTGACCATACGAACTCCGATTGATGAGATTTTGGTCTCGTTGGAAAGCTCGTTGAGAATCTTACGTGGACCTCGACTGGTTTTTGTAAGAATCATACGCGGAGTTTTAGAACATGCATTTTTAAGTTGACCATTAGGTGGAACTAAGTGATTCTCAGATTCAAGGGGTATAGTGAGTTACTCCAGGGGGACTGAAAATATTGATGTGTGTCTTTCAATTACTTGTGGTAATAGAGCTATACTAACTGGTGAGCTTTTGCAGGAACTTTGTGTGCACTCAAGGCAATCCAAAGCAAGCTAGCAAGGGTGAGTACCAAGCTTGGGAGAAGGCTTCCTGGGCTTGTGTAGCAGTCTGGTCAACCAGCTAATTGAGGTTGGAAGATCTCTCAACCCTCCTTTGTCAATTCCTAGCCTAGGCTAAGTACGACTTAGGTGTGGTAATTAACTAGGGCAACGTTAGGCACGAATCAAGTCCAAGAGAATTAATCAACCAAGTGCAAGAAAATAAATAGGTCTTAAGTGCGAAAACCCTAAGGGACAAAAGGTAAACGGGAATCGATCACTTATCAAGTGCGGAAATTCACTTAAGTACTCCTGACGACGCGATTTCAGACAAGACCATAAACATAATATTCAACTCAAAAGAACAAAGTGATTGGTGCAAAATTAACCTGCAACGAGAGTGTGCTTGGGTCCCAGGGGGTAGATAAATCAGGCATATGAACCTTAGATCAGGCAGACACTTAGGCCGAGACAGACAAAGCCTCAGATCTTCTGAAGCTAGTGTCAATCACACTGCCAGGTCTTGGGCCCAACAGTTGAGTGATTACCCATACACTCCCAGATCAGAAACAAGTGATTCTGAGATGTCCTATCACATGGAGAGACCAGTAGGTAGTTCTGGGTTGGCTTATCTAGAAAAGCCAGAAGGACCATACAAGACTCAATTGGAATACATCAGGACTAATCGTCTAGGTGCTCGCATCTACGAAGACGGACTGAGAAGATCGGTGGTCCAGATCAAGAACCCCGATCAACCCCATGGATTAGACCACCCGGTAGTCAAGTTTGAGAATGGAGCATACCTAGATAAAGAGGGAACTATATATGTAGTCACCACTCTTCCTGATAGAACTGACGAGTTTGGAAATGTGATTGCGGAGACCGACATGGGTGATATAGAGCAAGGGAACTTAGAGAGAGAGCCAAGAACTCCCCGTGGTAAATCCGTCTTGACTAGAATCATGACTCCAGAGTGGATTCCACAGGATAAGAAAAGCATAGATCTGCTTTTAAACCGAGAAACCGATGAGGCTTTTTGGAGATATAAATCTTCTCAACCTCAGGAATTGAGTGCCCTCACAATCTATGAGTTTAAAGACCCTGATAGCCAGGCCAAGTAACCTACCTAGACAATGCATCAGAGAGAATCTTCGTGGTCACTGAGCATGGTAGACATGCCTACACATGGAAGGGTGAATTTGTTTTTCCCCAACCAAGGTCTAATGTGTCCTTTGGTCACCAAGGAGCTGGGACCTCCCAAGCTCATGGGGCTCAAAGAGATAGAAGTAGAGACAAACCTGAGGTAAGTTTTGCCAACTCCCTGGGAAGAGAAAGGACGGGAACAGAAAGGAATAGAGTGGAACTTGAAAGGCATAGAACCCCATGGAATCAAAGGAATATTGATGATTTTCCTTTGCCAAGGCCGAGAGAACACACTAGGACCCTGCGACCGACTCAACTGGTGAAGTCCATGAAGAATTATTTCGATGGCACGGGAGACCCTTATGACCATGTGGCAGAATTTCGGCAGGTATTGAAAGCTGAACAGGTAGAGGACCTATTCACACAATATAATGCTTTCGGTCTAACTCTTAGGAACACTGCCCTTACGTGGTTTCAACCACTAAATGAGAGGCATTTCAGAAACATAGACCAGCTCTTAGAGGCATTTATTGTTGAGTTTTCTAAGAGTGGAATCAGGCATAACACCTCCTCACTAATTCACAGCTTCAAACAAACACCTCAAGAGACGGTCAGACTAGCTGGAAGAAGATTTAGACAATACCTGGAGAGATGCCCGATGCCGGAGTTACCCACACCAGCCAAACAAGTGGCCTTGTTCCTAGATGGATTGTTGAGCACTAAGCTCAGGTCATATGTGTACCTGAAGGACCCCAGAACGATAGAAGAGTGCGTGCGTATGTGCATAGACATTGAGGACAATCTAGGTGAGGAATTAGAACTATCAAAAATCTATAAGGATTCTGATAGCTCTAGTAAACAGACATCTGGTCAATCCACATCCATCAAGGAACTTGCAGAAAAGGTAGCCCAAAAACTAGGTGTCTCTAGCAAACAAATTCCGAGATTTGCCCCAGTTAAGCGGTGTTACAATTGTGGCGGTGAACACATGGCAAGTGTATGTCCCATTATGACCCAACCCCAGGCGAATCCTAGTAGCCAGTACTGCACCATAGAGCGCAGGTACACCAACCACACTGCACAAGACTGCCCATATAACAAACAAACTGTTAGGCAAAATTATCCTCAGCCATATCCACAACATGGTAGATACCAGAATCAGTACCCATCACCACAATACAACAGACCACAGCAAACTTATCAGCCACCTTATCAAGGGCAGCAGAGACCTCAACCAGTCCTAGTGCAGCAACCCCCTGCTCCAACCAATGTGATCCCAGTGAAATATGCATCTACTGAAGAAAATCCGAATAGAGCCATAGTCCCAGTCACCCCATTGCTATCAGACAGTGATCCAAGTGACCATAGTTTTGACTCCACACATATTGATAGCCCACAGGCTTACTACATGCAGTCTCCCGAGCATAACGAGTCATACTATTATGAGGACCCAAGTGAAAATAGTGGGGAACCTGAGTATTCTAATGTCATGTACACAAACCCCAACTCTAGACCTCAACCTAGGCAGGTACGAACCCCATTTCCTAGAGGACCATGCTTCAGATGTCAGGGAGATCACCTTATACGTGATTGTCCACTACCTGCCCCTACACAACCTCAACCAGTAACCATTCAGGGTTTCTGTCAAGACTGCGGGAAAGAGCATCTCCTACGAGATTGCCCAAAGAACCCTAATAACATGCCTAAAATCACTCCTATCAATGTTGTTGGGTTAGTTGTAGACTCCACAGGGAGTGTGACTTCCACTGCACCCTTGCAGGTGATCACAAGAGCCCAGGCATTACAACAAAACCAAGGTGTTGGTTCGGAAAAGAGCCCCGAGGTGAGTGAAACAGAGAGCATAACCAAAAAGAGGACTAGAGCCTGGAAGGATAGTCGTGAAAGAATGAGGAGGCAATGGGCAAAAAAGATAAACGAACTTGAAGAAAGCTTGCGAGAAACCAAGGCAAAAATCATAGAGATCACATCTCAACCGCACCCCCACACACTTCCACCACTACCATCCCCATCACCCTCCATTCCTCCACCCTCTAATACACCCCACGTAACCCACCCACCACCCCGAGTAGGATCAGTATTAGCTGACCCCACTCCTGAAGGCTTGGACATGATGTTCAAGGCCTACCAGGCTCGACTTCAAGAAGGGCCAACAGCTGCAAACCTAGACAAGAGTTACCCTAGAGCAGATTTAGAGATTGAACGGATGAAAATGTGCATGAAAATGGTAGAACAAGCTCAAGCTATACTTGAGACTAGTCAAAAGTTCAATCAGACAAACTCTGTCAAGCCGGATTTGCATTTCCAAGGCTTACTAGAAAGATTAGAGCAGTTGGTAAACAAATCACAAGTTTCTTTACCTCCACAGGCTCAACCAGTTGTTGAAAGAGGAAGCTCACCACAAATGGGAGCTTATGTTCCTAATTCTACGGATGCTGGAATACCTCCTTCAATACAACAGTACTCTCAAGAGTTCTTGCGGGAAATACAAGAAGAGAAATGGGCCAAGGAGAAGGGTGATTCCCCTCCTATTCCTGAGATCGATGATCTTCGTGATCAATTTCCCCAAGACATTCCGTCTATCTATGGAGATCAAACAGAGCAACAAGAGGATGAGAGATTAGATTTTGAATCTAATTCTTTACAAGAGTTGCCTCATTTCACAGGCCCATGGGATTCTGAATCTCTCCAGATCAGAGCTCCCACAATATTGGTGAGAAATGAAGACTCAGTGATTCCCAGGAACACTGATGTTGTGAAGAACACTAAGGTTCAGTGTCATCTCACTGTAGAGGAGCTCCTCAAGGCAAAACCGGAGCTCTGGAATCATGTGAAGGATCAGGTTCCAGAACTTGAATCCAATACACCAAAAGTAGGCTCTAAACAAAAAGTACCAGAGATACCTATCGACAAGATAGGAGACATGAGCGAAGGTGAAGAAGGTAACACTTATCTTCCGATCACCTATCAAGGTTACACAACCAAAGCAATTGTGGATTCGGGTGCTGGTGTTGCTATTGCGACCACCTCCTTGTGGAAGCGATGGGGCAAACCCACCTTAAGACCAACGAGAATGAAACTTCAAATGGCAGATGGTCATTTTGAAAGACCTCTCGGATTGCTTGAAGGGATAACTCTAACCACTTGTGGTGTAGAGTTTGACCATACGTTTGCTATATGTGACTTTGAGAAAAATAATGTTTACGAGATGATCCTAGGAAGACCTTTCCTACGACAATTGCAAATAGTACAGGATTGGGGAACCAACTCCTTGTACTTACAGCACTTAGGGGTCACCACCAAGGTCAATCTGAAGGATTACACCTTCAGAGACGTACCACCCCTACAGTGGGATCCTATCCACAAAGCGAAGGAAGATTCTATCTCCGTGCATTCTGGAAGTTCACCTGAACCATCCTGGCTGCATGAAGATACCCACTTGTGGGTGTGCAAGGTCGCTGAGGAAGAGGAAAAGCGCCTAAAAGCAAGAGAAGAAGGAACTCCCCCAGGAGATAGACCGATAAAAGACCCAGCCTATACACCAATGATATTTCCAGATGAGGAATTTGAGCCTCATGGTTGGGCAGAAATCCTAGCTACCATGGACATTGCAGTTAATGAGGAACAATGGACACCCCATTGTGATGAGGAGGGTTATGACATTTCAGTGTTCATGTGTCAGCCCTTGTTGGAAGAGTGTGATCTTAGTGAGTTCATAGAAGAAGAAGAGAATGACGATGATCTAGAATCCATTGTGATGGATACATACTTTGAATCAGAGGAACACTACTTAGAAGACCTAGGAGTGTTAACCCAAAAGGAAGAAGAACCCCGTGCGAGTATTAAAACGATAAGTTCAAAGAAAGGAAGTGAAGGAGGTCAAAAGAAAAAGAAAAGAAAAGCAGTGAGACAAGAAGAGGAAGAATCATTGTTTGAAGTACCAGAAAATTTCAAGAAATATGAAGTGGAAGGCCGGAAAATTTTGGTACGAATGCCTAAGAGAGAGGCCATTATAGGAGAAGCATATGACAATAAAGAAAAGACAAAAAAAATTGTAGTGACCATTGAAGGGAACGAAGAGCGATGTACGTACATAGGAGACGACCTAAGTGCAAAAGAAGAATTAGAGATGGTAGCTCTATTAAGGGAATATAGGGACGTGTTCGCATGGCACTATAGAGACTTGAAAGGAGTAGATCCAGAGATTTGCTCTCATACGATTCCGATGACCGCTGATGCCAAGCCCACCAAACAAAAGCCCTACACATATAATGACAATTATGCAGCCAAAATAAAAGAGGAAATTGACAGGCTGATTGAAGCCGGATTCATCTATGAAATTGAGCACACTGAATGGGTGTCCCCCATTGTAGTGGTGCCCAAGAAGAATGGGAAATTGCGAGTGTGCATTAACCTTAAAAAAGTCAATGCCGCTACGATCCGAGATAGTTATCCACTTCCAATCACCGAACATCTATTGGAGCGTGTTGCAGGCAAGGAAGTTTACAGCTTCCTTGATGGATTTTCAGGTTACAACCAAGTAGCCATTGCCCCCGAAGATCAACACAAAACGGCCTTTGCCACAGAATGGGGAATCTTTGCATTTCGCGTGATGCCATTTGGGCTCACCAATGCACCTGCAACATTCCAAAGACTCATGTGTCATGTCTTCAAAGAGTTCTTGCGAAAGAGCTTAGAAGTATATGTGGATGATTTGTGCGCTCATTCCCAAGAGAGAAGTTACCACATTCCTGAGCTCAGGCAAATCTTCAACAAGTGTAGAGATTATCGAGTGTGTCTGAATCCAGAGAAGTGTGTGTTTATGGTACGACAAGGTAAGATCTTAGGTCACATTGTTTCTAAGAATGGAATATCAACAGATGAAGACAAGGTAAGAGCAATAGCAGAATTGCCCAGACCAAGGAATGTGAAAGAGGTACAAGCCTTTATGGGCCATTGTGGATATTACCGTAGGTTTATCCACATGTATGCCATCATAGCTAAACCTCTTTATGGGTTGTTAACAAATTTTGAGTGGAGTGAGGGATGCGAGACTTCCTTCAACGAGCTGAAGAAACGTTTGTGCACAGCACCAATATTGACTACTCCGGATTGGAGCAAACCCTTTCATGTCCATGTAGATGCCTCAAATCATGCAATCGGATGTGTGCTAGCGCAACCCACAGGTGAAGGAAACCTAGATTTGCCGATAGCATATGCTAGTAGGCAGTTAAATGCAGCTGAACGAAATTACACCACAACGGAGAGAGAAGGCTTAGGCATGATATATACTGTGAAGAAGTTTAGACACTATCTATGAGCCAATAAGTTCAAGTTTTTCACTGATCATCAAGCTCTACTATATTTGGTCAATAAACCTTGCAATACAGGCCGCTTAGTAAGATGGTTCCTCTTACTAATGGAATACGACTTTGAAGTTGTTGTCAGGAAAGGTAGAACCCATCTTAGGGCTGACCATCTTTCTCGCATCACTTCAGGAGAGCCACCGCAAGGAGTGTCTGATGAATTGCCCGATGCTTATCTGTTCAATTTAGAAGTTGTTCCTAAATGGGCAAATAAGTTGGTACCAGTCCTAACCTTCGGGCCTGCAAATAAGAATGTGAAAACAAGCAAAGAGGAAATTGTAAAATCACTAAAGTATCAAATATTGGCCGGAAGTATGTACAAGCAAGATGCCGAGGGCGTATTAGCTTGTTGTGTCGAGGACGATGAACATACTAGTTGGTTGCAACAAGCCCATGAGGGATTGCTAGGGAATCACTACTCTAAACAACGAACATTGCAGAATCTAAAACGCTTAGGAGTGTATTGGCCTAGCATGGACAAAGAAATACAAGAGTGGATTCACAATTGTTCAGTGTGCCAGAAGAGAACCCCAGTGGAACATGCCACTCTTTATCACGTGTCATTAATCCCAGATTGGAGTGCTCCATTGGTCGAGTTCATGAGATCGGGAACATTACCCAATCAGGCTAGTCTTGCAAGAAAACGGAGCATGGAGCAAGAGGCTCGAGACTATGCCTTAGTAGGAGACAACCTATATCGAAGAGGCAAGGATGGTTACCTAAGACTGTGCCTTCATGAATCAGACTATTTGAAAGTCTTAGAAGCGGCACACAGCGGTACTGCAGGTGGACACTTTGGACCTGACAGGGTAATTAAGACCATTCTATTTTCAGGACTTTGGTGGCCCACTCTTCATATGGATGCACATACTTATGTGAAGAGTTGTGACACATGCCAACGTGCCCAATATCCGATAAGAAAAGATGAAATGCCTTTAAGGCCAATGATGGGAGGACGTGCATTTTCCAAGTGGGGTATAGACTTTGTAGGTCCCATCAACCCCCCAGCTAGAAACTCCCATGCAGAATACATTATTGTAGCCACATATTACCTTACAAAGTGGGTGGAAGTAAAAGCCACGACGAAGAATGATGCTCAAACGATGGCTAAATTCTTATTCGAAAATGTGTTCACTAGATATGGGTTACCAATAGAGTTGGTTAGTGATAGAGGTACGCACTTCTTGAATGAGGTCATTGAAAATCTCCTTCAAGAATTCATGGTGATACATAAGAAGTCTGCACCCTATCACCCACAAGCTAACGGACAAGCCGAGAGCACGAATAAGATCCTATGTAACGTATTGATGAAACTTGTAAATAATAAACGCTCGGATTGGGACAAACAACTTCATCATGCTGTTTGGGCATACCGAGTTGCTTACAAAACGGTACTCAATGCTACCCCATTTCAGATGGTCTTCGGACAGAATGCGGTGCTACCATTAGATTTCCTAATCCCAGCTTTAAGAGTAGCACAAGAGCATGAGTGGAATGGACATGAGTTGTCCTCTAGGATCTTTGATCTAGAGCGTTTAGGTGAGACGAGGCTACGAGCAGCAGCAGGCATCTATGCTGCAAAAAAACGGCAAAAGGCATACTTTGATGCCCATGTGAAGGATAAGGGCTTGAAAGCAGGAGATCTAGTTTTAGTCTACACATTGAAACAACACGCAAGAAAGCTAGAAAAGAGGGGCTACGGACCTATGATCATTAATAGGATCTCCACGAGTGGAGCAGTACAACTAGCCACTTTAGAGGGGGATGTCCTCCCAAACTATATTAGCGGATGCAGAGTCAAGTTGTATCAGGAACCCCTCACGGAGGAAATGCTAAGCCGACTCACTACTGCTAAGCAACGTAAAGAGGAGGAAAAACGAATTCGAGAAGAAGCGCAGGCAGAGGCCTTAGAGCGTATCAGACAAATGAAGTTGAGGAGACAAGGGAGGGATCAGCCTATGACTGACACTCAAGAGTCTCCAGGCTATCACATGGCCATGTGTGAGACTGCAGGTGAACGTACCCATAAGATAGTGGACCGACGACCTTTTATGACCCTAGAACTAGGACAAAGAGACCGCAGCACAAGCGTGAGAGCATTAATTGATTCAGGAGCAGCCACAAGTGCAGTTCGGCTTTCTTATTGCCAGCAGCTGCAATTGGAGGTAAAACCCCTAGAAGCATATCTGATAGGATTAGGAGGTGTTGAAACCCCTTGTATGGGAGAGGTGGATCTTCCCCTCTACATACAAGAGGTCCTCATGCCAGCAAAAGTGCTAGTGTGTGAAGACGAGGATCTGACCGAACCTCTTGTCTTAGGCCAAGACTGGATCTATGATCACGCAGTCAACCTCAACCTAAGAAGTGGACTTCTTCAGGCTTGGGTAGGCCAAAGCCGTCTCACGATTGAATTAGAAAATCAAGCACTCAAACCAAGAGAACAGGCACCAACTCCTGGTCCCTCCAGGAATCCACATGAAGATAACAATGTTGTGCTTGTCCAAACTTCTATGGTGTAGAGGAATATCAATCTTACCAAAGGTTCAGGAGCCAAGAAGGAGTTCCTAACTGATATAAAGAAGATTCTAAACGAGCAGACCGAACATCACGCTACACGAAGGAGGCCGCTGATCAAGAGGCAGGAGCGCCAACCCGTGCAACATAGAGCACCTCGGGGCGCGAAGCAGATCTGGATACGCAAGGATGGGAAACCCACAACTCTAATAGCAGAATCTCAAGAAGACAAGAAACGAGCCTCACCGTCAAGGAACGAAGTTAAGAAGCCCCCTAGGATAACCCCTAGGCATACCATTTCTATTTGGGTCCCTAAGCGGTCAATGAAGGCTACCCCTAATGCTAGACAGATTTGGGTGCCCAAGGCCTGCTTACAAGCCCAAATTACTTCACCTTCTGGCACTAGGATGAAGCAACTTTCACAAGCACTCTTGGCCAACAACTCAGAAAATGACAAGATATCTACACCTCTCACTGTCCCCACTCCCATCAATCCTAAAAATGTCTGGAAATGGGTACCCAGAAGATCCCAAATACATCACACTCTCATACAGAAATCTTCACCTGTCTTTAGCTCTAAGAGCTACGACTCCTCTATCAAAGTGTGGAGAATTAAACTGTGTACTAAACCCCCTGACCCTATTCTGTAAATCCGTCCACACTAACACAGGAGCATTCCGAGCCCATTGCATAACCAAAGTATGCATCTAGGATGACACTGACCTTTAATCACCACTCACACATATCATAAACACCTCACCACTAACCACTGACCTCCGGGATTGTCATGTTAGTATTGTGAAGGGAACACCATTACATCTTGTTTCCTATGCAACACTAATGTGCCTTTCTTCTTCCAGCAGATAAGCAACCTACTCTCATGGCAACAGCGGCAGGCACAAGCTCTCAGGCAGGTGCCCATGCTCCAATCAATTGGGATGCCATGCCAGTGGAAGCTCCACCAACAGCTCGGCCGGAAGAATTCTTGAACGTGCGAAGAATTCCTATTTCAGATCCACCCAGTGGACTAACCGAAAGAGTAAAAGGGCACTCCCATTGGTTCAATGAAATGCCAGGAGATTTGGGAGACGCAGATCACATCTGGGAGTCCAAGATGGAGTGTGGAGGGGTTTGGTGGACCTTCCAATTTTTTCAAGAGAATTTGAGACCTTACAGAATGCAGCTCCACTTCAGGATATCTGGCAAAAGGCAGGACTACAAGCTTACTTCAGTGCAGCTCTACCTAAACCCGACTTCCTCAGGTGCTACTACTTGATTGCTATGTTGAAACCTACCGGGGATAAAGATCATTCAGGCACATTCTGGGTGCCCTCCTTATCCAATTTGGAGGAGATGAGGAAGTTTGAATTAAATGTAACGTTAATCAGGGAAGCCCTTCAAATGTATGGCACTCATGTGCCTTCAGATCGCGACCCCTTGATACCAGAATCAATGAAAAGCAATAGAGTCAAGAAACTAAAAGAAATGTGCGCCCTCACCCCCAACATCGCCATACCTCTGCGGATGTGCCTCCAGCACTTCGCATTTCCCGCTCAGGACCGTTTCACTCAGCCTCACAAGAAGATATGGTATGGGCTGTATTTAGCATAGACCGGAAGCTTGCCCATTAAGATGCCGGTATGGATCTTAGATCAAGTATATGAGGCAGGCAAGCGGGGAGCGAGGAAGCCCACTTTACATGGTTGTTGTGCGCTGACAAGAATCATCTACAGATGTCTTGCATATGATGTGCCAGTTGCTCGAGCCCTAAAGTATGCACACCTGGAGCTGTTCAAAGGGCGGAAGTCAGGGAGTCAGCCTGCAAAACAAATGCGTGGATCGCTCTCCCAGGTAACGATCCCTCAAGAAGCCATGACTGAAGCTTCTCCCCGACCAGAAGCTCAAGTCACACCTTTCACGATCCATCTTCAAGGAGTTCAAGCTAGAGAGGTGGTACAACCCGTTCCATCCGCCCCTCCACTACCTACCGATGCAGAGTTTGCATCTATGGCCACCTTCACAGAAGATCCAAATTTCGATTTTGAAAGATTCCTGCAGACGGTCCCCCTATCCGACAGTGAAGATTCCCTTGACAATGTGGGTCCGGGTGCATCAGCCCAAAGAGAATAGCCACGGGGCGAGACGAGCAGAGTACATGGGGAAGAAGTGGCACAACATCCTCATGACCCAAACACACAAGTGCAGGAAGGCGCACACAGAAATGACCCGGAAGACAGTGAAGAGGAGGTCCCTGCCTACACAGCACAACTCAGATGGCTGTACAAGACAATCAAGCAGGTACAGAGAAGACATAAGATGACAGAAGCGGCGAATAGAGCTCTAGTGAACCAGATGCTTCAAGCCGAGAATGTTAACTCCAACTTTGTGGAATCATTGAATTTATTGGCAGAGACATGTGGGATCGGGGAGGCATTGAGGACAATGGTCTATCAGGAAAACCCTGTCTATGATCAACGAAGGATTGATACACGACCACGACGCGGGAAAATGATTCAAATGGAAACCTCTACCGCCTTGCCTACTATAATTTCAGAAGATGTTCACATGACGAGCCCGAGTCCCACCGACGAACATGAGGTAATTACACACGTACCATCTCCACAGCCCCCTTCCATCCACCCTTCAGATCCCCTATCCACTATTCCTCCTGAACAACAGATATCCACCCATCACGAAACCATTGTACACACCTCCGTTTTTACATCCTTTCCTTTACCCACGGCCCACACTTCCACCCAAATTTTGGAACCTCACACCGGTCATCCGGCCACCGATCAAACCATAATAGGTCACCCTTCCTATCTCCCCGCCCTTGGACAACCACTTGCCAATAGCCAGACCTTATCCCATCCTTTTCCATTCACTCACACCCAAACCCTATCCACCACTCCCCTAGCAACTGCCTCACACTCAACCCAAGTCACACAACCCTCATTCTGGACAAACCTTGTAAATATACTCCAACAGGTGGATACTTATAATAAAAAGTCCCTTTCCCAATCCCACTTCCCCACATTCACTGCCACCACTATCACACCACCCACCATTCCTGTATTCACAGTGCACGAATCACACACTCTCACGTCCGATCCCATGGACATGTCACCATCCACAGGATCACCCACCACCACTGTTATCCCAACATTACCACATATCATTTCACTCACGTCGCCATTTCCAAGCACTGTAGGCACAACATCCACTTTTCCCATTCCCACTTCCCAACCCCCTGCATCTTCCATCCTTACCCCTACATCCACCTCATTTAGTCTTGCACTCGACACCATGCTCGAAGCTGCCACTCAGCTTAAGCAGGAATATAAATTATTGGAAGAAAATAACAAAGAGCTTTGCACCCTCTCGGCAACACTCCAAGAGCGTGTCAATGCTTTGGAGTCCAGTCATACGGAGTCACAAAGCGAAATATCCGCCCTCGAACATGCAAATGCGCAACTGGAAGCGAGGCATATGGAAGCGAGCAAAGCCATGGAGGAACAGCTGCGAGATCAAATGGGCCGCAATGCAAGGCTTCAACGAAACATGGCCTTGCTACGACGACAACTTGCAGCAGCTCAAGAAGAGAACAGACGGCTTCAACAACAAAACCAAGAGAACCTCGAAGCTGCCATGGAGAACACCCCGGGAGCACCCATAGACCCGGCTAAATTTCAAGCTGTTCCCTCAGAAAGCATACAACAGATCTTGGAAACTTATGCCAATCTTTTAGAAGCAAATGATCAGCTTGCCGACCAACTGAAGGACCTACAGAGATCCCAAGAGTCTACACCACACCAACGAGAACCTAAAGAGATGACCGACGCTGCTACTTCACCTGAACCTGAACATTCAACGACCGATGACGTACTGGAGTTACGGCAACAGATTGCAGAATTAAAATTGAAATTGATGCAGTACGAGCGACCTCCTTCCCCACCAGAGCAACCGTTAGAAGAAGAAGCAGTTATTATTCCAGTGGTGGAAGCGTTCGACGACACCTATGAGCCTCAACCATTTCCAGGAGGACGCATCACAGAAGAAGGTCAAGATACCTATGAGGAACCCCCATCAGCATGGATGAAACAGGTAGAGGAAATGGGGAAAACTCATCAGGAACGGATATCCACTCAGATGCTGGCAATGAAGGCCATTGAGGACACCATCCTTCACTCAGAGTACTTCAGGCACATTGCCTCTCGACGCCTTATCACTAGCTCAGAATTACAATACAAGCCCTATTTTGTATTGTTGGCCGACTACAACGCAGAAATCAAAAGAGTCACCAACAAGTGCCCAACATTTGCCACACAGTTCGAACCAGAAGATATGCCAGAAGCAGCACGAAAAGGGGCCATATTCCAACCCACTTGGAGGCAGAAGTTACTCGAAACTTACCCAGAAATGCTTAGAACATGGGATCACGCCCCCATGCATTTGAAGTACAATCCGTGTTTTGGGCCAGTGCAAAGACGAAGATCATGGAAAGCTTTTGCAATCAAGGTTCAGAACAATGCAAACTGTAAAGAATGGCTCAATTACCCCGCCATCGCTCCCCCAACCGGTACTCCCACGGTGTCATACATGATGGCAACCATCAGACATTGGATACCACGTCTCCACCCCATGCCAGATGTCGCTGCCCAGATGATGCTCAAGATCTTCGATATGATGCAGGTCGTACTCAAAACTTTTCGCAATGTATGTCGTATTCAACCTCCTATTCCTGGATTTATTAATGGTAACTACGACCTGCTATATGATATGAGCACAACCCCGAGCATACGAGTGGCTTACGCATGGCATGCACGCATAAGATATCTCCCTGCCTGCTACAAGCAACCATTCGACGATATGTTCACCACGGGGTTTTGGGAAGCACATTCAGAGGTATTCGCGCCACGGCCTACGCATTTACTCCATCTCTTTGCATGCGAGTAAACAATGCATTCCGAGCTTTACACGATGCCACAACCTGACATGCCTGGTACAGTTGATTGGGAGGCTTTGCAACGAGACCTGATCAGAGGTTTAAGAATCAAAGAACAAGAATTGGCAACCGACCTCCTGCAGAAGTACATTGATCAAACTGTGGAACAGAGGTCTGTCAGAGGCGACAGACCCTAGGGGGGGGAGAGTGTTGACAGTATACGGGAGGAAGCAAGTACGGACACACATGCAGATCTAGCACTAAGGCAACCCTTCATTTTTTTTCAAAACCCTTACATCATTTTTAAGTGATTCTCATCACTAAAAACCCTTGTAAATATCATTTCACCTTTTTCTAGCTCCATTTTGTACAAGCCGAGGAGTCCTCAAGCTTGGGGAGCCTTAGAAGTAGTTGCCTGCCAATTTTCATAATTTTTAGATCTCGTTTGAGCCCTCAAATAAGCCCTGGAACCTAATTTTCAACTAGGCCGGACACTAGGTCTGGACAGGGCCAAAGCTAGTCAAAAACTATAAATAGAGCTAGAGAGCTCATTTTTGGGGCAGCTTCTGGTAGTTTGAGCTTGTATGAGAACTTTCTTGCAATAGGAGTGATTCCATTGTCTTACTCTCTTTGTTCTTGCCGTGTGTGCGCGTGTGCGTGTATGTGTGTGCATGCTTGTGTGCTTCTCACTCACGCACTTGTGCTTCCACTTGCTCGTGGTCTTCATACCATCCTCACGTCTTCCCGGATTGACATTAAAGGAGGTGCTACTCATCACTGAGCTACACCAGTGACCAACAGGGAAGTGTCATGTTGTGCCACGGAGGACTTTCAGGCTCTTTTTTGTGTTCTTGGGGGATATTGAAGAGCAATAGGGGATGACCCAGAGAGCTGGCACATCTGAGAAGTCTCGCGAAGGGATTTTTTAATGGGAGTGGCTCGGTAAAGGAGCTGAAGGGAGACACTCTATTTGGAAGGGGTTCGAGGCAATAGTTGCTCGCGGATCTTCAGGTCTAGAGTGCAGGCTCGGGAGGAAAATCGATTGAAGAAGAGGACCAAGAGCTGGGGGTTTGGATCAGAAAAGGGTTTTTTTCTTCAAGTGGTCCTGGGTGGCTGAGCATGCATACATCTTGAGGGAGAGAGAAGGGAGCGTTCAGGGAGTTCAAGAGTTACAAAAACAAATGGCTCTTCACTCATCCAAAAAGCATGGAAGAAATTACTACCGTAATAGAGAATGTTGTTAAGCATCCCATGAGCGGGATAACACAGAGTGAGCTGGGGGACTTGATAATTGTGGAGAGAACCAGGAGAGTTTTCTCGGGGTTTTCTTGGTGACGACGTGGGGATTCAGTTCTGACGGTGTTGGTGCATATCAATCACCAATTGAAGATTTGGAATAAAGAAAATGGACACATTCACAAGAGTGAAGGACATGTACACATATGTACATTAGTTATGACATAGGTTACATATACTTATGCTTTGATGAGAGTTTGTACATAGATGCCTATAAATACTTTTGGAAAATGTCGGGCAATGAGAGAGAGCAGAAGAGAGAAGACATAGAGAGACTATGTATGAGCATAGGAAGAGAGAAATGAGTGATTGTAAATGTCAATAGACTGATGAGAAAGTAGTTGAAGTCTCTCTCAATTGTAGTTGTAGTCTTCTCCTGAAATGAAGGAAATGTTGCGCCCGATATTTCTGCGTCTACTCCGTCTGTAGTAGATCATTTGTGAAATCCTTTTGAGGATATCTAAGTTGTTAGTTAATGAGTTTGTGGTTTGAATTTCAGAGTTTAATTGTAAACAGGTGAAGAGAATTGTTGGTAGGAACATTCACATGTGTTGAGTGTTCACAGCTCTCTGAAACAGGCGCACATTTCGAGTTCAAAGAAATGAGTAGTGCTCAGTGCACAATGTAAAGTTTTACACATATGATAGCTCAAAATCTAAGTTGAGAGATAAGCTATCTTCAGTCAAAAAGATTTGGTAAAACGGGTTCGACATTGTGAGAACCAAAGTTAAGAAGTTAGGGGTGTAAAATCGACTGTTCTGAGTAACAGTTTCTGACATAGGTAACTTGTGAAGTTGATTTCTCAAGTTATACTAAAGCTTTTGAAGTAATTCAACTTGGAGGTGATGCGCAATCCCTAGGAGATGATTCATACAAAGTTTCATCAAAAACTTTACACATTTGATAAGTCAATGTGAAGAAATTCTGCAGCAGACTTTTCTGTGTTTCATCTTCTTCACATATTTTCTCAGATTTGATAATTTGAAGATTGGACCTCTAATTAAGTGAAGGTTTTGACTTACTCTTGATATAGAGGTGTTCTAAATTCAAGAGTAGGTTGTTCTTTTGGAGATTAACACTCTCCATCAGTGGTATCAGAGCAGGAGACATCAAATCAAGGAAAGGAAGGTCCCGACTGCTGCAGATTCAAGAAGTTCAACATTTGAAGAGCTAAGAAGTGAAAGCTTGGAGTCAAAAGCCTGAGGAGAAGACTACTCGACATCAAGAAAGGCAAAAGGAGCCTAATTCGAAGTAAAGGTACATACATTGCTTGTAAAGCTTGAAGTTTTCAATACACAGGTGGATACAAGATGGGAGATGCTCTACAGATAGAGAAATTGGATAGAGAAAACTATCCTGCATGGTCAATGAGGATGGAAGCTCATCTTATGAGCAAAGATTTAATTGGTTACATCACAGGAGAAGAAGAGAAGCCAGAATTCAGAGATCCTAGTGTTCCAACTAGGGAAGAGTTAGCAGATCTGAAAAATTGGATGAAGAAAGATGCTCAAGCTAGGAGCATTATCTATATGGGAGTCAATGATTACTTGTTACCTCATATTAGAGGTCTTGAAAGTGCAACTGACATATGGAATGCTTTGGAGGAGCATTTCCAGAACACTACAAAGTCAAGGAAGGCATCCTTATGGGCAGAGTTTACTACCTTCAAGAAGAAGGCCTCTCAATCTATTTCAGACTATGTGACAAGGATGAAAGATATTGCAGATGCTTTAGGAGCTGTTGATGAAGACATTGAGGAAGATAAATTGGTAAGGCAAATCCTTACAGGGTTGAGAGGTGATGACAAATGGAAGCCATTTATTTTATCTACAGAGTTATCACTTGACCATTTCACTCCTGATTTAAATCAATTGTTAGGTCATATGCTAACATTTGAGCAGGATGTTAAAGGAGATGGTGAAAAGAGTACAGGACATGCAATGTACTCAAAGGACAAGAAGAAGAATAGCAAAGGAAAACAACAAGCAGGTGAAGATGAAGGAACAACTACTCAAGCCAACTTCCTAAGAGGAAGAGGAGGTGGCAAAGGTAGAGGAAGAGGCAGGAACAATAAAGATGGAGGCAAAGCTTGCTGGATTTGTGGTAAGACAAATCACTTAGCTAATGATTGTTGGCACAATACTCAGAATAATAATGGATATAGTCAAAACTATAATGCAAGAGGAAGAGGTGGCAGAAATCAAAGAGGTAATTACAGAGGTAGAGGTGGAAGGAATTACTTTGGAAGAAATGCAGGTAGAGGATTCCAAAGTCAACAATACAACAACACCTACTACAATTATGCTTCAGATCAAAAGGAAGATTCAACATTGATAATGAATGCAACTTGTGAAAGGCAGAGTGAAGATCAAAGAGTCTTCTACATTGACTCAGGGTGTAGCAATCACCTGAGTGGTAACATATCTTTGATGACTGATTTGGAAAGTAAAGTTTTTAATAATGTTGTTCAAACAGGTGACAACACAAAGCACAATGTGAAGTCAATTGGATCAGTGAAGGCCAAGGATGGAAGCACCTTATTGAGTAAGGTCTTGTATGTTCCTACAATCCCTAAGAATTTGATAAGTGTAGGTCAAATTGTTGAAAAGGGATATGAAGTAAGGTTCACTAATGATGGAGTATATGTGGAAGACCCTAGCCAAGGGTATAAACAGATTGTTTCAGGAAAAAAGGAAGGAAGATTATTTACATTGAAGATTCAAGGCAACATTGGTCATGCTATGTTCACATATGGAGGTCATAAGATCTCTGAGTTAGATCTTTGGCACAAGAGGCTTGGACATTTCAATGAAAGAGGTATTAAAGATATGGTTAACAATGGTTCAGTGCTTGGATTGCCTAATGTTGCAGGTCAACATATGACATACAAATGTGAGGCATGTCAATTAGGTAAGGCTCATAAACATTCATATTCCAAGCATGGTTTTATGTACTCAGAGAAGCTTGAGTTGGTACACACAGATGTGTGGGGACCATCAAAAGATTTCAGTATAAATGGATCAAGGTATTATGTGATTTATGTTGATGATGCTACTAGGTGGATCACTATCTATGTGATCAAAGATAAGTCAGAAGTGTTTAATACATTTAAACACTATCATGCATATGCAGAAAGAATTACAGGTCATAAGTTGAAAAGACTAAGGTCAGATGGAGGGGGAGAGTATTTCTCAAATGAGTTCAGTGATTACTTATGGAATGCAGGTATAAAAAGGGAAGTTACTTGCAGGTACTCTCCTCAACAAAATGGTGTTGCAGAAAGGAGAAATAGAACTCTTGTTGAGTTTGCAAGATCCATGATGAAGGAGAAAAATTGCCCTAATTACTTGTGGGCTGAGGCTGTAAATACAGCCACTTATTTGGTCAATAGGTTACCATGTAAAGCCTTGCAGGGTATGACACCATATGAGGCTTGGTGGGGTAAAAGACCTACCTTGGATCATTGCAGAGTTTTTGGGTGTGTGGCATATGCATATGTGCCATCACAATTAAGGCACAAGTTGGAACCTAAAGCTGAAAAGTATGTTTTCATTGGCTATGATGACAAGCAGATGGGCTATAGATTATGGAGTCCATCAACAAAGCAATTTATGGTTTCTAAAGATGTTACATTTGATGAACAAAGCACTTGGTATGCAGGTACAATCAAAATCAATACAGATGATGAAGAAGAAGTGAGTCAAAGAAAAGGTAAATCAAAAGTTCAAATATTTGATGAGCAAGAGAATAATGAAGTGCAGGTTGAAGTGGAAGAGACACCAAGATTTGATCCTGAATGTGAAGAGCCAGAAACCTCAAGGAGTGGAGAACTTAGAAGGTCAACAAGAAATAGGTGGCAACCTACAAGGTATAGTTATGATACTTCATTTCTAGCCACAAAAGATTATGCTTACATGGTGAATACAGATGAAGACCCTTCTACATATGAAGAGGCAAAAGGTAAGGAAAAATGGGAGAGTGCTATGCAGGAGGAATATGATGCACTATTGGAGAATCAAACTTGGGATTTGGTTCCTAAACCAAATAGTCAGAAGATTATTGGATGTAAGTGGGTCTACAAGACAAAAAGGTTTGCAGATGGAAGTGTGTCTAGATACAAAGCTAAACTTGTGGTCAAAGGCTTTGCTCAGACATATGGTATTGATTATGATGAGACCTATAGTCCTGTGGCAAAGATGACAACCATAAGGACACTTATTGCTATTGCTGCATGTAAAGGTTGGAAGCTATGTCAACTTGATGTGAAAAATGCTTTTTTGAATGGTTATATTTCAGATGATGTATTTATGGAGCAACCTCAAGGGTTCAGAGATAAAAGGTATCCAGATCATGTGTGCAAGCTCAAGAGAGCTTTGTATGGCTTGAAGCAGGCTCCAAGGGCATGGAATTATAGACTTGTGAAATTCCTAAAAGAACTTGGTTTTCAGGTGTCTAAAGCAGATAGTAGCTTGCTTGTCAAGGCAAGTGAAAATGGTTTCATATACATGTGCATATATGTTGATGATATAATTCTTACAGGTACAGATGAAGAAGGAATACAAAAGCTTAAGAGGCAAATGGAAAAGGAGTTCAAGATAAGTGACTTGGGAGACTTATCATACTTCTTGGGCATGGAGATTACATATACTCAACATGGAGTATTTGTGACCCAAGAAAGGTATTTGAAGAACTTGTTAATCAAGTTTAAAATGGATGATTGCAGGGTAGCACCTACACCAATGGAGGTGAATCACAAATTGAGTAAGTATGGAGGTGAAGAATTCAAGGACATGAGACAATATCAGAGTTTGGTTGGTAGCCTTATCTATGCTACTCTAACTAGACCTGATCTATCATATGCAGTAGGGGTTTTGTCTCAATTTATGCATTGCCCAAGGAAAGAACATTGGATTGCAGGACAAAGGGTGTTGAGGTACATTAAGGGTACACTCAATGAAGGTTTGTATTATGGGTTTACCTCAGATACAAATATCAAAATTTATAGTGATGCAGATTGGGCAGGTAATCCAGATGATAGAAGATCTACTTTTGGATACATGTGTTATGTGGGAGACAAGTTAATCTCATGGTGTTCCAAGAAGCAACATACAGTTGCTTTATCTTCTACAGAAGCAGAGTATAAAGGCATGGTTGAAGCTGCAAAAGAAGTAATTTGGGTCAAGACATTGATGAAGAGTCTTGATATTATGCATGGGGTACCAATCATATATGGAGATAACATGAGTTCATTGTATTTAGCTGCTAATCCTGTTTTTCATGCCAGGACCAAACACATTGAGATTCAGTATCATTTTCTAAGAGAGAAAGTGATGGATAAGGAGATTGAAGTCATACACACTTCAACAAAGGATCAGATAGCTGATATGCTTACAAAGAGCTTGGATGGACCAAAGCTACAGAAGTTTAAAGACATGGCAGGTACAAAGAAGAAAGGAGAAACCTCAATTGATGATTGAGGGGGAGCTGTTGGTGCATATCAATCACCAATTGAAGATTTGGAATAAAGAAAATGGACACATTCACAAGAGTGAAGGACATGTACACATATGTACATTAGTTATGACATAGGTTACATATACTTATGCTTTGATGAGAGTTTGTACATAGATGCCTATAAATACTTTTGGAAAATGTCGGGCAATGAGAGAGAGCAGAAGAGAGAAGACATAGAGAGACTATGTATGAGCATAGGAAGAGAGAAATGAGTGATTGTAAATGTCAATAGACTGATGAGAAAGTAGTTGAAGTCTCTCTCAATTGTAGTTGTAGTCTTCTCCTGAAATGAAGGAAATGTTGCGCCCGATATTTCTGCGTCTACTCCGTCTGTAGTAGATCATTTGTGAAATCCTTTTGAGGATATCTAAGTTGTTAGTTAATGAGTTTGTGGTTTGAATTTCAGAGTTTAATTGTAAACAGGTGAAGAGAATTGCTGGTAGGAACATTCACATGTGTTGAGTGTTCACAGCTCTCTGAAACAGGCGCACATTTCGAGTTCAAAGAAATGAGTAGTGCTCAGTGCACAGTGTAAAGTTTTACACATATGATAGCTCAAAATCTAAGTTGAGAGATAAGCTATCTTCAGTCAAAAAGATTTGGTAAAACGGGTTCGACATTGTGAGAACCAAAGTTAAGAAGTTAGAGGTGTAAAATCGACTGTTCTGAGTAACAGTTTCTGACATAGGTAACTTGTGAAGTTGATTTCTCAAGTTATACTAAAGCTTTTGAAGTAATTCAACTTGGAGGTGATGCGCAATCCCTAGGAGATGATTCGTACAAAGTTTCATCAAAAACTTTACACATTTGATAAGTCAATGTGAAGAAATTCTGCAGCAGACTTTTCTGTGTTTCATCTTCTTCACATATTTTCTCAGATTTGATAATTTGAAGATTGGACCTCTAATTAAGTGAAGGTTTTGACTTACTCTTGATATAGAGGTGTTCTAAATTCAAGAGTAGGTTGTTCTTTTGGAGATTAACACTCTCCATCAGACGGGCACAAAAGTGTCAGGGGAAGTGGTGGCAACAATGGTTTGATTGTCGAGTAGCAGATGGTGATGCATGTTCTCAACAATAGGCATCAAAGCCTGGTGCTTCTAAACATGGGATCTTACCAACTCTTCACACAGAGCTAAAAGATAGACTCTGACTCCATACTCTGTATATCGATTTGGAGTAGAAGGCCTTCACACACTTCAACACAGTCACCATGAGGAGAGTAGTTAGCAAAAGAAGTAGCCTTGTGAGAAAGATAGTGAGGGCAAGGACAAGATAAACAGGGAAAGGTTTTTTCATCCCTGGATATGCATAACTCCTACGTGATATTGAAAGGATGAGAGCAATCAACTATGGGCTGAGGGGATCATTCTGAGGGGATCATGAAGGAAAATCAGAGCCCCTCGAGGGTTTTCTCTATTGACTGCAACATTTTTTGAGTGTGGTCATCTTGGGTCGTGATCGCAGCAGCAGAGGTGGGGTTTTTTTGTGTAGGCATTGCACGGAGAACAGGGAGGTTTTGGAGCTGGAGCAAAGAGCATACATACATGAGCATTTTCGAGTTCCCCTTGTGCTGAGCAAGGAGAAGAAGATACGTGGGGTCTTCGGTTTTCTGCAGGACTGAATGTGGAGACGAATTTGTGGAGAGGAGAAGGATTCAAGGAAAAAAAACGGAACGTGTTGAAGTTTGGGGGATCTTGTCTTTGTTTCTACGTCCCTGACAAGGAATGTTAAGAGGAGAACATGCTTACAATATAGTGAGACAAGCTGCAATTTTTTTTTAGGAGTAATCAACTACATATTCAGTTGTGTAACCTTTGATTCAGAGGTGCACAAGGGAATTGAAGGTGAAGATGCACCTTGGCTACATCCTCAGTGGGGAGCATGGTCGTTGAGAGTTGTTCTGTTGTTTTTCCCCGTGTTTGTGCTGGAGAAAGAGGAGGAAGGGGTCTCAGGCTAAGGATGCACATTTTTCCTTCAACTTAGTGTGGTAAAGATATCAAGGAATTCTTATGGACATGATGGACAGTAGATGCAAAGCCGTTGATTGGCAGAAAATTCTCGGACGCATCTGTGCATAGTGATATTTAGTTGTGGCCATTCAGTTCATTTTGGGGCCTGGTGACAAGCCACTATAGTTGTCTAGTATAAAGGTAAAGAGAAATCCTTTGCTGCTGAGGAGATCTCCTCTATGATACTTGTCAAGATGAAAGAAATAACAGAGGCATTTCTTGGAAGCACGGGGTTATCTCTTGATTGAATGTAATGAACATCATTAATGAGATCACTTTTGTAGTGCCGGAAGTTGCCTCGAACTATTGAAGGTGCGCAAGCAGATGTTACTGAAAGTGCCGAGAAACTTGCAGCAGCCATTGGGAAGTGGAAATGTGCTATGGGCCAAGATACACTTTATGAAGATAATCCTATGCTTTGATCCACCAAAGAAGTGTAGTGGAGAGCTTTTCACTGTCAGCAAATACTTGCTTACTTCATCAGTTATTGGTCTCCTGTACCTCACAGAAAGAATGCACTTGAATGTATTCATCTTTGGAGGGAACCTTTGTTGAGAGAAGGCCTATCGATGTGTATGCAGTAGGACAATTTAGCCTTGAGATTAAAAAGATTTTTGCAATGGATTTCATCATTATGGCTTCCATGATAATGGACATTTATCTCTTATACTATTGAAGCTGGCGATAGCTGTTGAGGCAGGGTTAGGTTTTTGGGGAGACAGATTATATGGTTTTCGTCCCAACAACTAAAGTTAAAAGGCTGGCAGGGATTCAAAATTCAAATAAGTATTGATTTGTTGGAATCTTACACAGTTCAGAGACGAGGAAACTTCTGACTTCAGGAAAAGAAGAAAAAGAGGAGGACGCAGGTAACAGAGGAAGATGGAGAGAGTGCAGCATCGTTCGAGGCAACTGATCTTATGGGGAACAACAGCGAGGAGGACTGAGAATGAAAAAGAAATAATCATTAATGCACAAGGTTGAGTGGACAATTAGCTTCGTGGGCAGTCCTAAGCAGGTTTTCTCTTCCATGTCTTCCCTGAGTATGTGCAGGTAAATAGATCCTGTGTTCTTGTGATTACAGAAGTTGTTTTCAACTATTTTGTCATAATTATTCAAAGAAAACCAAAAAGAGAAAAAAATCAAGGTGATATACAACACTCTTATAGTCCAGGGTTGTCAATTGACCAGGAACTACATTCTTGCCTTTATTTGACACAATTTTTTTGGGACTAACTTTAGTTTCTCTATTCTACTTCATTGTATCTAGAAGCCCAAACTTCCCATTGAGATTATATTTCAACTATCTGTGCTGCCTTTAACTTGATCAGTGATCTACCTTGTTTACCTTCTGTACTAAGTCTTACCAAAGATGATACAGCAGCAATATTTGCAAAGAATTTAGGTTATGTGATTGTGTTTTAGGTAGGATGCTTGTGCGTATTCCAATGCATGCAAAGGTGCATATGGTTGGTGCTGAGGGTGTATGAGTGACTATGTGTGTGTGACTCAGTGTGTGTTTGAGCTAGAGTGTATGAGAGGGACAACAGAGAGTGTGACATGGCATAGTACTAGAGTATGCAATGTTTTAAAGCTGCAATGTGTGAGTCAAAAGAGGAGTGAATGAGAGGGTGTGGGTATGCTGGTGTGTAAATGTGTCACTGTGTGAGGGTGCAGGTGTGGATAAGTGAGAGTGAGAGTGAAATAGAAAGAACAAAGTGAAGAATTCAGGGGTAGGCAGAATATAAGTACAAAGGACCTTTTACGAGAAAAAGCGGGAGATAGAGTCGAGATAAAGGGTGGGATAATACTCAAAAATAAGTCCGTGACCAACTTATAACTCAACATTTAGCAATCCTATGGGGAATCAGAAAAGTGAGCTGATTGTGCAGATTTGTGGTTGAGGGTAAGATAAGCTTGGCAGGTTACAAGGAATCGAGCTCGTATAGCTAGATATAGGTGCAATCATTTGCACATTTTACAGGCTTAAGACCTTATCCATTTTGGTGATCCTACTGGGGAAGAGTAGGCATATCTCGAGGAGACTTCCTTGGGCTCGCCTAGTGCTCCTTAGTGCAGCACAACCTTCACACTACCTAGACAAAATGGCTCAGAGACATGCAACTCCTCTTGGTGACTTTCCACGCTTTCTAGGCTCCTCCGATGAAGATCCCAATGCCCACATGCAATTGTTTGAGGTAATTTGTGGTGCGCATGAAATAGTGGACGAGTGTAGAAAAATGAGTATCTTCCCTGTGACTTTGAGAGGTGATGCAAGTGATTGGTATGCGAACTTGGGTTTACAAGAGAGAACAGCTTACGATGGCTTGAAAACTAATTTCTTGAGAGAATTTAGAGGCCAAGGATTTGAAGAGAAATTAGCAGAGCAATTGGACCAGTTACGACAAGGGGCGAGTGAGAGCATCGATAAATATATTGATCGCATGGATACCATTGTAAGAAAGTTAGGAAATAGTGGACCTGATAAAGAGACCTTGAAAAGGAGGTTCTTGGTAGGCTTTCATGATGAGGAAGTCGAACGATATATTAGGTTGAAGAGGCCCGCTAGTCTAGAAGAGGCAAAGCATGAGGCAAGGATTTGGGAAGAGGTCCAATGTGTGCTTCGATTGCATAGAGATAAATTGAGTCCACACACAAGAAGCATAAACCAAGAGAGCACTATGTTTGTTGATGTCAATGAGAAGAAGGAAGTTGAGTTCTTCGACAAGCTAAAAGCGTATACATTTGCAAGAGTCAATCCCACTTGCTTGTCTATGAATGTGAGAGCATTCGAGTGTTCTCAAGAATCGAGTACACTACAACCAAATGGTGAATGGCAAAGAAAGAGGATGTGTGGTGCAAATGATTAGAATGGTGGTGTACTTCAAGCCCATCAAGAATATGAAATACTGAAAAGAATGATGAACTGAAATCCACGACCACATATACAAAAAGTGCAATTCACCTTAAGGGGATTGGTTTGTTGGAGTTGTAATCAAAGAGGACATATGGTTAGAGAATGCCTAAGTTTACGAGGATCGAGGAATGATGCTCCCATGAATGGATATGATGGGATAAGAGAACATGTAAAGGTTGAGCACGTTGCAAAGGTCGCAACACTTGCTAGGAAAGGTGTACCCATGAGCCCTATTACTAGCCCAATCTTTAGGAAAGTTGAAGGTTTTGATGAATGTAGGCCCAAAGTGCAATCGAAACCAAGAAGAAAGATTATTGTTAACCAAGGTGTTCCAGAGGTAGGAATGGTTCCTCGAGCTCAAATAATTAGATTTGAAGGAAGAACGGGTGGAGATGGAAAGCCCAAGAAGCAAGAACCCATGCATGCAAGGGATAAAGATGAGCATAAGAATGATGCAATCATAACGACTCAAATTGTTGCTGAAGTAGAATATGAAGCCCTAGAAGATGTTGGGTTGCAACGCAAAGTGCAACAATTAGAATGTGAGCTCGAGAAGCTAAGAGGTGTAGTTTCCAACCTAGAGAGCAAGCTTGCACAAGAAAAGACAAACAAGACACAACAAGTAGAAAAAGTGAAGGAGATAGAGAGAGTGGCTCATGAGTTGTTCAAGGATACACAAGACATAAGGGATAAGGAAAATAGAAGGATAGATCAATTAGTGAAGGAAAATGAAGGATTTTGAGAGTTGATCAAGAGATGGGAAATTGATCGAAAAATCCAAAGAGAGAAAATAGTGAATGAAATGGAGAAACGTGGAGAATTAGATAAGAAAGTTGAAGTACTGATAGGAAGGGTAGAAACCTTGGAGAAGACAAAAATAGGCAAACTCGCATCGAAAGGAAAAATCAAGATCTAGAGAAGAATTCAATGGAGATCGAGTGTGTGGGAGGAAAAAAGGAAAGGGGGATGGAATCGAGACAGGAAAGAAAACCACCACAAAAGTAGAGAGTAGCAAGGCAAGCATGACAACACCAATAATGAAGAGGACCCTCACAAACAGTGAAACTAGAGACTCTAGGAAAGGTTGCAAGGATAGAATAGGTGATGGAAGAGAGAAAAGAAAAGGAAATTCCAAGACTCATGCTCAAGAAATAAACCACAAGGAGCATAAATGTGTGAGAAAAAGTGACAAAGAAATTGATGGAAGAGATGCTTTCACAACAAGTCAACATACCATGAAAGAAGATAAATTTGTAAAACGCGTGAATGCTTTGTATGAGAAGATAGAGAGAGAACGTAAGGATGTAACAAAGTGCGAGCAAAAATTTCATGATGTACATGATGTGGTTAGCGACTTAGAGAAGAAGACATTGAGAACTATGTGGTTGTGTCGTATGAACCCGTGCTTTGAAGAAGACGATCATTTTGAAGAAGATGAGCATTTGTAGGGAGTTATGAGCATGCGAAGGTGAAGTGATATGGATGCTAGAATGCCGAGTTCAAATAAAGAGAGGATGAAGGATATTGATAATCATTTGATGAATGTGTCTTGTCCTCGGTGGCATGTTGGCATTGTAACACTAGAGTAGGATGGATCGAGTTTGTAAGACATAGACACGAGAGTCTTGTGAGGCGAGGATTCCTTAGATAGGGGTGGTTTTGGGAGAGATCTAGAACAGGGTGGATTCGAGGAGAAGTTAGGGAAAGGGGTGGTTTCTGACAAAGAGGGAGATGAAGCTTGAAAGGGGTGGGATCCTATCTAGTGTTTGCAAGCCAATGCTTTGTTGGGAGAAATGAATGAGGAAGTTGATGGAAACGATGAAGGCAATAGAAAAAATGAGGTGATGATTGAGGTGGTCAAATATGAGTCTAAGAGATGAGAGTAGATGGAGAAAAAAAAAAGAGTGAGCATTAGGAAAGATCGAGAACGAATACAAGTGGAGGGGAGAGTTTATTTAGGGCATGAAAAGCTTAAGAATTGGAAAAGATTGAGTGAAAAACTTGAGAGAAAAAGGAAAGTGGATTCATGGTAGTATGTGTTTGACTAGGTATGCCATTTGCAAGGATAGCTCAGGTCTGACCAGGGTTTGCTTCACTAAGATTGCAAGTTTGAGATGTAAGGATGGACAGATCGAGTTGTGTTGCAAACGTAGGAGATGAAGTGGCACTTTTTGAGGTTGCAAATCGATGAGATGGTTAGTATGTGCAGGTCTTAAGGGAAAGAGTTGACCATAGAGTGTAGTGGCTGGATTTTAGCTCAAGTAGCGGCAGAGAGATGATATGCTTCATCGGGATGTCCATGGGGGGTTATGTTGGTGTAAATCACAAGCCTACACATTTGGCTTGGAAGATATCATGAAGACTCTACATGCATGAAGAATCATAGGAACACATGCTAGTGATTACTTACCACTTTACCTCATTGTAAGAGTCAATTTAACTTAGAATCTTTTGTAATCACCTACCCAAATGATTCGTGGAAAAGTTAGTTCACTTGATTGAGAGAATATCTCCAAGTTTTTAGAAGCTTGATTAGAAGGAGCCAAGAATTTGAATTTGAATTCAAATTCTTACACATTCCATATAAAAGGAGAACTTGAAAAGTCGTGGTGAGAGACATCACTCCCGAGCTTCATTCTACTATCATTGAGTGTGTGTGAGCACTACATCATAGTCTACACCTCTCTACACCATTAGGCAATGCTTGTCATGCCAATGGGATTGTACACAAGTGTTAATTTATAGATACATTTACATCATTCATCTCTGTGCTCACTGATTGTCTACTCCAAAGTCTGTCAACTTGTCAAGGGCATATCTCAGCCAATACTCCACCAAATTCAGTGATTCAAAGCTTGTTGGATTCAGCTCAAAGTCATCTACATGCTGAAAAAGTTTGAAGTGATTTCATTCAGCCAATTCAGAGAAATCGTCGTCGAGGTGCTCACTGGTCTATCTCTGCTACAGTCCTAAAAAGTCGGGGGTATACCAAATCTTGCTAAATTAATTTCTCTTAGCATAGTTCATTATTTTACATAATTCCACTTGCAAATGTTAGCTTAATAAGCTAATTGAATACCCCTAGAAGGAATTTTATCAATTGCTACTGTGTTGGTCACAATGAGCAAAACATTGAGCAGGTGTCAAGACCAAAATAGAAGGTTTTCTTGACTTTGTGACTTCCAAAGTTATCTGTTTTGATTCAATCATTACACACTTCATTTCCAAAGGACATAGGCCATTTCTTGGTGTCATTGGAAATCTAAGGGAGTCTACTAATCAAGTCTGAAGCTAAAGAGGGCTGGTACAAAGCAGGTTTTAGCAGTACCTACTCAATCTGTTGGATCATCCATCCATCTTTCCCAACAGTGGTATCAGAGCAAATAAGGTAAAATGGGAGATGGTTTTCCTTCATTTATTGAAAAATTGGACAGGAACAATTATCAAGCTTGGTCTCTAAGGATGAAGACCTACTTACAAGGAAGGAGTCTCTATGGATACATCTCAGGAGATGAGGAATTGCCCTCATTCAAAGCAAGAGGTTTGCCAACCAAGGAGGAACAAGAAAAACTCAACACATGGTGTGCAAGGGATGCATTGGCAAGGTCTTATTTACTCAACTCTATATCTGACTTTCTTTTACCTCATATCAGAAATTGTAAGACTTCCCGAGAGACTTGGGAAACCTTGTCATCATATTTTTCCTCCAATACAAGGGCTAGGAAAAATCAGTTGTGGATTGAATTCACAACACTAAGGAAGCAACCTAAGCAAGCTGTTTCATAATTTGTGACCAAGATCAAGGATGTTGCAGATCAGTTAGCAAGCATAGGAGAAGAGATTGAAGAAGAACAAATTGTAAGGCAGGTAATCAATGGAATCAAGGCTGATGACAAGTGGGAAAGCTTCACCACTGCAATGGATCTCTACATGGACATGCACACTCCAGACCTTACAACTCTCATGGGTCAACTATTCACACATGAAGCAAAGCTTACCAAGAGTGGAGATACTACCAAAGGTAACAACTCTTCTGCCCTATACACTGATAAGAAATCTAAGGATAAAGGCAAGAGTAAAAAGGTGGAAGATGAAGGCTCTACCTCCCAAGCCAACTATGCAGGGAGAGGTAGATGTTCAAGAGGTAGGGGTAGAGGAGGTAAGCAAGGTAGGGGGAGACCCTATAACACATCACCATGTAACATTTGTGGTTTGTCAAATCACACCACAGATGAGTGTTATAGGAATTACAAAAATCAGAGAGGAAGGGGCTACCAAAGAGGTGGATACTCTCAGTCTAGAGGAAGGTTCAACCATCACCAAGGCCACAACAACAACTACAACAACAATTACAATGGCAACTATCAAGGAGGATTCAGAAATAGAAAGGACTGCAACAACTACACAGAGGAGCAAGATGACTCTCTCTTGATCATGAACATGACTTCAAAGTCAGGTACAAATGATGATCACTTATTTTATATTGATTCAGGGTGTTCAAATCATGTGGCTCGTAATGTGGCACTACTCTCTGATCTTGAGGAACCAAAAGGTAAACACAAAGTCCAAACAGGTGATGATACAAAGCATTCTGTAGTTAAAGTTGGAAATGTGAAGACTTGTGATGGTAATCAGAATTTGTTAAGCAGGGTACTCTATGCACCAACCATTACAAAGAACTTAATGAGTGTTGGTCAGATTTTAGAGAAAGGGTTGCAGGTCAGATTCAATCAATATGGAGCATTTGTGGAGGACCCAAGACATGGATTCAAAAGGATAGCTAAAGGAGAAAAATCTGGTAGACTTTTCACTTTTGAGTTGGAAGATACAAAGAACATTGCATTATACAATTATAAAGATCAAACACTTTCAGAGCTTGAGATTTGGCACAAGAGATTAGGGCACATAGGAGAAAGGACCTTGAAGCAAATGTGCAGGGACCAATGTGTGCTTGGGATACCTAATGTATCCAAACAACATATGATTTACAAGTGTGGTGCTTGTCAATTTGGTAAGTCTCACATGTTACCCTTCTCCAAGAAAGGATATATGCATGAAGACTATCTAGAGCTTGTACACACAGATGTATGGGGACCTAGCAAAGACCCCACAATCTCAGGTTCAAGGTACTATGTGTCTTTTATTGATGACTATAGCAGATGGACTGTATTATACTTTATGAAGCACAAGGATGAGGTATTTAATTGTTTTAAGAAATATCTTGCATTAGTTGAAAATCAGACAGGAAGGAATTTGAAGAGGCTAAGGTCAGATGGAGGAGGTGAGTACTTCTCCAATGAATTTGAGGACTTCTTGCAAGACAGAGGCATCAAAAGGGAAATAACCACAAGGTACTCTCCTGAACAGAATGGGGTAGCTGAAAGAAGAAATAGGTTAATTGTTGAGACAGCTAGATCTATGCTTAATGAGAAGAAATTACCTAACTATCTATGGGTAGAGAGTGTTTCTACTGCCACCTATCTCATAAACAGGTTACCATCAAAATCACTTGATGGTATGACACCATATGAAGCATGGCATGGTAAGAGACCATCATTGGATTACTGCAAAATTTTTGGATGTGTAGCATATGTACACATTCCTTCACAAGTAAGAGGAAAGCTAGATCCAAAGGCTGAAAAATGTATTTTCATTGGATATGATTTAAATAAAAAAAGGTTACATGTTTTTTAACCCTACCAATAAGGGATTTATGGTAAGCAGAGATGTGATCTTTGATGAGAATGATTCTTGGTATGAGAATGAATGCAGGAAGGTCAAACTACCCTATGATTTGGAAGAAGAATTTCCAAAACTTACAAAGGAGGAACCTACTCAGGATGGAGAGTCAAGTTCAGATGATGAAGATACAATCAACCTTGAAGAGTTCAAGGCATGGAAGTCCAAAGGCAAAATGAAGATGAAGAAGCTTGAGGATATACCAGAATCTTTGACTCAATCAATCAGAAGGTCTCAAAGAGAAAGCAAAAAACCTATCAGATATGGGTATGATACATCTCTTGTTACTAAACATTCAATTTATCTTGCAAAGGATTTGTCGAATGAAGAACCAGGTTCATATGAAGAAGCAATCACAAAATCAGAATGGAAAGAAGCTATGGATGAGGAGATTGAAGCACTCAAGGAGAGTGATACATGGAAGCTAGTACCCAGGAAGGACTCCATGAAGGTAATAAAGAGAAGTAATTCAGAGGTAATCTATCTTTGTGTTTATGTTGATGACATCATCATTACAGGCAATGATATCAATGGAATCAGAAGCATCAAAAGCCAGATGATGAAGGAATTCAAGATCAATGATCTTGGATTATTGAAGTATTTTTTGGGACTTGAATTAGTTTACACTAATTCAGGGATATACATTACTCAGAAGAAGTATGTGCACGACATGTTGAAGAAATTTCACTTGCAGGATGCTAAAGCAGCTAGCACTCCAATGGAGGTGAACCTAAAGCTAAGTGCCCATGAAGGTGATGAAGTCCAAGACATTACAGGTTATCAAAGTATGGTGGGTAGCTTGAACTATGCTACCTTAACTAGAATTGACATTGCATATGGAGTTAGTGTGCTAAGTCAATTTATGCACAAGCTAAGGATACCTCACTTAGAGGCTGCCAAAAGAATCTTGAAGTATCTCAAGGGTACACAGAACCATGGTTTATACTTTCCTTACACTTTAGATATTGATATAAAAGTTTATTCAGATGCAGATTGGGCAGGATGCAAGGATGATAGGAGAAGCACTTCTGGATACATTTCTTTTGCAGGAGACAAACCAATTTCATGGTCTGCAAAAAAGCAACCAACTGTTGCATTGTCTTCTACAGAAGCAGAGTATAGAGGGCTAGCTAATGCCACTCAAGAAGCAATTTGGATTAAGCTTTTGTACACAAAATTGGGCTTATATACTAGGCCTCCAATTATCTTTGGAGATAATACAAGTTCTATTCACCTTGCAGCTAATCCTATCTATCATGCCAGGACCAAACACATAGAAGTTCATTATCATTATGTGAGGGAGAAGTTGCTAAGCAAGGACATTCAGCTGACCTATGTGTCAACCAACATGCAATGTGCAGATTTGCTGACTAAAGCTTTGGATGGAACCAAACTTTGTAGGTTCAAATCTATGATTGGATTGCAGGATGTACTTGAAGATTGAAGATGAAGACTTAAGCCAAAATGTTTGGCTTGAGGGGGAGCTGTTGGTGTAAATCACAAGCCTACACATTTGGCTTGGAAGATATCATGAAGACTCTACATGCATGAAGAATCATAGGAACACATGCTAGTGATTACTTACCACTTTACCTCATTGTAAAAGTCAATTTAACTTAGAATCTTTTGTAATCACCTACCCAAATGATTCGTGGAAAAGTTAGTTCACTTGATTGAGAGAATATCTCCAAGTTTTTAGAAGCTTGATTAGAAGGAGCCAAGAATTTGAATTTGAATTCAAATTCTTACACATTCCATATAAAAGGAGAACTTGAAAAGTCGCGGTGAGAGACATCACTCCCGAGCTTCATTCTACTGTCATTGAGTGTGTGTGAGCACTACATCATAGTCTACACCTCTCTACACCATTAGGCAATGCTTGTCATGCCAATGGGATTGTACACAAGTGTTAATTTATAGATACATTTACATCATTTATCTCTGTGCTCACTGATTGTCTACTCCAAAGTCTGTCAACTTGTCAAGGGCATATCTCAGCCAATACTCCACCAAATTCAGTGATTTAAAGCTTGTTGGATTCAGCTCAAAGTCATGTATATGCGGACAAAGTTTGAAGTGATTTCTTTCAGCCAATTCAGAGAAATCGTCATCGAGGTGCTCACTGGTCTATCTCTTCTACAGTCCTAAAAAGTCGGGGGTATACCAAATCTTGCTAAATTAATTTCTCTTAGCATAGTTCATTATTTTACATCATTCCACTTGAAAATGTTAGCTTACTAAGCTAATTGAATACCCCTAGAAGGAATTTTATCAATTGCTACTGTGCTGGTCACACTGAGCAAAACATTGAGCAGGTGTCAAGACCAAAATAGAAGGTTTTCTTGACTTTGTGACTTCCAAAGTTATCTATTTTGATTCAATCATTACACAATTCATTTCCAAAGGACATAGGCCATTTCTTGGTGTCATTGGAAAGCTAAGGGAGTCTACTAATCAAGTCTAAAGCTAAAGAGGGCTGGTACAAAGCAGGTTTTAGTAGTACCTACTCAATCTCTTAGATCATCCATCCATCTTTCCCAACATGTTATATCTATGTATGTGATGTGTTGGGATGGTCGAGAAACAAAGCCCTTTCTTGTGTCTCCTAATTCTTGAGACCTTGGAATTGAAAAAAAAAACACAAAAAAGAAATAATTGTGTATATGTGTGTGTTGTCGATGTGCTACAGTGGGCTAGTAGGCGGGTGGAATAACCTTGATCGGGTGATCGAGGCCACGAGCTGACGCTAATTTCACTATAGGCCCGACCTATATGTGGCTATGTGCCTATGTGGGCCGATAGGCGGGTGAAATCACTTTGGCCGGGTGGTCAAAGCCACGAGCTGACGTCGGTTTTGCATAGGGCTAGTGTTGTGCATCGTGTGTAAATAAATAAATAAAAGAAGAAAAAAAGAAAAGAGATTCCTCTCTCAAGGGGGGATAGAAGAGAAGAGAGGGCATGATGCCTGGATGGGAATATGTGTTTATGTGTCGTTAGGATATGGGCTGACGTGGACTCCTGATGAAGCATGTCGAATTGAAGCTCAAGCTTGGCTGAAATTTAGCTCGTTAGGCGTCTATGGAAGACTTGGACTTGATAGATCTAATCATACTAGCTATCTTGTTTGTTTGCGAGCCTTTTGGGGGTTGTGCACTTGGACTCTTGGGTTGTGCAATGGGTTGCGAAATCTTGAATCACATCGACGATGAGTAGTTTTGATGAAGTGAACACAGGTTAGACTTGAGAGTTCTTGCCGATGCATGTGCATGGTCAAGACATCTTGAGAGAGAAGTGAATGAATTAGTGAGGATTGAAAAGTTGGATTTGATTGATGAAGAAAAGCGAATGCGAGCATAGAAAAAGAAAAAGCGAGAGATGAAGATATAGGTGGAATGGGAATGGGAAACATGTGAGAGATACCCAGGTTAGAAAAGAGAAGAGAGATGAATCAGGGAACGGTTGATTATGTAGAGGGAACAAAAATGGGAATATAATATAGAAGTGTGTGTCTACTTTCATTGGTTGTGTTAGTCGGCCGCCGGATTGGAAGTTGTAAAACTGAATCTTTTGTTCGCACGCACAAAAAGTTGTTACACTGACAGTTGTAATCTTTTATATAAAGCAATGAAAAGAGATGCTCAGTGACGATTCGTGGAATCACGAGACTGTCTCTCTAGGTGATTGTCGTGGTCGTTACTGTGTGTCGAGTTGGCTAATTTGGAGTACTGTGTTCATTTCTGTGTGGTATTATCGACACTTGTTCGAGTTTCTGTAGCGTTGCTTGTCTAATTCCTGAGTATTCCGAGTACACTATACGTATCCGTGTTCGTTGTCTATCGATCTCTGTTGCGGCTGTGAGTTTTATTTACATCCAGTAGATCGTCCGACTGTTGTCTGAGAGAGTTGTTCTGTGGATCTTTGTGACGATTGTTCTGTTAAGTACGTATATCGTGGTGTCCTTCTTCTTGATTGATCTGCCAATTGCTGATGAGGTCTGTATAACTGTGGTAGTGTTCCTAAAAACGCTGTGCAGGATTGTGTTGTTCTCAGTATTGAGATCTGTACTTGTACGGTGAGATTTGGCTACAGTAATGGTTATCTCCAGTGTGTGTTAGTCTTCAGTACTGTATGTTTGAAACTGTTGAGTCCTTCTGTGTTTTCGGTTTGTCTGATTGTGAGCGCTATTTGGTGAAGGTTGAACTACTGTTAAATGTTACAGCCATGTGTATTCGGAAAAAGGGTTTTGAGGTAATTCGGTATTACGATACTGATAGTCTGGTACAATGTGTTCGGTAGACTCTGATAGAGTTAAAATAACGAACCGTAAAGAATGAGAATGAGATACCAATTCTTGATAACATCTTGAATGTTGGTATATTGTGTGTTGTGACGTAATTTTGGGAAACAAGCATAGGGCCTCTGTCTTTACAGACCCCTTCCACTCCCAAGAACCCAATTCTCGTTTAAACGCGCTTCTGATAGTTAGAACACAACGTTTAACACTTGCGCCATCTGTGGGAAGGTGGCAATAGATCAGATTGTTGCAAATCAGTTATGAAAACGTGACTGTAAATTGTAAATCGACAATAATAGTACGCGATTAGTACCAAAAGATGATACCTGCCGGTTACTCGATCCGGTGAAACGTATCCAAAGAACCGCCAGCCTGGGGTACCTAATTTGCTAAGGATGCCTCCAGGAGGTAAAAGTGCAGATAGGTCTAACCCAGTTGTCAAGAAAGTAAAGAACATTAGTAAGGATTCCGGTCATATTCCGGTGGAACGAACTAAATCTCTGGCAGATTCCGGTGCAATTTCGTCACAATCTCTCGAAGATATAGTAACTCCAGAATCTAACACGATGCAGTATGAAGTTAATTTAACATCATTGAGTAAAGATTCGAACTTGTTTACGAATAGAAACATCTTAGTCAAAGAAATCAGCAAGGGAGAAAAAGCACCCTGTATTGGTGAAAAATCAACACATTCCGGTGATATTTCGGTACCAGTTGCTGAAAGTTTGCAGTTTTCCAGCGGCGATTTACCATTTCTTGGTGAATCATCAGTCCAGTCACCGCTATTGGGAGTAAGCTTTCCTACATTTGACATCAAGAAGGAAGGTAGCTTGTTCGAAACCGAGATTCGAAACATACTGAACAAGATTATCGACCCAGAAAGTGCATAGGATGACAATACAGATTCCGACGATTCAGATATTCAGCCTTGGGGTACAGAAGATAGTCACAATACACCCATCAGAGCCATAAACGGGCAACAACAACAACAACAACAACAACAACAAATATGCCTTCCAAGGCCGACTCCAACCGAAGTAACGTACACTAAATTCGGTGGATTTCCAGGAGATGACCCAGATGCTCATGTACGCACATTTGAGATAAGTTACGCAGTGCTCAACCATCCACCCGATCCGGCGTATAAGGCTATTGTCTTCCAGTCTACATTGGTTAATGAAGCAGCCAGATGGCTTACAGAATATGATATTAACCACTTCGGCACCTATGAAGCAGTAAGGGATGCACTTTTGCAAAGATTCAGGCTAAAGAAGAATCCAGCCGAAATTTTCGATTACTTGCAAAACAATAGACAGAAGATAAATCAAACAATGCAGGAATATGCCACTCTATTCAGAACCCATTTGAGGCAATTACCACCAGCACATGCCAACCTATCGGATGACGTTATCACTCAATGGTTTATCAATGGATCGACCCCGCAACTTAAACAGGTTATGATCATACGCTGTGTAGGAGCTATGACGCTAGATGCACTGATTGCAATGGCTTTGCAGCTGGAAAACAAGGTTGGAGGATTTATAGAAGACTTGGAATGGTTAAAGGCAAATAAAAATATTGCAGAAGACCCGACCAGACAAATGTTGTGCACCACATGCAAGAATTTAGGGCACACTAGTGCCACTTGTGCACTTAATCAGTTGTTTTGCGCTATCTGCAACACGACCGGACATACTACCGAAAACTGTGCATACAACGCCAAAGTGCAGGGAACCGCAACTGTCAATGCTATTATACAGGAACTAGGACAGCCAGCCAATCATTATGTATCTCTGCAAATGAGAAACAACCAGCAACAAGGCTATCGAAATTACAGAGGACAGAGAAATAATAACTACAATGCAAATCGCTGGCAGGCCGGACCAACACAAGAAAATCCCAATTTGCCACCACCGCACTGCCATTTTTGTGGTGAATTTGGTCACATTAGAAGATTTTGTAAAGATGCAGCTGAGTATGATCAGAGGAAGAAAGAACGACAAAACCCAATGACTAATATGGTACAAATCACACCCGTAGAAATGCAAGCTACAATAATTCAGACCCGATCCGATAAGCAACTGCAACCAGCGGCAGAAGTATTTGAACCAAGCATACGTGAACAACAAAGGATATATAATAAGGCCAGTCAATGGACCACCGCCAAACGTCCAGTGTTTCCAAATCTTATTTTGGTGACCCAGGCTCCGGTAACCAAGGAAGGAACACAAAAACAAGATTCTAATTTAGTAGCAGGCACATCATCTTCAGTAGATACATCCTCTTCAGCCGGCGCATCATCTTCAGAATCCGTGGAAAGCACAATTTAATCACATAAGGCCTAGGAGATTTTATCTAAAGCATCCATTACTCTTCCTCTTGGCCAATTACTTGCACTAGTACCAGGAGTTCGACAACAATTCCAAGAACAGTTCAATCCTGTACCTTCTTGCATTCCAACAACAGCGGCAGTGCAACCGGAACTTGATTCTACGGTCGATCATTCAGTTCCTTTAATTACGATATGGTATAAAAATCATAAAATTACACAGGTACTAATTGATGGAGGATCTGGTGTCAACATTGCTACTGCTGCACTGTGTAAGAAGTTAGGATGGACTGAAATCGAACCAGTTCAGTTCTTTGTCAGAATGGCTGACCAGTCAAGAGTCCATCCAGTAGGACTTGTACGGAATGTACCAATAACTTTGCAGGGTACCACATTTAAGATGACCTTTGTCGTCCTAGAATTACCGGAATCCACCCTTGATTATAATCTTCTTTTTGGCCATCCTTGGCTGAAGCAAGCTAAGGTCATACAAGATTGGTCTGCACAGGAACTCACTTTCAAAGATAATAATCGTAAATATATTGTAAAACTAGATGCTATACAGCCTTGCGAATTGCATGCTAGACCGTATTTTGCAGAACCAGTTCATATGTTAGATGGGTTGTCAGATGATGAAGAAGAAGAGTTTTTAAAGAACAACATTGACTTAATCTCCCTAGGAACTGTTGATCTACAATCTGTTGTAGATAATTGGAATCGCGCAGTTTGTACGGTGATGCCTGTAATAGAAGAAGATAAGAAGGAAGATACTGCTGCTATAGATGACGCTCAACTGCAACAACTTTTTAAGCCAGCTGACGATACAGAGAAGCCCCGATAATTTTATGTTCCAGAGGATCAGTTGAACACTTATAATTTAGGAGATGAAGACCATCCGCGTCCTATCAAGATAAAAGAAAACTTACCGGAAACATTTCAAGCAGACCTAGTCCAGCTACTCCGAGAGTTCTCCGACGTCTTTGCATGGGATTACAAACACATGAAGGGTTTGGACCCGCACATTTATCAACACAGGGTCATGCTGAAGCCGGAAACAAAACCAATCAAACAACCAAGCTACCGGATGAATCCAAACTATGCATCACAGGTAAAGGCAGAACTTGATAGGCTACTCAAAGTCAGATTCATTGTACTAGTAGAGCATGCTGAATGGATCTCACCAATTGTTATTGTGCCTAAAAAGAATAAGCAGCTACGAATATGTGTAGATTACCGGAAACTGAACGCAGCTACGGTGCCTGATAGAGTAGCAGGACATGAAATGTATTCATTCCTAGATGGATACAGTGGGTATAATCAAGTTAGAATGGTTGAACAGGATATATCAAAGACCGCTTTCATCACCAATTGGGGTGTTTTTGCTTGTACCATAATGTGGTTTGGATTAAGAAATGCCCCAAGTACTTTTCAGAGGTGTATGCAGGAAATATTCTCCCCTTACCTTACCTCGTTTATGCAAGTTTATCTTGATGATTTTTCGGTATTTGGCAAGATAGTAGCACACTTGTTCCATTTACGGTGTTGCTTTGAAAAATGCAGAGAATACAGACTCTGTTTGAACCCAAACAAATCTATGTTTGCGGTTTCATGTGGAAGGCTACTTGGCCACATCGTATCTGCACAAGGTATACAGGTGGATCCAGATAAAATTACAGTTGTGTTAGAAGCACCTGTGCCCACTACACCTAAGGAAGTGATGCGCTTCATGGGCCAAGTAAGATGGCATGGTCGGCACTTACGGTGGCTTGCTCATTTGGCAATACCACTGAATAGATTAATCACCAAGACTCCTCGACAATTTGAGTGGACTCAGGAATGTCAAATAGCATTTGATCGTCTAAAGTGTTTATTAACACAAGTTCCCATCTTACAGCCTCTCGACTGGGATCACCCCTTTCATGTATTTGTTGATGCCTCAGATATAGCAATTGGAAGCGTATTAATGCAACAAACGAATAAGTGGTTCAGACCAGTATACTATGCAAGTCGAAGGCTTGCCCCTACGGAAAAGAATTACTCTGTAACTGAAAGGGAATGTCTGGGTTTAGTATACTCTGTCAAGAAGTTCAGGCATTATTTACTTGGCTGCAAATTTACTTTTCATGTAGATCATGCTACACTTGTCTATCTGGTTCAGCAACATCACTTAGGTGGCCGATTAGTGCGATGGGTTCTGCTTTTACAAGAATTTGATTACGAAGTTATTCATCCGCCTAGCAGTTCACATGCCTTAGCAGATTTCCTTTCTCGCTTTTCCGGTGAAGCTCCGATCGGTGTAGATGACACAACACCGGCAATTTATGTTTCTGAATCGACTAATGATGAAATTGCAGACCCACCTATGCCATCTACATACTATGATCAGATATTGACCTTTCTTGCTGATGGATGCCTCCCTTCTCAGACTTCTACTACAATACACAGGAAAATTGCAGTTTTCAACCGCCGATTTCGGTTGATTGCTGGGGAATTATACTATATGGATCACACTGGAGTTTTACTTTGTTGTATTCCACCACATGAAGTTAACTCAGTCATTACTTTGGCTCACTCAATTCCTTCCGATGGCCATTTTGCAATAGATTTAACGCACCAAAAAATTTTGAAAAGCGGACTTTGGTGGCCTACTATATACAAGGATGTATCACAGTTTGTCAAACAATGTGATAGTTGTCAGAGATCTGGACAGCCCCTGCAACGCCATCTTTTCCCTCTACAACCTGTCTTGCCATTAGAGCCTTTTCAGAAGTGGGGTCTAGACTTTATCGGACCTATTACACTGCCAGCAATACTCAGCAATAATCGTTATATTCTAACCTGTACAGACTATGCAACCAGATGGGCAGAAGCATGGGCTTTAAAATCTACCACAGCTGTTTCGGTGGCAAATTGCCTAATGAAAGATATCTTTCCGCGCTTTGGATTACCTCTAGAGCTTGTTACAGATTAGGGCACTCATTTTGTTAACAATCTAATGAAAGTACTCACACATTCTTTTCAGATCAAGCATAAATTCAGTTCACCATATTATCCTCGTGCAAATGGTTTGGTTGAGAGTACAAACAAGACCCTGCTGAATATGCTTCAAAAACTCATTTTGGAAGCACTGGAAAGATGGGACCAACTTTTACCTGTAGTCCTGTGGGCATACCAAACTACCTATAAGGTAGCAACAGGTCTAACACCCTTCAAACTAGCTTACGGATTGGAAGCCATAGCACCCATGGAAATTATTGTGCCAAGCTTACGTGTGGCTCTCACTCAGAAATTAATACCAGAAGATTCTTTATCATTTCGGCTAGATACACTCAGAGAACTGGATGAGCATCGATGGCAAAGTTTTCTAACTATGCAGGAAGTACAGCTAAGACAAGCTCGAACACATGATCGCTATCTAAAGACCCCAGTTTTTACGATGGGACAACTTGTACTATTTTACAATGCAAAATCAAATCGCTCTGCTGACAAATTCAAGTTACGATGGTTGGGCCCCTACCGGATTTTTGAACAAGTAGGCCCAGCAACTTTTTGGTTGACTACTTTGATCGGAATTCCTCTTCCGAAAGTCAACAACGGTTCGAAGCTGCGGCCGTATCAACAAACATCTAACCCGCAATGAAACGTTTTGCGGTTGGCCGCGTCTTTTGGCGTTCTCTTTTCTTTCCTTTTCTCTTCTTTTCTTTTCTTTTATTTTTTGCGTGCTTAATAAAGTAAGTCTGTAAATATCCGTGTTTTGATACCTAATTATGTCAACAACCGCCCTGCCCTTTCCAGCTACTCAGGCATGCACACCGAAGTTATAAAGTTATCATCTCAACGACGAACGATTATTAGTGATTTTGATTGCTCCCCACTGCCGAACATCTACTTAACCTTCTCCGTTTCGCCAAAAATCGCTATTGTGCTTGCATGATTTGTGTGACTATGTATACCGTGTCCATTTGCATTTTGTGCTTGCTGTCATCGTTTGCACCATGGAAGCTCTAGCAAACTATGCCGCTTTTCGTGACGGACTCCCTACCGAGGTAGGAGAGTTTCTACGCACCAGTGGGTTATCCAATTTCGCTGAACTGCCGTGGCATTCAGTGGAATCCCACCCGTTTTTTGCTCAGATCATCGCCGCTATCGCTAAAACACCTGCCAATGAGCAAAGTTGGGCTATCACATCCCTAACCTCCCGAACCGTAATCACCTTCCAAACTTTCACTGAGTCGTTTCGACTCCCTTTGCAAGGTCGAGAGAATGGCCCGAATCTGCCATTAGCCACCATGAATCAGTTATTCCCTAGGCATTCATCCAACGAATACGCGATCCTATGTCGACCAAAACCTGAGAGATCCGCCCTTCAGTTCTTAGTAGCTATCCTGAACCTACAGAAATGTACTTATGGAATATTGCGTCCATTCTACTCCGCCATTGATTTAGCTGCTAGAGAACCAATAAATTTTGCATCCTATTTCTTCCACCGCATTCACAAGGAATGCCTTTCAATAATTAAACAGGTAAACAAAGGAGGAATGCCAAGGTCCAGATTGCCGCACATTATTTCTTTCCTTTTTCCGGCCATTCTTGCAGCACAACCACCACCCAGAGGCCCGGTCCTGCGCCATGAAGATTCTGTGCAATTATTGGAGGACGATGAAGAAGACGAAGAGGAACTCAATCAACTCTTCCGCCGGAAAAGAACTAGAATCAGTTCCTCTGAAAGTGAAGCCCAAGGGTCAGCCGAAAAAAACAAAGAAGATGACAAGGAAGAAGAAAAACAGGACGAAGAAACCTTCCATGACACTGCAACGTCTATGCAGCACGAATCATCAGCACAATCTTCATCAGAAGGACAACAAAAACAGGAGGATCACACCGAATCCAACACAAGCTCGTCACAAGAGACATCACAGCAACAATCAGAGAAGGAAAACCAAAGAAATGAAGAACAGATCGTTAAAGAAGTTTTCGACGAACTTCTGAAAGCAGTTGAGTCCACAACTGCCGACACTACACAACAAACAACAGAACAGGTAACATAACCTAACCCTGTCCTGCCCACTCCACCACCGAAACCTCCGCTCAACCCCATCCTTCCTATTCCACCCAATGAACCTGAAGAACCCACTGCTTCTTCTTCCTCATCCCCAAACTACTCTCCACTGAACTCCCAGCAGCTCCTCACCACATCCTCATCACAACCTCGTCCTCATCTTCCACTCCCATCCACTCCCGTATTTTCTGAGTTAGCATCTATGGGACAAATGCTAATCAATTTATCACAACAACTCCCTACGCAAATGAAGCAAGTAACAGAGAATATTCGTAGTGAATTCCAACATAAAGTAGATCTACTGGAGGCCGACATTAGCCCCCTACAGGAAGAATTACTAGTAGCCAAAGCCAAAAACCAATCTCTACAAGAACAGCTGAAGGAATTACAGGCCAGAATTGCCGAACAGGAAATGGTTACCAGACAGAGAGATGCGGCGGTGGCTGAGCTCACAAAGAAAGAAGAATCATTACAGAATGCAAATGTCGAAATCAGTAAAATGAAGCAAGAGTTACAGGACAAAGAAGATGCAAGAATCGCATTAGGAAATCTGCTCGAAGAAACCAGAGTTCAACTAGATGAAGTGGTACAAAAAGGCCAAGAATAGTACGATCTGGCAATGAAAACAACCGACGAACTCCAGAAATGTAAGATAGAATTCGACGAGGTAAACAACATTCTATGGCGAAAACTGACATTAGAAGCACAATTACAAAAAGTAATAACAGATCTCCGAAGAGAAAGGGATGCATATTCCAGAACCATACAGTTTCAGAATCAAGAGATCAAAAGAAGGAAGAATCAGCTGGACAATCAGAAACAAAGAGTAAGCAAGATGGAGAAACAAGTGGCAGAAATGAAAGTTTCCAGAGATGCGGCCCTATCGAACAATTTCTACCTACAAGAAGCCTTTCTGCAAACGCAAGCAAAAATTTTGCTGACCGAAGCTATAGCTTTAAGTTCTGTAAGAGTAGATGCACAACTAGTGGAACCGGATACTCTCAAACAGCTGTTAGAAACTTTAAAGAAGAAAATCGCTCGAACCTTTAGATCAGCCAGAAACATGTATTTAGACGGAGTTATAGAAGAATAGTAATTTTGTAAAACCTGCGGGTTCGAGTCCACCGTGCGTGCCAGAGTGTTAGTCGACCGCCGGATTGGAAGTTGTAAAACTGAATCTTTTGTTCGCACGCACGAAAAGTTGTTACACTGACAGTTGTAATCATTTATATAAAGCAATGAAAAGAGATGCTCAGTGACGATTCGTGGAATCACCAGACTGTCTGTCTAGGTGATTGTCGTGGTCGTTACTATGTGTCGAGTTGGCTAATTTGGAGTACTGTGTTCATTTCTGTGTGGTATTATCGACACTTGTTCGAGTTGCTGTAGCGTTGCTTGTCTAATTCCTGAGTATTCCGAGTATATTGTACGTATCCGTATTCGTTGTCTATCGATCTCTGTTGCGGCTGTGAGTTTTATTTACATCCAGTAGATCGTCCGACTGTTGTCTGAGAGAGTTGTTCTACAGATCTTTGTGACGATTGTTCTGTTAAGTACGTATATCGTGGTGTCCTTCTTCTTGATTGATCTACCAATTGCTGATGAAGTCTGTGTAACTGTGGTAGTGTTCCTAAAAACGCTGTGCAGGATTGTGTTGTTCTCAGTATTGAGATGTGTACTTGTACGGTGAGATTTGGCTACAGTAATGGTTATCTCCAGTGTGTGTTAGTCTTCAGCACTGTATGTTTGAAACTGTTGAGTCCTTCTGTGTTTTCGGTTTGTCTGATTGTGAGCGTTGTTTGGTGAAGGTTGAACTACTGTTAAATGTTACAGTCGTGTGTATTCGGAAAAAGGGTTTTGAGGTAATTCAGTATTACGATACTAATAGTCTGGTACAATGTGTTCGGTAGACTCTGATAGAGTTAAAAATAATGAACCATAGAGAATGAGAATGAGATACCAATTCTTGATAACATCTTGAATGTTGGTATATTGTGTGTTGTGATGCAATTTTGTGGAAACAAGCATAGGGCCTCTGTCTTTACAGACCCCTTCCACTCCCAAGAACCCAATTCTCGTTTAAACGCGCCTCTGATAGTTAGAACACAGCGTTTAGCAGTTGCTTGATGTGATCCCTGAATTTCTGTTGATCTACTTGTGTTTGATATTCTTGGTATTACTAATATTTTTTGTTGAGTAACAGATTTTTTGCTATAAGCGAAATTCCCTCCAGTGCCACGAAGAGTGAGGTGGGAAGCCAGAAAAGGTAAGGTTAATTGGATCGCAGTTTTTTGTGCACATAACTTGAATGTTTTGCAGGAACATGGAAGTGGAACACATCGCTCGTCGGGGACGACGTCGCAAATAAGTGGAGGGGAGTATGTTAGCTCATAAAATTATTGAATTTTGTGCACTGATGTATTGTATTTTTTTTATTACATGTTGATTCCAAGTGTCTTGCAAGGAGAGATGCTGCTCAGCAGCGATAAATTCAATCGAATTTGGTGAAATAGAGAAGTTCATAACAGCAAGTGTACAGGACATCTGGCCAAATTACTACTACATTTAGGATGGAGTTTGAAGGAACTTTATGATAGTGGTTCTGACCCACAGCCCAAATTTGCAAGAACAACTAATGCTGTCAGATTTAGTAGTGTTTTTTCTTAAGTATGCGATGAGCATTTGGGCAATGATGAATTGAGAAGCTGCTTATCTCTCTCCTTGAATGATGAAGAGGCTGAATTTTCAGGGCTTAGAAAAGGTAACCAGAATGTAGCAAATTTCGTTGTATTTATGATGTTATCTTTTGTTGCAAACAAAAAAAAAGAGAAAAAAAAAAAGAAAAAAAAAGAGAAAAAAAAGAAAAAAACCCCGAAAAATATATACAACAAAAAAAAAACATGGAAAAACAAAGAAAAAAGTTTGGAAAAAAAAGAAACAAAGGAAAATAGAACATAACGAAAAAAACAAATAAATGAAAGAAAACCAAAAAAAAAATAATAAAGGAAGAAAATGAGAAAAGGTAAAACAATTTTAAAAAAGAAAAGAAAAGAAAAAAATGCATGCATGTGCGTGTGTGGGGGGGGGGGGTAGTGGTGAGTCGTGAGTGGGTTAGTGGGTGTCAGGAGAGTGGGTTAGTGGGGAGGGAAGAAGAAAAAAAGAAGAAACAAGGAAAATAAAAAGAAAAAACATTACGTTTCTGCCCCCTCTCCCTCTCTCCCTCTCTCTCTCTCTCTCTGGCATTCTGTGCTATGCGCGAGTGTAGCTCTGCGAGCTCTTCATTCAGATATGGATTCTTGAGGTTCGAAGGGCAGAAAAAAGCAACGATCAGGGGTGGCCACGACCACTACTGAAGTAAGGGGAGAGCTGAAGACGACGATGCAGAGGAAGAAGACCATGGATATATATATGGATTGAAGAAGAAACGAGGGGATCACCCGAGATCTCTGTTTTTTTTTGTTTTTGTTTTGTTTTGTTTTTCTTGGTGGTGTTTGTGCAGGTGATGAAGGAGGAAGGGAGATATTTCGTGCATAGAGGAGGAAGGGGGGGACGTTTTTGGCTGGTTGGTGGTGGCTAAAGAAAGGGGAGGACAGTGACCAACGGGGAAGTGTCGTGTTGTGCCACAGAGGACTTTCAGGCTCTTTCTTGTGTTCTTGGGGGATATTGAAGAGCAATAAGGGATGACCTAGAGAGCTGGCACATCTGAGAAGTCTCGTGAAGGGATTTTTTAATGGGAGTGGCTCGGTAAAGGAGTTGAAGGGAGACACTCTATTTGGAAGGGGTTGGAGGCAATAGTTGCTCGCGGATCTTTAGGTCTAGAGTGTAGGCTCGGGAGGAAAATCGATTGAAGAAGACCAAGAGCTGGGGTTTTGGATCAGAAAAGGGTTTTTTTCTTCAAGTGGCCCTGGGTGGCTGAGCATGCATACATCTTGAGGGAGAGAGAAGGGAGCATTCAGGGAGTTCAAGAGTTACAAAAACAAATGGCTCTTCACTCATCCAAAAAGCATGGAAGAAATTACTACCGTAATAGAGAATGTTGTTAAGCATCCCATGAGTGGGATAACACAGAGTGAGTTGGGGGACTTGATAATAGTGGAGAGAAGCAGGAGAGTTTTCTCGGGGTTTTCTTGGTGATGACATGGGGATTCAGTTTTGATGGGCACAAAAGTGTCAGGGGAAGTGGTGGCAACAATGGTTTGAGTGTCAAATAGCAGATGGTGATGCATGTTCTCAACAACAGGCATCAAAGCCTGGTGCTTCTAAACATGGGATCTTACCAACTCAAAAGCTAGACTTTGACTCCATACTCTGTATATGGATTTGGAGTAGAAGGCCTTCACACACTTCAACACAGTCACCATGAGGAGAGCAGTTAGCAAAAGAAGTAGCCTTGTGAGAAAGATAGTGAGGGCAAGGACAAGATAAACAGGGAAAGGATTTTTCATCCCTGGATATGCATAACTCCTACGTGATATTGAAAGGATGAGAGCAATCAACTACGGGCTGAGGGGATCATTCTGAGGGGATCATGAAGGAAAATCAGAGCCCCTCGAGGGTTTTCTCTATTGACTGCAACATTTTTTGAGTGTGGTCATCTTGGATCGTGATTGCAGTAGCAGAGGTGGGGTTTTTTTGTGTAGGCATTGCACGGAGAATAGGGAGGTTTTGGAGCTGGAGCAAAGAGCAGACATACATGAGCATTTTCGAGCTCCCCTTGTGCTGAGCAAGGAGAAGAAGATACGTGGGGTCTTCGGTTTTTTGCAGGACTGAATGTGGAGACGAATTTGTGGAGAGGAGAAGGATTCAAGGAAAAAAAACCGAATGTGTTGAAGTTTGGGGGATCTTGTCTTTGTTTATATGTCCCTGACAAGGAATGTTTAGAGGAGAACATGCTTACAATATAGTGAGATAGGCTGCAATTTTTTTAAAAGGAGTAATCAACTACATATTCAGTTGTGTAACCTTCGATTCAGAGGTGCACAAGGGAATTGAAGGTGGAGGGGCACCTTGGCTACATCCTCAGTGGGGAGCATGGTCGTTCAGAGTTGTTCTGTTGTTTTTCCCCATGTGTGTGCTGGAGAAAAAGGAGGAAGGAGTCTCGGGCTAAGGATGCACATTTTTCCTTCACCTTAGTGTGGTAAAGATATCAAGGAATTGTTATGGACATGATGGACAGTAGATGCAAAGCCGTTGATTGGCAGAAAATTCTCGGACGCATCTGTGCAGAGTGATATTTAGTTGTGGCCATTCAGTTCGTTCTTGTTGGAGAAACAATCACTAATTATACATATATTTGAAGGTCAAATCTTAGGAAGAAAACCCCATGCCTATGTGAAGGGACAAATTCACAAGTGTATCATACTTGTAAAGTTAGTTCACTTTAGTTCTAGAAGTTTTTTAAAAATCACGGGAATGAGAAAATCTATATAAGTTAGTTAGTATTAACTGACGCGATGAGAAGAAGAAGGAGAATGAGAGAGAGAGAATAGAGAGAAAGAGAAGAAGAAGGAGAATGAGAGAGAGAGAATAGAGAGAAAGAGAAGAAGAAGGAGGAAGACAATGAGAAAGTGAGAAGAACTCATTTTTGTATGACTGAGTATAGTCGGGCTTCTCTGAGTGAGAAAGCACCTGTAAAACTTCTGAGTTTTTTATAGTTATGAGAAGAACTGAGTAAAGTTCTGTGTATGAGTCTCTCTTCATCATCTCCATGTTTGCCTACTGTATGATGAATTCAAAAGTTCAAGTTTTCTGAGCAATTCGATGCCTGGCATCGAATCTTGGCTCAAAAGTCATTTTTTCATTCTCTGTGTGTTAACTGTTGTTGAATTTTTTAAAAATATGAAGTTTGTGGAGCAACTCGATGCCTGGCATCGAGTTTGAGCATAAAGTCGATGCCTGGCATCGACTTCTAGCATACAAGTGGTCTTCTTCATGTGTGTGTAAAAGAGAGTATTTCTGGTGCAGAAAAAGGGCCTGAAAAAGCTCAAAGTCGATGCCCGGCATCGACTTGGACTGAAATTCGATGCCAGGCATCGAATTTTTTATTTTTGGACATCAGGAATACTAAAACAGGCAAAAATTTCCAGTTTTGGAAGGTCATACAGGGTCATCTTGTGAAGGCCATAACTTGAGTTCTAGAGCTCCGTTTGATGCATATGATAGCTTGTTGGAAAGCCCTACTCTTCTAGTTTCAGCCTATAAAGTTTCATGGAGAAAGCATACTTGAGCTAGGAGAAATTAGCAAAATACTGAAGGTATGTCATTTCGGTGACTAGGAATTTCTGTAGAAGCAAAGTTCTCACTTTAAGCTATCATTTCTCAAAGTTTGAAGTGGCGATGAGTTAATGGTGACCATAGAGGTGTTCTAGTGTCACATTAATTCATTTCTTGTGGTGTTTTATACATCAACAAGTGGTATCAGAGCAGAAAGATTCTCAAGAGCAGAAGACGACAAAGGTACGAGAAGTTTTGTAAAGTTTTCCATTAAAGTTTGAAAGGTGAAGCATTTGAAGACACAAGGCATCAAAAGATTACTTTCGAAGTATCCTCATACACAAAGAACTTCAAAAGGTATTATCCTTTATCCTTTAAGCTCACAGGTTGCAGCAGAAGGAAAGAACTATGGCAGATCATATCTCCATTGACAAACTGGACAGAGATAATTACCCCGCATGGGTAATGAGAATGGAAGCCTTACTTATGAGTAAGGATCTCATGATATATGTTACAGGTGAAGAAGAGAAGCCAGTATTCGAAGATGAAAGCCGACCAAAGAAAGAAGAACTTGATGCTTTAAAGCATTGGCAGAAGAAGGATGCAAGTGCAAAAGCCTACATCTACAATACAATCTCAGATCATTTGCTACCACACATCAGAGGATTGGAATCATCAGAAGATATATGGAATGCATTGGAGTATCATTTCCAAAGTACTACTAAAGCACGGAAAGCAAGTCTATGGTCAGAGTTTACAACATTCAAGAAGAAGCCAAGTCAAACCATTAGTGATTATGTCACTAAGATGAAGGATCTAGCAGATAGTCTTGGATCCATAGATGAAGATGTTGAAGATCACAGATTGATTGCTCAACTACTTGCAGGCTTGAGAGGGGATGAAAGGTGGAAACCTTTTGTCTTATCAACAGAACTTTCATTAAATCATTATGTTCCAGATTTGAACCAGTTGCTTGGTTTGATGCTCACATATGAGCAAGACTTGAAGGGAGATGGAGATAAAGGTCAAAGTTCTGCAATGTACATGAAGAATAAGAAGAAAGGAGATAAAGGTAAAGCAAAGGATGAAGAGGAGTCTAATTCTCAAGCTTATTATGCAAGAGGTAAAGGCACTGGCAGAGGAAGAGCAAGAGGCTTTGGAAGAGGAAGAGGTAATCAAAATAACAACAAAAAGGCTTGCTGGATCTGTGGATTGAGTAATCATTTGGCTCATGACTGTTGGCACAACCAACAAGGATCAAACCAGAATCAAAACAACAATAGCAGAGGTCGAGGTGGAAGATATCAAAGTAATTTTCAAAGAGGTAGACAAAGTCAAAGAGGAGGCTATGGTAGAGGTGGAGGAAGAAGTTGGGGACAGAATCAATCCTACAACACCACCTACTACAACTATGCAAATGACACACAGAATGAAAGTCATACATCATTGATGATGAATTCAATCAGCACATCAGACAAAGAAGATCTAAAGGTATTCTACATTGACTCTGGATGTTCTAATCATTTGTCAGGAAACATAGAATTGATGTCAGATTTGGAAAAAGGCATTTCTAGTCACACAGTTCAAACTGGTGATAATACAAGACATAGTGTACATTCAATTGGAAAAGTGAAATGCAAGAGTGGAGCAGATTTGCTAACCAATGTTTTGTATGTTCCTACAATACCTAAAAACTTGATTAGTGTGGGACAGATAGTTGAAAAAGGTTTTCAAGTCAGGTTTACAAATGAAGGAGTATTTGTGGAAGATCCAGAGAATGGATATAATCAGATTGTCTCTGGTAAGAAAGAAGGTAGACTCTTTACTTTAAGAGTGCAAGGGAACATTGGTCAAGCTTTGCTCACACATGGTGAAGGAGTGATTACAGAACTTGATCTCTGGCATAAGAGATTAGGTCACTTTAATGAAAGAGGAATTAAAGCTATGGTTGCTAATCAGTCTGTACTAGGATTACCAAATGTGCAAAGTCAACATATGGTTTATAAATGTGAAGCATGTCAAATGGGTAAAGCACACAGGTTACCATTTCAAAAGAAAGGATTCAAACATGATGGAGTACTTGAGCTCATTCATACAGATGTATGGGGACCAACAAAAGAAGGATCTATCAGTGGCTCAAGGTATTATGTTCTTTTCATTGATGATGCTACAAGATGGATAACATTATATGTTTTGAAGGAAAGATCAGAAGTGTTTGGAGCTTTCAAGCATTTTCATGCATATGCAGAGAGAGTCACAGGTCAAAAGCTTAAGAGACTGAGGTCTGATGGAGGGGGAGAATACTTCTCCCAAGAGTTCAATGATTATCTTTGGAATGCAGGTATTAAGAGAGAAATAACTTGCAGGTATACACCACAACAAAATGGTGTAGCAGAAAGAAGGAACAGGACTTTGGTTGAGTTTGCTAGAGCTATGCTAAAGGAGAAGAACTGTCCAAATTATCTTTGGGCTGAGGCTGTAAATACAGCTACATATCTTGTGAATAGATTACCATGTGCAGCTCTGAATGGAATGACTCCATATGAAGCTTGGTGGGGTAAGAAACCAACACTAGATCATTGTAGAGTGTTTGGATCAATTGCATATGCTTATGTGCCATCACAACTTAGGCATAAACTTGAACCAAAGGCAGAAAAATATGTGTTCATTGGTTATGATGAAAAGCAGATGGGTTACAGATTGTGGAATCCTCTAACCAAACAATTTATTGTTTCTAGAGATGTTACATTTGATGAACAGAAAAGTTGGTATGCAGATCAAAGTCATACAGCTGAAGAATTTGAAGAAGAGGTAAGAAGATGTGAGAAAGGAAAATCAATTGTGCAGGTGAATAGAGATGAAGACTATATGCAAGCAAGTACATCCAGAAGTGGATTAACAAGAATGAATGAAGAAGCTCCTATATTTGATGAAGAGGTGTATCCAGACACATATGAAGAATGTGAACCAAGAAGGTCAAGCAGGACTAGAAGACAACCAGAAAGGTATTCTTATGATACTTCTTACATAACTCAGAAGAACTATGCATATATGGTCAAAAATGATGAAGAACCTCAGAACTATGATGAAGCTAAAGGTAAGAAGCAATGGGAAGAAGCAATGAAGGAAGAGTTCAATGCACTAGAGGAGAACAAGACATGGGAACTTGTTCCTAAACCAAATGGTAAGAAAGTAATTGGAAATAAATGGGTTTATAAAGTGAAGAAGCTTGCAGATGGAAGTATAGCCAGATACAAAGCTAGATTGGTGGTGAAAGGCTATGCCCAGACCTATGGCATAGATTATGATGAGACATTCAGTCCCGTAGCTAAGATGTCAACTATAAGGACAATCATTGCTATTGCAGCTTCAAAAGGATGGACTCTAAGTCAATTGGATATAAAAAATGCATTCTTGAATGGATACATATCAGATGAGGTATACATGGAACAACCTCAAGGGTTTATAGATTCCAGGTATCCAAATTTTGTTTGCAGGTTGAGAAGAGCATTGTATGGATTGAAGCAAGCTCCAAGAGCTTGGAACTATAGACTGGTGAAGTATCTCAATGATCTTGGATATCAAAGTTCAAAAGCAGATTCAAGTCTACTTATCAAAAGAACAGAGGAAGGTACAATCTACATTTGTATTTATGTAGATGACATTATAATCACAGGTACTTCAGATGAAGGAATCAAGGAGGTAAAGAGATTACTTGAGAAAGAGTTTAAGATCAGTGACCTAGGAAAGTTATCATACTTTCTTGGAATGGAAGTCACTTATACAGATCATGGCATATATGTATCACAAGAAAGGTATCTTCTGAATCTATTGAAGAAGTTTGATATGGAAAATTGCAGAGAAGCTTCAACTCCACTTGAAGTTAATCACAAGCTCAGTAAATATGATGGTGCAGACTACAAAGATATGAGGAAGTATCAATCTCTTGTGGGTAGTTTGATTTATGCTACACTAACAAGACCTGATCTTAGTTATGCAGTGGGAGTTTTGTCACAATTCATGCATTGTCCAAAGGACCCACATTGGATTGCAGGTCAAAGAGTTCTCAGATATATCAAAGGAACTATAAAGGAAGGATTATATTATCCTTTTACATCAGATTTGAAGTTGAGAGCCTACAGTGACTCAGACTGGGCAGGTAATCAAGATGACAGGAGATCAACTCATGGTTACATGATATACATTGGTGATAAGCTTGTAAGTTGGTGTTCAAAGAAACAACATACAGTAGCATTATCATCAACTGAAGCAGAGTACAAAGGACTTGTGGAAGCAGCTAAGGAAGTCATATGGATGCAGACATTGTTCAAGAGCTTAGGCATTGATCAAGGTACACCTACAATACATGGAGATAATATGAGTTCACTTTATCTTGCAGCAAATCCAGTATTTCATGCAAGGACAAAGCACATAGAGATCCAATATCATTTTCTTAGAGAAAAGGTAATGGAGAAGGAGATTGAAGTGGAATACATTTCTACTAAAGATCAGTTAGCAGACATAATGACAAAGAGCTTGGATGGTGTGAAGACCAGCAGATTCAAAAGCATGGCAGGAGTAAAAGAAAAGAAGATGATATGAAGAAACAGGGAATGTCAATTAGTGATTGAGGGGGAGCTGTTGGAGAAACAATCACTAATTATACATATATTTGAAGGTCAAATCTTAGGAAGAAAACCCCATGCCTATGTGAAGGGACAAATTCACAAGTGTATCATACTTGTAAAGTTAGTTCACTTTAGTTCTAGAAGTTTTTTAAAAATCACGGGAATGAGAAAATCTATATAAGTTAGTTAGTATTAACTGACGCGATGAGAAGAAGAAGGAGAATGAGAGAGAGAGAATAGAGAGAAAGAGAAGAAGAAGGAGAATGAGAGAGAGAGAATAGAGAGAAAGAGAAGAAGAAGGAGGAAGACAATGAGAAAGTGAGAAGAACTCATTTTTGTATGACTGAGTATAGTCGGGCTTCTCTGAGTGAGAAAGCACCTGTAAAACTTTTGAGTTTTTTATAGTTATGAGAAGAACTGAGTAAAGTTCTGTGTATGAGTCTCTCTTCATCATCTCCATGTTTGCCTACTGTATGATGAATTCAAAAGTTCAAGTTTTCTGAGCAATTCGATGCCTAGCATCGAATCTTGGCTCAAAAGTCATTTTTTCATTCTCTGTGTGTTAACTGTTGTTGAATTTTTTAAAAATATGAAGTTTGTGGAGCAACTCGATGCCTGGCATCGAGTTTGAGCATAAAGTCGATGCCTGGCATCGACTTCTAGCATACAAGTGGTCTTCTTCATGTGTGTGTAAAAGAGAGTATTTCTGGTGCAGAAAAAGGGCCTGAAAAAGCTCAAAGTCGATGCCCGGCATCGACTTGGACTGAAATTCGATGCCAGGCATCGAATTTTTTATTTTTGGACATCAGGAATACTAAAACAGGCAAAAATTTCCAGTTTTGGAAGGTCATACAGGGTCATCTTGTGAAGGCCATAACTTGAGTTCTAGAGCTCCGTTTGATGCATATGATAGCTTGTTGGAAAGCCCTACTCTTCTAGTTTCAGCCTATAAAGTTTCATGGAGAAAGCATACTTGAGCTAGGAGAAATTAGCAAAATACTGAAGGTATGTCATTTCGGTGACTAGGAATTTCTGTAGAAGCAAAGTTCTCACTTTAAGCTATCATTTCTCAAAGTTTGAAGTGGCAATGAGTTAATGGTGACCATAGAGGTGTTCTAGTGTCACATTAATTCATTTCTTGTGGTGTTTTATACATCAACAGTTCTGGGGCCTGGTGACAAGCCACTGTAGTTGTCTAGTATAAAGGTAAAGAGAAAACCTTTGCTGCTGAGGAGATCTCCTCTATGATACTTGTCAAGATGAAAGAAATAACAGAGGCATTTCTTGGAAGCACGGGGTTATCTCTCGATTGAATGTAATGAACATCATTAATGAGATCACTATTGTAGTGTCGGAAGTTGCCTCGAACTATTGAAGGTGCACAAGCAGATGTTACTGAAAGTGCCGAGAAACTTGCAGCAGCCATTGGGAAGTGGAAAATGTGCTATGGGCCAAGATACACTTTATGAAGATAATCCTATGCTTTGAACCACCAAAGAAGTGTAGTGGAGAGCTTTTCACTATCAGCAAATACTTGCTTACTTCGTCAGTTATTGGTCTCCTGTACCTCACAGAAAGAATGCACTTGAATGTATTCATCTTTGGAGGGAACCTTTGTTGAGAGAAGGCCTATCGATGTGTATGCAATAGGACAGTTCAGCCTTGAGATTAAAAAGCTTTTTGCAATGGATTTCATCATTATGGCTTCCATGATAATGGACATTTAACTCTTATAATATTGAAGCTGGCGATAGCTGTTGAGGCAGGGTTAGGTTTCTGAGGAGACAGATTATATGGTTTTTGTCCCAAGAACTGAAGTTAAAAGGCTGGCAGGGATTCAAAATTCAAAGAGCTAAAGTATTGATTTGTTGGAATCTTACACAGTTCAAAGATGAGGAAACTTCTGACTTCAGGAAAAGAAGAAAAAGAGGAGGACGCAAGCTAACAGAGGAAGATGGAGAGAGTGCAGCATCGTTCGAGGCAACTGAGCTTATGGGGAACAACAGCGAGGAGGACTGAGAATGAAAAAGAAATAATCATTAACACACAAGGTTGAGTGGACAATTAGCTTTGTGGGCAGCCCTAAGCAGGTTTTCTCTTCCATTTCTTCCCTGAGTATGTGCAGGTAAATAGATCCTGTGTTCTTGTGATTACAGAAGTTGTTTTCGACTATATTGTCATAATTATTCAAAATAAACCAAAAAGGGAAAAAAATCAAGGTGATATACAACACTTATAGTCCAGGGCTGTCAATGCACCAGGAACTACATTCTTGCCTTTATTTGACACAATTTTTTTGGGACTAACTTTAGTTTCTCTATTCTGCTTCATTGTATCTAGAAGCCCAAACTTCCCATTGAGATTATATTTCAACTATCTGTGCTGCCTTTAACTTGATCAATGATCTACCTTGTTTACCTTCTGTACTAAGTCTTACCGAAGATGATACAGCAGCAATATTTGCAAAGAATTTAGGTTATGTGATTGTGTTTCAGGTAGGATGCTTGTGTGTATTCCAATGCATGCAAAGGTGCATATGGTTGGGGCTGAGGGTGTATGAGTGACTGTGTGTGTGACTCAGTGTGTGTTTGAGCTAGAGTGTATGAGAGGGACAACAGAGAGTGTGACAGGGCATAGTACTAGAGTATGCAATGTTTTAAAGCTGCAATGTGTGAGTCAAAAGAGGAGTGAATGAGAGGGTGTGGGTATGCTGGTGTGTAAATGTGTGAGTCACTGTGTGAGGGTGCAGGTGTGGATAAGCGAGAGTGAGAGTGAAATAGAAAGAACAAAGTGGAGAATTTAGGGGTAGGCAGAATATAAGTACAAAGGACCTTGAACGGGAAAAAATAGGAGATAGAGTAGAGATAAAGGGTGGGATAATACTCAAAAATAAGTCCGTGACCAACTTATAACTCAACATTTAGCAATCCTACGGGGAATCAAAAAAGTGAGCTGATTGTGCAGATTTGTGGTTGAGGGTAAGATAAGCTTGGCAGGTTACAAGGAATGGAGCTCGTATAGCTAGATATAGGTGCAATCATTTGCACATTTTACGAGCTTAAGACCTTATCCAAGAAACATATCTGGTTTGGATTATATCTTGCATGCATAGGGCCCCATAACATCGACCTTACTAGTTGGATTATTGATCAATTGTATCTAGCTCAACAAAGATGGGAAAGAAAACATGTCATCCACAGCTATTGTGCCCTTAGTAGAATCATCTATATGTGTTTGGCCTATAATTTGCCTATTCAATGTGTCATGACAGTGAAGAATTAAAAACATTCAAGGGAACCACCAAAAAGGCTAGAAAAGCTAGCAAAGGATGGGCAGGCAAGTGCATGCGAGGTTCTATCCCATGCTTGCATGTTCCAGAGTCCCCATCACCACAACAATCTCCTCAACAATCTCCAACAAAACCCCCAGCAACTGTACAACCAATATGTATCTGCCTCTCGCGAACCATTATCACAAAAGCACTACGAGTTTAGTAACCCCTCAAGCAACCACCACTCAAGAAACTACTATTGCAGTAGGAGAAACTCCCACCACCATTGGTGTGGAAGCCTTTACTTTCCCCATACCGAACTTGGAGGTAGAACCCACCAACACCACCTTTGATTTCGAAATGCATGATGTGTTCTATAGTGAGTTCCAATTTTTAGAAGGGAAGTTTTTCTCACAAGAGTATGAATGATCAAGTTACTTGACTACCACCCCTAATCAACCACAAGAGCAGGTAGTCTCAAGCTTACTTGAAGATAGGACTATGACCGATGATGAAGATGGCGATGATAAAGCCAGTCAGGATAGCCATGACTCTCATGAGGATGCAAAATGAAGAGCAAGAGCAGCAAAGCAAAGCCCAAGGTGATATGAGTACTCATGAAGATGTCATGTTTGAATCTCTCACCTATACTTTGGCAATCTAGAAGTTATACTGCAATATGCAAGATATATGGGCATGCAGACAATTATCTGAGGAACAAAGTCAAGCAATTCTCGAACAAGAACTGGCTAGTGGAGGTTTTGAAGAATTTTTCATCAAAGGTTTTAAATATTTAGTCAAATCCGTGGGAACCACTGAAGCCCTCCATTATTTGAAGAGGAAGACACTACCAAAGTTTGACCCTCACTACATCCATTTAATGACCAAGCCGGGTCAGTATATTTGCGTACCCATAGAGGCACAATCTTCACAGCAAGCAAAGGAAGCTCGACTCATCCTTGAAACCATGATAGAAACCCAGCGAGAAGAAGAGGCCATCATCATCGACTCCCCACCTCATCCTTCCATTATAACAACCAGAACCACAATCGAAATCCCCACCACATCATATGCTCCATCTTCCCCTCCCGAACATCTTGTTTTCTCAATACATCCCACCTCCCCTCCTCTATCTACATTCCTTGTAAGTACTGCCATAGAGGCCACAACCCAACCAACACCCCAAACTCTACCTACACCTCTCCCTTCCACCATAGTTTCCCACATTCCAATCAACCCATTCCTCACTCCATCCTTTCCTTCATTTCCCATCCCTCCAAGGCGAATGTTCCCATTTCCACCCCCAATGACCTTCTCACCAGTGTCACCTCCCCACCCAATTATATCCCCTTTATCCTCCCCTCTCCACCAAGCAATCCCTATGACTCAATTTGTAAACTGTTCATCCACTTTTGTAAATCTTGTGTTCACACCCACTTATGCACCCACCATCACACCACTTTTCATTGTCACTGCCCTTGATAACACATCTAGTGACATGGACATTTTACCATCCACCACACCACCACTCACCTCATCTATTTCACCACCCAATTTAGACATATCACACTTCTCCATGGTTACCACTACATCCGCTTTCCCATCCCCCGTTCCCCTTCCCATTGCATCAAAACCCATACTCACAACATCTTCACTGATCGCACCATTGATATTGTCACCCACGATCGACATTGCATTCCAACAAATGTGTTCTTGTATGAAGCAAGTTCAAGATGAATTTGCATCTCTTAGAAGTAGCTACCAAGTACTACAACACACCAGTACATAGTTACAGGTGCAATTGAATTCCTTAACCATTGAGAACGCTTCCCTCAATGCGCGACATCAGGAGTTATGCGAAGCCTATCATTCTTTAGAGCTAGAAAGCGAACAAAGACTAAAGAAGCACTCAAGGATACAGAGAATCTGTTACAGGCTCAGATAATACGAAATGCCATGCTCACTAGAAATATGGGACTCTCGAGGTGCCACCTTGCAACTATTAAGGAGGAGAACCCGCAACTATAGGATTAGAATCACGAGAATCTTGAAGCATCTTTGGATAGACCATATGAACCCCTCAGTCCCAGTCGATTTAAAGTAGTACCCTCTGAATCCATGCAAATACTCTTAGAAGATCATGCACAACTATTTCAAGGCTATGATAAGATCAATGAGGAATATAAAAAGCTTTAGAACGATCATAAACTTCTACTGTTATGGACACCTACTCAACAACCACAACTAATTTTTGAAGTCATCCCCCCGAAGATTCAAGAAGAACTCAATACTTTACTTGCGTAGGTGCTTGATCTTCAAGCACAGATTGCAGTTCATTCTAAGCCTCCTAGGCTAGACTACCCACCAAAAGTTCTGGCTGAAGAAGAAACTATTTTTATACCTGTGGAGGAAACATACAAAGAAGCCTATGAACCACAACCAATCCTAGGTGCATGTGTCATGGTAGAAGGCCAAGACACTTTTGAACTTCCTACACCCGCATGGCTTAAGTCAGTGGAAGAAGTTGGTACAAAACACTCTGCACGTGTTGAAGCACAACTACATGCCATGGCAATGATCGAGGAATGCATATTACAATCACCTTATTTCGCTCATTTGGCCCCTCGAATGTACATCTCAAGCCACGAGCTCCAATATAAACCATACTTCATGCTAATGGGAGAATATCAATTGACAATAGAAAAAGAGATGGGAAAGAAACCAGCCCATGCAACTCAGTTCAAGCCTGATGACCTGCCATTGGAAGCGTAGAAAGGTAAACGTTCTCAACCAAATTGGCACCAAGAGTTGCTACAATAATATCTGGAGATGATGCACACATGGGTCAAGGCACCATTACATTTGAAGTACAACCCATGTTGGGGACCTATGCCATGATGCCGGTCTTGGAAGGCATTCACTATCAAAGTTCAAAATAATAAGTAGTGCCAAGATTGGCTTAATTATCCTTATTTCACTCAACCCTCCAGACTCCCTACAATTGGATATATGATGGGCTCAATTCACCATTGGCTCCCCCGATTACATTGCATGGATGACATTGTAGCACACATGACTGTCAAGATATTTGACATGATGCATACAATTTTTAAGATCTTTTGCCATGTCAAAGAACCACATGTCAACACCCTAGGCTTTGAGCATGGCAATCAAGACTTGGCATATGATATGAGCACTATGCCATCGCGTCGGGTGTGTTATGCTTGGCACTGCCACATAAAGTACTTACCCACATGTTATAAGATGACCTTGGAAGAGATGTTCACAATAGGCTTCTAGGAGTACCACTCCAAAGTTTTTATCAGCCGGCCCACACATCTCCTTCAATTATTTGCTTGCGAACAACTCGTATATTCCACGCACTATCAACTTCCAACTCCAAATGAACCTTTGGCCATAGATTGGGAAAAACTAGAAATTGATCTTGCACGAGGAATTTGCATCGCGGAGCACACCTTCGCACATGACTTCTTGCAAAACTATATCAAGCAAACCCTACAACAAGGATCTCTCGGGGACAATAGACGCGAGAGGGAGGGGTTGTTGGTAGTAGCCAAAGGCACAAACGTAGAAGTAGCATGTGAAGGCAGACTACAAAGAGTTGTGAGGAGCCATGCAGTATATTTTTCCAAAGAAATATGTTTCACATGACTTTTTCAAAAGCTCAAACAATGATTTTTATCACTTTTGTAACATATGTATCATAAAAACACCCACTTTCATAATTAGTAGCTCCACTTTGTGAAAGCCGAGGAGTCCTCGAGCTTGGGGAGCTTAGGTAGAACAAGCATAGCAATTTTGGCTATTTCTAGATCTTGTTTAGACCCCCAAATAGTGCCTAGAAGCTATTTTTTAAGTATGCCAGTCACTAGATGTGAACCCGATCAAAACTAGTCTAGAAACTATAAATAGAGCTAGAGAGCTCATTTTTTAGGTTAGCTTGTATGAGTTGAGAAGAGCTTATAGCTATTTTGAGTTTGTAAGGATGTTATTGAGGAATAGAGATTACTTTCAACCTTGCATTGTTTCTTACTTGTCTCTTACATGTGTGTGTGTATGTGTGTGTGCATCTCCATGCTTCTCACCTTCACTCTCACTACATCTTGCATTCACGATCTTCATGTCATGCCTATCTCTTCCACGGATTGACATTAAGAAGGTGGAGCTTCTCACTATATCTTGCATTCACACCTATCTCTTCCACGGATTGACATTAAGGAGGTGGAGCTTCTTAACGTGGTGCTTACCATCGTGCTAGAGCAACACCTCTAACACTTCCTCACTACTCAACTCCTAAACAAAGAATGAAATTGAGGATGAAGGACATCAGGCTCCTACAAAATCCTTCATATAAAAAAACAAAGACGGCACTGCCAAGGTAGAGGTGGTCCACACTGCCTTGTCACACAAATACAATGGCACTCTTAGGGTGGGGGTGCTTGAGGCCACGCTCTTAGTACACTTAAACACAATCAACACAAAAGTACTCTTAAGGTAGGGTTGATCCATGCTACCCTGTTAGCACCAATATGCTTAAATGCAAACAACACAAAGTTACTCTTAAGGTAGGGGTGATCCTCATCGCCTCTTAGCACCAACACATAAAAATGATAAACACTCACAAGAAAGAGATTCTCATTCACAAGAGGAGCCAAGTATTTCCACAATCCTCAAAGGGTTTGGGGATGATGGGAAAGAGAGAGATGGAAGGAGTAGGCAATGGGAGAAGAAGAGAGGGTATAGTGGATAGAGTAAGGAAAGGTTGAGGGTAATAGAGATAGGAAGAATTGGAGAAATGAGCTTAATTTAAATAGAAATGTTACAAAGACATTGGGATTTACAAGTTAAGAGCTTGTGTAACTCTCTCAATATAGGGAGATAGGGTAGACTCCTCTTAGCTTTGGAGTGCCCACTACACCCGCAACATGTACTTGCATACAACTCTTCTTCAATTTGGGGGGCACCCAAGGGGTCCTTTTATAGGACTTTGGGGAGATATTTTGGGTTGATATTTTGAGATGAATCTTCTAGATATCTTACATTTGCAATGAAATAGGATTTATTTACAAAGATCCAAAAGATTCTAGACTTAAGAGGGTGTGGTATTTGGCTTGTTTTTACATATCTCTTGGATATTTTGGAATATTATTATAAAAATATGATACATTGTCCACAAAATGCATGCAATGGGTGTTCTCCACCAAAATTTGACTTTGGGTTAGGATACTTTTGATTTGGGGGCCCTAAAATATAAGAAATATCCATAAACAAAATGTGTCCTTTGTTGAAAACTCAAAAATATGTGGTGGGGCTATGGGGCTTTTGAAAAGACTTTTGTTTCATTCTAAAGAGAGTGGGACAAGGTTTAAATACTTGAGTATTCAAGACTTTGCATCCCTTTTTTGTATTTTCCTTTCATATTGACCATTTATCTTTTTGTGCAAGGAGAGCTAGTCATCTCTTCATTGGTGGGGCCCACTTGAATTTGATCTTCAATATTTATTTTATAAATATTCATATCATAGTGAACTAAAATAAATATCATATTAATTTTATAGAATAAGATTATTGTTAGAGGAGATATAAAAAATATAGCCCTCATACTTAGCACTCTCCTAAAGCTAGAGGCATTCATGCCTCTAGCTTTCGAATAGTTTGTTGATGTCCCTGGGTGGGTCTTCTTCCTGTACCACCATCGATATTTCTTTGTTCTTTGATTGCTCTAGCTGGTCGTCAATGTTGCCTATCCTTTGTCAGTACTTCTTCAACCTCCATTCATTCACCTTGGTCTTGTGCACTTTCCTTGATAGATCCATAAGTTGGTAGCTACCATTCTTGAACTTTTTTTTCATAAGGAAAGGTCCTTTGCACCATGGTTAGAACTTTGTGTAATGTCTATAATGAGAACGATTATCATATCTTAGCACAAGATTTCCTTCTGTTAACCTTTTATCTTTAAGTTGTTTGTTGAATTCCTACCTCCTTTTCACTGCTTGATTCATGTAATGATTGACTGTAAGCTCCATTTTGATAATCAATTCTTGTAGATCTGTAAGACTATTTTGGATTACCTATTGCTCAATTTTTTCACTTTTCTTTAGTAGTAGTCGGAGACTTGGAATTTCTACTTCCATTGGCAGTACGGCTCCTTGTCTATATACTAAGAAAAAAAAGGGTGAGCCCTAAGGATGCCTTGTAGGATGTGAAATATGACCATAAGGCTATGGTGAGATGTTTATCCCATTCCTTAGGATGCTCCTTTACTTGCTTACTAATTGTTGTAGAAGAAAGAGGCAAAGAAAAGCAGGCCCAAAAAATTTTCAAATTCACGCATAAGTTTTTCTTCTTAAAAACTCCATGATACTCTATTAAAAGTCATGTAAATGCACTAGAGGAGTCCTCTAGATGCATGAATCCCAAATATTGTAACATTATTCTTGTATAATGATAGGACCTTAGTGATTTTCAATAAAAGTGTCGGTCTCTTGTGTGAAAAGACCATTTTTAGGGCACATGTATATAAGTCACTTGATGACTCTTGGAAGGACTTTTTGCCATTGCGAGCTGAATTTTTGAATTTCCTTCTTCTCTCCTGAGTATCATCCTCTCCAAGAGTTTTTGTTTGTGTTTGGTGCTTGAAATGTGTGTTTTGGACTATTGTCTACCCTTCTCCATTAGGCTTTAGTGATTGTAATGCATGTGTGAAGCTTGGTGAGCTATAGAGTATGAGTTAGTGGTTCCCACCACTCCCTATTTGGCTTGTAACTTGAAGCACATTTGTTAGATTAGGCTACAAAGAAACCATTAGATGCGTCTCCTTGAGACATTCAAGAGGAAATCAGTATTGACCATATTTGAAGTTTGAGATGAGAGAAAAGCCTTGATTTGTGCTTACGACTATTGCAAGTATTGCGACATGCATTTTCAAAAAGATAAGTGACTTGAGTGGTTGATGAACTATGTTACATGCATTGTTAGCACCTTTAGTTCATTTTCAATCATGCGTGCACACGTCCTCATACACTTGATATGTCTAATTTCATGGATTGATAATAAAATGTGTATTAATCCACCACTATATGTACTTGTGGGTGATTGAGGTATAGTCTCAATTAGCACAAGTACCTAAGGCTTTACAACATGGGTACACATGTTTTTGGCACTGTTCCAAGGGAGCTACTCCAAACAAGAGGACTATGTGATGGTAATAGCTTAGGAGTGAATGTATCGTGTGAGGGAAAGCAATTTTAGTAAGTGGAATCTCTCTAAAAATTTTGCAACTTGTTACTTCACCCTCTAGTGGTGTGTGTAATGAGTTTGTAGGGTTAGGAGTGAGGAAGTAAGGGAGTACGTGCTAGAAATAGAAGGGAAAGGTAGAATAATTGTAGGAGATTCATCACAAGAAAACCCTAGAATTTGAAACATCGTCAGTTCAGGCCTTGGTCACCCAAGGACTTAAAATACAAAATCATGTTACTCTCCAAGTCACTTGTTTTGATACAAATATCGTGGAGATCAACGATAGATATCGTGGGCCTTGTATCACAGAGAGTGAGGAAGTTGCAATCTTTTGGTGGCAAGCACTTGAGGGCTTATTCCTAAAGCTGAAAACTTCATTGTGCAACTCTCTAAAAAGTAGTTGAACACCCATAGAACATGACACGGAATAGTAGAGGTATTGCGGGGTAGTATGAAGGGTTGTGAATGAGATTTTTTACCCATAGAGTGTTGAGGGAGATCAAGAGTTTGTGAAGAGAACTTTTCACCAAAAATTTTTAAATTTAGACCTTGCTAGGCTGAAGTATCACGATTGGTTTAGTTCAGGTATCGTGATACCTGAATTCCCTTGTATCATGGTACTCACCAAGTATCATGTATCACCTCCCCATGTATCACAATACTCACCAAGTATCGTGTATCATTGGGTCAAGGTAACATATATCATGTATCGTGTATTGCCTTTGTGTATCATGATACCTCTAAGTATCGTGTATCGTGTTGATTGAATATTGTGTATTGTCAAGAGAAAATATCGTATCGTGGGTTGCTAAGTATCGTGTATTTTCCAATACTCAAGTATCGTGTATCATGGCCTTATGTATCGTCTAAATGTGTATCATGTATTGTGACTTTGGTGTATCGTGTATTGCCTAGAGAGTCAACTATCACGATACCTAGTAAGTATCATGTGTCATGTAAGCACATATCGTGTATCGCCCAATGCAAGCATTGTGTATCATAGCTTCCTGACTATCATGTATCATGAGTACCCAAGGAGTATCATATATCATCTAAAGTCGAGTATCGTGTATCATGGAACTATGTATCATGTATCATCAGAGATCAAGTATCATCTTGCAATTGCTAAGTATCATGTATCATCATAAAGTCAGGTATCGTGTATCATGCCCTCTAAGTATCAAGTATCATGGAAAAATCTCAGAACCTAAAAAAGAAAATAGAGGGAATTCTAGTACTAAAACTTGCAAAGGGAAGGTCAATAGGACCATAGACAACCCCATAACTAAGCATTGGATGAACCTAAGATCCGTACAAGTATTAGGAAGTCGAAGAAGTGTCCTACCAGCTGTTGGGAGTGTAGCCCAACCAAGTAACCACTCTATTTACTCAGATACCTCTAGTGAATCAAAGGAGGAAAGACTCATGGACTCATAGGATATGCATAGTTCTTTGCCTAGGGCAAGTTTTTACGTGGGTAGTGTTGGAGGAGATGGTGGATAATCTTCAAAGATGAAGTGGTGTTGCTTAAACCTACTTCACACTAGCCAAGAACAATTGCTGGAGAGTGTAGTGGGCCTCATTAGCTTGCTAATGATCATAAATAATCACCTATGTTGTTTGGAACATGATCCACTAGTCAATGGATCAAAATAGATAGATAGGAAATTATTCCAAGGTCAAAGACTTGCTATTTTAGTCTGAGCATAGTAGCAATTAGCCTAATTCCTTTTGGTGATGTCTAAATAACTTAGAAAACTACCAATCATGAGTGATTTCAATGAAAATGATGAACTACATGCTGAGTGTGATGTTTAGCAAATCATAGGAGTGTCTGGACATTTTCGGGATGCATAAAAGTACAAACTAGAGAGTAAAGAAGTGTTATTATCTCACGATTGAGATAACCAATGATTATGAGATTTTGTAGCTATAAACTAGATAGTATGATGAATCTATTATGCTTTAAATAACAAAAAATGATTGACCATACATTGAGAAGAAGCTCTAAGAATAAAATTGTATTGAAGTAGTCATGGTAGAGAAGTGAAGTGAAGATGTAGTGAAAATGTATGTATTAGATCATATACAAATACAATGTCATTGGCAATAACCTATTGCTCAATGTGAGAAGGGTTATTGAGCTATGGAGTGAGCTTCAAATCACAATGTATCTCCTTCAAAATGATCTCCTCAAGTCAAGATATCACGTGGGTATTTGATCCTCTTTTTATAGTTGAGTTTGGAGCCAATCTTTTGAATTCAAATTCAAAAGTTCACCTAAAAGTAAATCCTAAACTATAGGATATATTGTCTCATCAATCAACTACCAAATTAATTGAGATTTGATGCTTCCTAACTCCTCGTGGAAGTAAATTTCTTTTACAAAGGTAAATGTAATTGATTTTACAAGGGATCAATCATATAAGGCTCCATAAGAAATATGCTAATCATACAAGTACGTGGGCTTGGATTGCACAAACAACTTCCCCTCAAGCTTAACATGCTTGGTCTTCATACATAATTGAGAAGCTCTACCGATAACTCCTTCTCGTGTGTAGTACTCTACATACCCCTACCTAAATCACTAAATGCCCTCCACCTTGTGTACCTACACGGCCAAAAAATGAAAATCCAAGTAATATTCGATTATAAAATCGAAGAGGGTCATAAGGGAGATAGGAGTCAAAAAATAATTGTGTAACTAGTAGAACTAAGTCAAACGAATGCTTTCAAGAATCAAGATGTAAGTCCCCTGCTATAAGAACAATCCCTCATACATGTCACTTGTACAACTTTTACTTGCAACTAGCCATATCGATTCATAACCAAGGAATCCAAATAGTGATCCAATGGAAAGTAAAGCCCATGGTGGTAGCTTATTAAAAGGATTCCTGCAAGAATGCTAGCATGCTCTCCAAAATCCTTAATAACAACAAGCAAGGTGAGCTATAATCGATCAATCAATCCTATATAAGTAAGCATTGACTGATACCACATATCTTTCTCTTCCAAATACCTAAAATCAACCCTCTTACCATGAAAATACCTACAATCAAGCATCTATTACACACAATGAAGATATGTTAGTGCAGAAGAAGTAACAATAAATATGGTTAAGATACTCCCCCTTCTACTAGTGAAGTCGTCCCCGACAAGCCATTCCACCACTGATGCCATCTTGCTTTTCACCTACCACTCATCCAAGTGGTTAGATTACTTTTAAGAGAGCATATCAAGCATCACAACCAACCATTCCAACTATCCAAGCATGATCCATCACACACAAACACATTCTATGCTCTCTACATGGACATAGCCCTCATGCATGAAAAGCTCTTACCAACATTCATCTCATCTTACCGTCAACATCATCGCTTGTGTCCATGCATGCACCTACTCACTTCCCTCAACACATGGATCACATGCTCTCATATCTGCTCATATCAATTCATATGCAGATACCTCCACGCTCCAATCTTCCTACAACAAAAATCATAAAACATGTCATCCAAACACTTGTCAGAATACCATCATGAAATCGAAATTGAAATTCCATCGCAAGTTCGATCCTCGCTAGATCATCCTGCAAAAAAGATCAACAAAAACCATATGATTCACTTGCATCCCCCAATCCAAAACATAAATGCAAACCATAAAAACAGTCAGACTCCCACAATCCCATCATGATGTTGTCTCTCCAGACTATCCTGCAACTAGTAGACATCAAGACACATGTTGTTAGCTCAACCAAAAGCATGTACATACCAGGAAATACCTTATTAAAGTGGTCCTTCTCTTCCGTCATGTCCTGCTCACTTGCAACTCGACAAAAATGTCAGTCCAAAAAAGATAACAATAGAGAATCAACAAAACATATATATCCATGCATCTCTATCAAGAGCTCATATACTCGTCGCATATATGCCTAAGAAAAAATGAGGTTGCCTAAAATGTGGCCTCACACACATCCCAAAAAACCGATCACACATGACGAGACAAGACAGAAACAAGGAAATCTCAAGGCGCACACACGCCACTATGAGCTTCTAGAACAAACCTATCAGTAACATAGGAAAAGACCAAGTTCAACAAGTCACTTACCACTAATTGGTCTGGCACATATAATGGCTATGTCATCATCAACATCAGATCCATGTTGATCCATCTATCAACAACCAATTGCTCAATCTCACAAATATAAACATGCAAAAACACACCCATCTGGGTGATCACCACCCTCCTCCTCTCTGTCTCTCCCCCTCAAGAGTGGGAAATTTCCTTTTTCTTTTCCTCTTTATTTATTTTTACTTAAACAGGTTGGCCTATGTTGCAATTGGATACGACTCGTTGGCCTGGCCACCTGACCAGGTTGGTCCCATCCATCTACCAACATAACATAGTGCACAAAGACATATACACATGATATACATGCATATATATGTGCTAGCCTATAGTGAAGCTAGGTGCGGCTCGTGGTCTCGACCGCCTCGTAGAGATGGTCCCACTTGCCTATCAACTTGCTATAGAGAAAAGCACCAAAATAGATATACATACACATCCATCCCAACCTATGATGAAACTAGTGTCGACTCACGGTCCTGACCACCTGGCCAGGATGACTTTGCCTACCTACTAGCCCGTCATAGTGTGCGGGTGCACATACATATATACATGCTTTTACTTGTGCTTTTCTTTTTCTATTTTCCTTTTTTTAGTTTTCCCACCTCCCATGTCCTGAGAGTTAGGGAGAGGCAGAAAGGAGCATCTCCTATTGACCTGCACAAGATGCAAACAAAAATACACCAAAAAAGCAAAAACATATCAGGAGCTAATAGATTGATCATCTGTCACCTTGCTTATTCTGGCATAACGATTATATATGATAGGATTGACTAGTCACAAACGGACTCATCGAACAAGATTCCCTTATCCTACCTCTAAGTCCCTTCTTCAACTGTGATGTTGCACAACAACCTCAAAAGTTCGGACTTCATCTCACTGACCACAAGTGATCAATGCTCTTCGGGTGGTAAGTTAGGCTTAGCCTCAGGAGCCTCATCATCACTGCCTATGAGTAACTAATCGGCCCAAGCCCAAACAAGTCCATTTACCTCGTTAGGTGTACCTTGAGAGTTTTTGTAGTAGAAGTAGTGATCCTCTGCATAACCGTCCCAACAAAGTAGGTATGCTTCGAATTGTGAAAAAGAAAAATCAATATCAAGGCCTTGGTTTAGGAAACGTACCAACCAATTAGCTTCCTCCACATCATATTCCATCCATAGGTTTTCAATTGCTATCTCCATGCTTGCTAATGCTTGATCTACAAAACATATCACCAAGTCAAAGAGATCGTTTTGATATACTTGGTCAGCCATTTGTCGTGTAGTCCTCAACGATCCTACGTAGCAACACACTAGGTCTATTAGCTTCTTGATCTCTACGAATAGAAGGTAAGTTGTCTGCCAAAATAGAGAAAGTCCCTCTTGCTCTGTTCTCGTATCAAACCACACACCTCTTGTAGGATTGTCCAAATTAAACAAAAAAGTCCCATCATCCAATGGCTTTCTCAAAGTCCTCTCCATGCGCTCTCTCCTATTGTCCTCTATACGGCTCTACTCGCTATTTTGACACCTGTTTCCATCAAACATTGATTTGATAACTTTGGCATGCTTGACATGAGCCATCCCTGACTTCATCAGGCCACCGCCATTCCTACTCATACTCTTTGCATGAGGTGCCCTACTCGCTATGCTTTTCTCTAGCTCAATTTCCAATGCGCGTTCCTTCTTTAGTCCTTCGTGTCTGCAAATCCTCTTTTCACAACCATCTTGGTTCTCCTTATCTCTTCCCTTCAAGAGGGCTTCTTGCCGATCATCTAAATCCTTACTAGAACCATAATGGTCTACACACCACTTTTCTCTCCTAGATCTACCTCTTCCCTTGTGGTCTTCCTTGCATCTATCTTTGCTCATGGAAACATGCACTCCCTTTGTGCTAGAAGATGAACGACTGTCTTGGTTCCCTATTAACTTTCGATGATATGCTTGATCACGAGTTTCAGAAGAACGACTCTCGCCCTTCAAAGAGCTTCCCCTCCTTGCATAAGGATCAACTACCTTGCTCACCTCCTTCTCTTTCTATGTGATACCCATTTCTACTGTGTCTTCTCCGTCCGTCATGGCTTCCTCTTGATCTACTAACAAGCATGTACCAATAGTCAACCATTTTCTAGCTTTGCTTTCTTGCTTCAAAATTACTTCCTTCAAATCAACATCCACATCTAATCGTCGCACATTCGGTTCCTTTTTCATGGTTGTCTCCCTCCTCAGGCATATATCCTTAGGCTCAACTTTCAAAGCTTTGACTTTTTCCTTCAAGTGTTCTGCTTTAACCATGGTGGCCAATTCAGGGTCTGATCCCTTTTCAAAGATTTTTCCTTCCAGATGATCGCTAGTCTCACGTTCCTTTGGGTTTATGTGCATCGTATAGCACTCAACTTTGCTTGTACTTGCCAACCATCCTAGTAGAACAACGAATTTTGATACTCTCTCATTTTCGTGTCTTGGGTTTTGGAGAGCTACAGGTTAAACTTGTCTTGAAGAAGAATCTTGTAGTTATCCGTGTTCAAAGAAAACCTAACTCGTGCCATTTGTTGCCTTACTTTCTCCCTTGCTTTCTTTTCCATCTCATCGATTGTTATCGTCTTCTTCTTGTCGATCGAATTTGGAGACACCTGAATTTGTATTTGAACAGATTTTGGCCTGATTGTAATTAATCCCATGTGCCAAGTAATGAGTCCTCTACACCATGGCCTTCCAAGTAATATTGAGAAGGTGGCTTCTGAAGTTCTTGGTCTGACTATCAAGTAATCAACACTAAATTTTAATCCTCCAACAATTGTGCTTACGTTCTTTGAAAGACCAACCGGCTTCACTTGTGTTTGATCTTCCATTCTGAGGGACATCGGGGTTTCTTCCATGTGGTTTAGGCCAAGAGCCTTCATCATGTATTCAATCATTAGGTTGACAACTTCTACACTATCCAAATGAGCACCTAGGACTGCATGCCCTTTGATCTCGACCGTCATAATGGGAGCATTTGAATCGATCTGGGTTGTGATACTTCGAATGATACCTTGGACGTCTTTTCCCTATCTCTTCTTGTCTTGAGCTTTCCTCGGATTCTTGATATATTTGTTGTAGAACTATTTTCTACAAATCGACAAATATTTCAATAAAGTGCCGATGTCCAGGGTTACCTCCATTTTGGCCAATCTCTACACAATGTCAATCTCCTTCATACTTTGCTTTTCTTTGAGACACTTTGGAACCTTCAGCCTCTCAAGGAATGGGACAATAGCTGGCACAAAATTCTTTGCCACTGGTGGGAGCACCTCCACTTCGTCAGCTTCTTCCAGTTTTGGTGGCTCCAGAGGTCCTTTTGCTCTTTCCTCTACTTCACTACGCTCAGATGCCTTTCCTTTGATGGCATTTTCTGTTATTTTCTCTGCATCCTTTTTCAAATACTCTAGCATCCAGGTGACCACTGCCACAATTGGCTCTTTCTGTGTGCATCCTTGCCCTGGTCAGCCTTCTTGAGGATTCAACATCCTAAACACCACTCCAATTGTAGGAACTTACTCTTGAACTTTAGGAGTGGGATACGCTTGGGTCTCAACATAGTTTGAGGACTCTACTGGTCCTTTTTCTTTGTCGGTATCAACTCTTCTTTTTGGACACTCATCATCGAAGTCGCCTTCTCCACTCTAGTATCTGCATATTGGAGTGAAGTCAACCGATTTCTTTTCATTTGGGCAGACTCACACTATGTGCCCATCACCCCCACATTTCCAACACTAAATTGGGGTCCTCCTTTGGTCCTGTGCTCCTCTTCCAAGATAGCTACCTCCTTGACCATGAGCATCATGCCCATACATCTATCTGTTCTGCCCATGAGGCATAGGTGGGATACCTTAAGCAGGCAAGCTTGTATATGGACGCTCTCCTACATTTCCCGATTGCATATTTCATCTTTCATAAGCAATCTTATTATAACATCGATCTTTCGTATGGCTTGTCCTATCACAAAAGGTGCAAAGCATCCTAGGTGGCGATCTATCCATGAACACTCTCAAGACTATGGGGCACTCCGAGGCCAGATGACCATAACCATGGCACTTCCCACACTAGGTGTTGGATCTAAGCACATCTTGAGTCGGGGGCATGGCTGCCTCTTGCTTCACCGCGTATGCTTCTTGGGTCATTGTGACAGCCTTCACCGCTTGAGTTACCAACTCTAAAATTTGTTCCTCGGTTAACACAGGATTCACCTCACTTGGTGTGCTAGTGGCGGCTATAAAAGCCGGAGTGATCAATGTGAACTTTCGTGATCAAAATTTTTTGCAGGTATGCCCTCGGGTCCTCCCATGGCTCGTACATGAGCTTTATCCTCCTTTGTTGACCTAACTGCACTTCTTCCATAACCTTGCTTCTTCCTTAGCAGCCATCAAATTAACAGGTCGTGTAAGACTAATATGTTGTTGTGTGGTGGGGTCTCGTAATCTGATGATAAATCTTCTCTTCAATGTCTCATCATTCGGGGTATTCGTGCCCATCTTCCTTACTAAGGTTACCATCCTTTGGATATAGTGATCGATGCTTTCATTTATGCCTTACCACAAATAATCCATTTGTTGGGCAAGTCGATCCTGAAATCCTTGTCTTCTAAATTTTGCCAAGAAGGCATCCATAAGCATCTGATAGGTTCCCCGCTTCGGTAGTATCAAATTTCCATACCAATTGGATGCCTCTTCACGGAGAGTAGCCGTAAAAATCCTCAACCTCTGGCCTTGGTCAACTACCTCATTGGCTTCACAAGTAACTTCGAAGAGCTGGATAAAGTTGTCCTGGTCCTCATCCCAAGCACCTAAGAACTTAGGGAAGTCTCGCAAATGGACTGAAATCCACTCGGCCATTTCAAACAAAGGTGTGATGTCGATGTCACTCCGATCCTAGAAATTTAATGCTCTTGGTTTCAAGATTCCCTCAATCCTCCGAACTTGAGAAGCAACTCTTCTTTCGCAGTACTACCTTATTGGCAGTAGTCAGAGGCATAGACGACACGGAAGCATGTAAAGACAGAGCACAATGAAGTAGCAGGGAGTCACTTGAATCATTTTTCAAAGAAGTATGTTTTATAAATACTTTCAAAAAACCTCCAACAGTGATTTTCATCACTTTTGTACCATATATAAAATAGGAAAACCCTTTTTGTAATTTATAGCTCCATTTTGTGCAAGCCAAGGAGTCCTCGAGCTTGAGGAGCTTAGGTAGAATGAGCCTACCAATTTTGGCTATTTTTACACACCGTTTACCCTTTCAAATAGCACCTAGAACCTATTTTTTAACTATGCCAGTCACTAGATGTGAAATCGGTCAAAACTAGTTTAGAATCTATAAAAAGAGCTAGAGAGCTCATTTTTGAGGTTAGCTTGTATGAGTAGAGAGAACTTAGAGCTATTTTGAGCTTGTAATTGAGATCTTGAGTAATAGAGTCTATTTTCCTACCTTCTATTGTGTCTTGCTTGTCTCTTCATTGTGTGTGTATGTGTGTGTGCATCTCTATGCTTCTCACCTTCACTCTCACTACATCTCATATTCATGATCTTCATATCACTCCTATCTCTTCCGTGGATTGACATTAAGGAGATGGAGCTTCTTAACGTGGTTCTCACCATTGTGTTAGAGCAACACCAAATTTGGCGCCGCTGTCGGGGATCGAGTCTAGGACGAATGTGTGATGGTAAGAGTATAGCAAGAAGTGGCGTTGGAAGGTATAAATTTCAGTTTTTGTTGTTTTTAATTAGTTTTTTGTGTTTTTCATCTCCCCTACACTCCTTCTTCACCACCACATCATCTTCTTCCACTCCAAAAAAATAAAAAAATTCACCATATCCACCCATTCTCCTCATTTCCCCTCATTTGTGCATGCGCGAGAGAGAGAGAGAGAGCTTTTGTGCTTGCATGTGCTTTTGTGTTTTTGAGTTTTCTTGTAGGTGCAGTGCTCCAGAGCATCAGGGAAGCTTCCAAAAGGTATAAAATCACTTTCTGTCAGAAATCTGCAGTGTGTGTCAGACCATCGCGATGGTCTGCCAAACTCGGAATTTGAGGTAAGCGAGTTCACCACCGTATAGGCGACCATTGCACACATACAAATCCATAGTTGCATTTTGAAAATCATTGATTTGGTGGAACATCACGATTGGCTCATGCCATCGCGATTGTGTCACACCATCACGATTGGCGCACACCATCGCGACGGTCTCACACCATCGTGACGGTTCACTTGAGCCATCGCGACGGTCCCTGACCATTGTGATGATCCCGTCAACCCCACGCCATCGCGATTGGCTCATGCCATCGCAACAATCCTGCCACGTGTCAGGCGAGACCATCGCGATGATACTAGGTACGCCATCGCGACGACTCAAAATTGGACCATGGCGATTGGCTCAAGACATCGTGTCGTGCGACCATCGCGATGGGCTCACGCCATCACGATTATTACGTTGACCTTGATCAATGCCATTGCGATTTCTTGCCAATTAGACCATCACGACGGTTCACCTGTGACCATCATGACGCTTCATTTTGGACCATCACGATGCCTCGCACCTTCGGACCATCGTGATTGTGCTACACCATCGTGTTCACCTGAGCCATCGTGAAGGTCCCAGACCATCGCGATTGTCCAACCCAAACACAATTTTTAGGGTTTGATTTTTTGGGAAAAGTTGGGGCTATTTTAAGCAACTTTTTGGGTGATTGCACTCATTGGAGATCCCTTAGCTCATAGAGAAAGAAAAACCTGTTTGTCAGTTTTTACCCCCGAGGGCTTGAACGCTCATATCTTTTTCATCGGAAGTCCGTTTTTTTGAGCTTTATAGCTCGTTAGAAAGCTCTTTACGAGTACTACGTGACCTCAACTGTTTTTTTCTAAGAAGACGTTGAATTTTTGAGAGGATAATTCGAGGTTGACCTAGTGTGGGACTCGAAAAAGCCAAGGGTCATTAAAAATTTGGGCCAAGGAGAAGGGATTTACAAAGGTGTATGTACTAAATTGTTTGTGCATCCTTTTAAGAAGTGGTCTAAATATTGGATTTTTACAGGTTTAGCAAGGGCTATCAAGGACAAGCAAAGCAAGGCAGTGAAGAACGCAGGGCTTGGGAAGTGCGACTTCTTGGGCATCAGAGCAATCAAAGCAGCTGACTCGAGGTTGGAAGAATAATCAACCCCCTCAGTCAATTATTAGATTAGGCTAAACAATAGCATTGTGGATTAAAGATGATAGGAACACATCAAGTTCAAGAGATTTAATTTTTCAAGTCCAAGACTAAACTAAAAGCGTGTGATACGAAAACCTAAAGGAAAGAACTTAAGTCTGATGGAACAAGAACTCAAAAGTACCATGGAAAGTCGATTCCTGACGCATACATCAAGACAAGAATCTAAAGGAAGTTAAATAAAGAACCAAGCAATTAAAAACAAGGAACATTAACGGTCAGAGGAAGTAAATTCATGAACCTGAGATCAGGCAAGCATATAGGTAAGTCAGACCGACGAAGCTTGAGGTCATCAAAAGAAAGTGTAGGAACTACTGCACGTTCATGGGTTCAACAATTGAATAGCTACCCATATGAGTTAAGCTCAGATACGAGTGAATCCGAAATGGCATTTAGCACAGAAAGACCAGAAGGAGGGTTAAACATAGCATATTTGGAAAGACCTGAAGGACCCTATAGAACTCAATTAGAATTTCTCTGAACCAACTGCTTAGGTGCTTGCATCTATGAGGATGGTTTGCGAAGACAAGTGGTGCAAATGCACAACCCTGATCAACCCATTGGATTGGAACGTCCAGTGGTGAAGTTTGAGAGAGACGCATACATAGACAAAGAAGGAACAATGTACATCATAAGTACTCAGCCAAATAATACCAATGAGTTTGGTGTAATTCAGTTAGAGACGGAAGCTAAAGCCCAAGGAAAAGAACTAGTAGGAGAAGAACCTAGGACACCTAGAGGGAAATCTGTACTAACAAGAGTACTAATTCCAGAGTGGATCCCTTAGGATAATAGAAGCATAGAGTTGTTTGTAAAATAAGGACACAGATGAAGCATTTTGGAGATACAGAATGGAACAACCTAGTGAGGTAGGCTCCATCATGATCTACGAATTCAAGGACCCAGATACACCTGGAAAGGTTGTATACCTGAGAGTATTTGTAGTACCAGACCATGCGAGAAATACCTACACATGGAGAGGCGAACTAGTATTCCCTCCATCTCGAGCAAATGCAAATACAAGCCGTCAAGGTGTTGGAACATCCTCAACCCATGGTAATCAAAGAGAGAAGACAAAGAGAGACTGGAAGTAAGTTTCACTCATCCCTTAGGAAGAAATAGAACCATCATGGACATCGATGGAGTAGAAAGACAAAGGGAACCTAGAATACCAGCTGGCATAGACGATTTTCCTCTACCTAGACCACGTGAACACGCAAGAATACTGAGACCCACTCAATTAGTAAAATCCATGAAAAACTATTTTGATGGGATAGGAGACCCCTACGACCATGTGGCAGAATTTAAGCAAGTACGAGCAGAGCAAGTAGAAGACATGCTCATTCAATACAACACATTTGGACTAATGTTAAAGAATACAACTTTAACTTGGTTCCAACCATTGCAACAGAGACAATTTAGAGATATCCATCACTTTTTAGAGTCATTCATCACGGAATTCTCTAAAAGTGGGATCAGACATGATACGTCTTCGTTGATTCATAGTTTTAAACAGACCCCTCAGGAAACAGTCAGACTCGTAGGACATAGGTTTAGACAATATGTGGAAAGATGTCTGATGCAAGAGCTACCCTCACAGTCCAAGCAAGTGTCATTGTTTCTAGATGGCCTCTTCAGCTCTAAACTACGCTCCTATGTATACTTGAAGGAACCCAGAACGCTAGAGCAATGTGTAAGAATTTGTATAGACATTGAGGACAACTTAGGATATGTGTTGGAACTCTCAAAGGTCTATAAAGACTCAGATTGTTCATCTCTAGCATCTTCAAAACTGTTTAGCTCGATAGAAGACCTAGCAGAAAAAGTGGCCCAGAAACTAGGAGTTTGTAGTAAACAGATGCCTAGGTTAACAACAAACAAGCGTTGTTACACCTATGGTGGTGATCATATGGCAAATGTGTGTCCCAATGTAACAAAACCGCAAGCCAACCCTAGTGGCCAATACTGTACAATTGAGAGATGATGCACGAATCATACAGCTCAAGACTACCCATACAATAAACAAGCAGTAAGATAGAACTACCCGCAAGCATACGCACAACCAGGTAGGTATCAAGGTCAATACAATGCTCAACCTAATTACTATAGGCCTCCGTAGAACTATCCATATCAGGCTCAACAAAGACCTCAACCTGTTTTAGCTCAGCAGCCACCCCCACTAGCTAATGTCATCTCAGTCAAGTAGGATGCTGTAGAAGAAAACCTCAATAGGGTTTTAGTGCCTTCATCACCCTTGATCACAGAAAGTGACCCGAACTCAAACAGTTTTGACTCTACTCATGTAGATAGTCCACCCGCATATTACACAGAGTCAACTAAACATGTGGAAATAGATCAATACGATAGTCCACCATCGGAAACCAGTTGGGAGCCCGACTACGCTAATGTGATGTACACAAACTCTAATCCACGGCCCCAATTGAGACAACAAAGAACACAGGGCCCTCGAGGACCATGCTTTAGGTGCCAAGGAGATCATTTCATAAAGGATTTTCCACATCCTCTGATAGCAGGACAATCACAATACTATAACATACAAGGCTTTTGTGCCGAGTGTGGTAAAGAGCATGTCATAAAAGATTGTCCCAAGAACCCCAAGAATGCTTCAAATGTGACACCGATCAACGTGATAGGTATTATACACAACACACATGGATCCAATCCTACATATGTGCCTATCCAATCTATAACCAGAGCCCAGGCGCTCTTACAAAATCAAGAGCCTAATCCTGAAAAAGTAGCCGGAACCAGTGAAGTTGGAGAATCTAGCAATAAAAAGACAAAATCTTGGAAAGACTCTAGAGAAAGGATTAAGAGAAAGTGGAGTAGAAAGATAACTAAGTTGGAAGGAAGTTTAAAGGAATCGAGAGCCAAAATCCTAGAATTGACTTCTCAAGAGTCTAATCAGGAGAACCTAGCTCAAAGATCAGGATCAGTTTTAGCGGAACCCATACCAAAAAACCTAGACATGATGTTTCATGCATGTCAAGTTAGACTAAAAGAAGGACCCCACATAGCTGAAATGAGTAAGAATTATCCGAGGGCTAATCTAGAAATTGAGAGAACTAAAATCTGCATGAAGATGATAGAACTAGCACAAACTATGTTTGAAGCCTCTCGATATCTTAACTAGAACAACATGGCAAAACTAGAATTACACTTTCAAGGACTACTAGAGAGGCTAGAATACTTGATCGATAGCAAGGAGAAAAAGAATCAGCATAGGAACCCTATTGCCTCAGAGACATAGGAAGAGAATGCACCATCCCTGTCTCAAGTACCAAATACAGAAGATGGAGACAATTTGTCTTCCATACATAAATATTCACATGAATTTCTAAGAGAAATCCAAGAAGAGAAGTGGAGAAAAGAACAAGGAGCCCATTTTCCTATTCAAGAAATAGATGACTTGCAAGAGCAATTTCCCCAAGACCTTCCCTCTATCTACGATGATGTAGAGGAAGAGCAACTCAATGAACACACAGGTTTTGAATCCAATTCTTTGCAAGAATTACCTCAGTTCACAGGACCTTGGGAAGCCAAGTCTATTAGCATGAGAGCACCCACTATAATAGTGAGGAATGAAGAATCAGTAATCCCTAGAAACACGAAAGTGGTAAAGAACACTAAAGTACAATGTCACCTCACTCTAGAGGAATTGTTGAAGGTCAAACCAGAATTGTGGAAACACGTAGCAAATCAATTCCCTGAGCTTGCTACTACTCACAGACAGGATCACACATGAAGGTACCAGAGATACCCGTAGAAAGAATAGGAGATGTAAGCAAAGGAGAGGAAGGCAACACTTATCTTCCAATTACTCATCAGAGCTACACCACCAAAGCCATCTTAGATTCAGGAGCCGGAGTAGCCATTGCTATCACCGCTTTATGGAAATGTTGGGGTAAGCTAACATTAAGACCCACCAGGATGAAGCTACAAATGGCTGACGGACATATAGAAAAACCATTAGGCTTACTAGAAGGCATATCTCTCACCACTTGTGTGGATTTTGAACATACCTTTGCTATTTTTGATTTTGGGAAAAATCATGCTTACGAGATGATTTTAGGACGACCATTCATGCGTCAGTTGCAAATCGTACAAGATTGGGGAACTAATTCTTTGTACTTGCAACATTTAGGAGTGACTACTGAAGTCAATCTTATAGACTATTCCCATCGAGATGTACCCCCAATACAATGGAACACCATCCATAATACACAAGAAGAAACAGAATCGGTACACTCATTGGAATCAGATCCCTCATGGGTGCATGAGGATACTCATCTATGGATGTGTAAAGTAGCGAAACAAGAGGAAGAACGATTAGAGGACAAAACCTTAGGTTCAGAACAACATACACGAACTCTTCAAGACCCAGCTTATGCACCTGTAGTATTTCCAGACAAAGAATCCGAGTCTCATGGTTGGGCAGAAATATTAAAAACAATGGATGTAGCCATTAATGAAGAACAGTGGACACCCCACTGTGACGAGGATGGCTATGACATTTCAATCTTCACAATAGAGCCAATCATGTGTGATTCAATTGTAGAAGAATGTGAACCTAGCACTGATGCATTTGAGGATGCAAGTGACTTTGATCTAGAGTCAATCATTATGGACTCGCCCTTTGCATCAGATGAGGAATATTTCTACGAAGTAGAAGCTTATCCTTAGAGACACGAAGAAATTATGAATGATGTGAGGTTAACCACGCAAGTGACTGCCAAAAGTGAAGGACAGAAAAGAAAGAAGAAAGAAACCTTGTCAGAGGCAGAAGAATCTTCGTTTGAGGTTCCCAAGAATTTGAAGAAGTATGAAATAGAAGATAGAAGAATATTGGTATGAATGCCTAACAGAAAAGCTGACATTGGAGAAGTATATGATAATTGAGAGAAAACCAAAAAAATCATAGTAGCCATAGAAGGAGAAGAAGAAAAATGTACATACATAGGGCATGATTTGACGAATGAAGAAGAGGAAGAGTTGGTTGCCCTATTGCACGAATATAGAGATGTGTTCGCTTGGAGTTACAAGGACTTGAAAGGAGTAAATCCATATATATGTTCCCATAGAATCCCTATGACTCTAGATGCAAAACCTACGAAACAGAAACTGTATACGTACAATGATAGCTATGCTGCGAAGATTAAAGAAGAAATAGATCGTTTGATAGAAGCAGGATTCATTTACGAAATTGAGCATACCAAATGAGTATCCCCCATTGTGGTAGTGCCCAAGAAGAATGGAAAATTGTGTGTGTGTATTAACCTTAAAAAGGTTAATGCCGCCACAATTAGAGATAGTTATCCTCTTCCTATCACGAAACACTTATTGGAAAGAGTTGCGGGCAAGGAAGTTTACAACTTTCTTGATGGATTCTCAAGCTTTAATCAAGTAGCCATTGCTCCTAAAGATCAACACAAGATGGCTTTTGCCATAGAATGGGGCATATTTGCATTTCGTGTGATGCCAGTTGGCTTAACAAATGCACCCGCCACTTTCCAGTGACTCATGTGTCACGTTTTCAAGGAATTCTTACGCAAGAATTTGGAAGTTTATGTCGATGACATATGTGCTCATTTGAATATGAGGCAAACTCATATCCCAGAACTAAGGCAAGTATTTGACAAATGTCACGAATATCAGGTTTGTTTGAACCCAGAAAAATGCGTTTTAATGGTGAGACAATGCAAAGTTCTAGGAAACATTGTGTCAAAGAATGGAATCTCTACTGATGAAGAAAAAGTGAAAGTAATTACAGATCTACCTAGACCAAGTAACATGAAAGAGGTACAAGCATTTATGGGTCATTGTGGTTATTACAGACGATTCATACACATTCATGCAATCATAGCCAAGCCTTTGTACTCTCTTTTGACCAAGTTTGATTGGATAGAAGAGTGTGAGAATTCATTCAATGAACTTAAATGAGGTTTGTGCTCATCACCTATATTGACAACTCCGGATTGGAGCAAGCCATTCCATGTACATGTGGATGCATCCAACTATGTCATAGGATGTGTGTTAGCACAACCCACGAATGAAGGTAATATAGATCTCCCTATAGCTTATGCGAGCAGACAGTTGAATGCAATAGAAAGAAACTACACCACTACGGAATGAGAAGCATTAGGAATTATCTACGCCGTAAAGAAATTCAAGCATTTAATTTATTTGTTGTCGAATAAGTTCAAGTTCTTCACAGATCATCAAGGATTATTGTACTTAGTCAATAAGCCATGTAGCACAAGATGATTGATATGTTGGTTTTTATTAATCATCGAGTACGACTTTGAAGTAGTAGTCAATGTTGGAGAATTCCTCTCCTAATCGCAGCGGAAAGTGTAGAAGACCTTCTCAGGATCAAGTCTCTTGCCAACAACTGAACCTTCAAATGAAAATTGGTAGCAATTGAAAAATGCAATGAATTTGAAACTTTGGTGACTCAAACTAGACACCTATAGCTTTAACATGAGCTATCAAAAACTCAATTTTGACTAGATTTGGGTTGGCAACTCGTTGATACAAGACAGGCTACCTGTCCACTCAGTTAGGCTAGAAATTGGACTTCACTAAAAACTGAATAACTCATAGAAGATAAAGAATTTCATAAAACTGTTTTAGATAGAGGAAGTACTCGAGATAAGCTTTCCAATGAATGTTTAAACACTAACATTGGATACATATATTGAGAGATATGACTCTCACAAGTAGACTACCCAGAAATGGGTGTGTGGCTGGACATACTCTATGAGAGTGAACTGAACGAAATGACTCAAAAAAAATGAAGTAGCTACAATGGGGCTTCCAAGCCTTCTTCCTCTATTCTTGAGTGTCCTCCCTTGCCTCTTTTATAGCCAAGTGACCAAAAAATCTCATGATGAGTTTGAGAGCTCTTCTCCATCATTTCTCCACTACTTTGGACAGCCACTCCTCTTACAGTTCAATTTTTGGATTTGATTCTCTTTTGAATGATTATCTTTTGGCCTCCACTACTTGCTGAAGTAAATGCTTCTATTTTTCATTTTTGTATTTTCCTTCTACTTGAAGAAAATCCTTTTTGCAAAAATATATACGAGCTTACTTCTTTATTTTTAACACTCCCCCTCAAACTCACATGTGAGCTTGCACCTTCAGCCATATCCTGCAAGTTGATGTCTTCCTTGAACCTCTTTAGCTTAGAAGCATCTAGGGACTTTGTAACCATGTCTGCAACATGGTCATTAGTTCCAATGAACTTTATATCCACATCCTTGCTCAAAACTTTTTCTCGAACATAATGATAATGCACTTCTATGTGCTTGCTTCGTGCATGAAACATTGGATTGTTTGTCAAGTGAATGCTTGACATGTTGTCACCATAAATTGGAATGGTCTCCACCTACACATCAAGATCAGCCAAGAGCTTCTTAATCCACATAGCCTCACAAGTTGCAAAGGCTAAACCTCTATATTCAGCTTCTGTAGATGATAGTGCAACAGTAGGTTGCTTCTTTGAGCTCCATGTGATAGGTTTGCTACCTATAATGAACACATAACCTGAAGTGGATCTTCTATCTTCCTTCGAACCAGCCCAATCAGCATCACTGAAGCCCTTTACATGCAATTCTTCATCATATCTATAAAACAATGCATGATTGACAATGTGCTTCACATATCTTAGTACTCGTTTGGCTGAATTTAAATGTTCACTTGTTGGAGCTTGCATAAATTGAGAAAGAACTCCAACAATATAACAAAAATCTGGTCTTGTGGTCGTAGCATAGATCAATGAACCTATAATACTCCTGTATGTAGTTACACCATGTAACTTCTCTCCATCATTTGAGCATAGCTTCACATTTGTGTCCATAGGTTGAGTGAGTGGTTTGCATTCACTCATTCCAAATCTGAAAAGAACATCCAACAGGTACTTTCTTTGCATCAAGTAAATGCCATCTTTCCCATAGACTATCTCAATGCCTATAAAGTATTTTAGCTCACCAAGATATGAAATTTCAAACTCCTTATCGGGTTTTCTTTTTATCTCTTGTATTCCTGTAACATTACTTCCTGTTATGATGAGATCATCAACATATATGCAAATATATACCTGCTTGCCTTCTTCTTTCTTCATGTAGAGAGAGGGATCTGCATTACTTGGACTATACCCACACCTTGTAAGGTACTCAACCAATCTTTGATTCCAACCACGTGGTGCTTGCTTCAGCCCATACAAAGCTTTCTTCAATCTACAAACAAAATTTGGATGCTTTTTGTCTTCAAATCCAATCGGTTGACTCATGTATACCTCTTCTTGAAGTTCACCATTGAGAAAAGCATTTTTTATATCAAGTTGGTACAATGGCCATCTCCTTGCTGCACTCACTCCAATCAAGGTTCTAATTGTTCCCATCTTTGCAAGCGAGCTGAAAGTCTGTTCATAGTCGATGCCATGAGTTTGCTTGAATCCTTTTGCTACTAGTCTAGCTTTATGCCTAGCTACATAGCCATCAGCATTTCTCTTTATTTTAAACACCCATTTATTTGGAACAATCTTCATACCTTCAGCCTTTGGAACTAGCTCCCATGTGTGATTGTCCTTGAGAGCTTTTATCTCTTCTTGCATAGCTTCTTGCCATTCTTTTTGTGTACATGCTTCTTCATATGCATCCGGTTCTTTGTCTTTGACCACATGTGTCATATATGCAAAATGCTTTGCAATAAAACTATCATAGCTCAGCCTTGAAGACCTCATTTCATTTCCTTTTGAACATTGCTTCTTCAACCGGTTCAACTTTACCTTTGGTGTGATCACCTCTTCATACTCTTCTTCACTTGCATTTGAATCACTATTTTGGGCAGCACTTTCAGCTTTAGATCTTTCATAAGCTGATGTTGGTGATGAGGAATGACTCCTTAGCCTCCCCTTCCATGTTGAGCTTTCTCCAAGTGATGTAGAAGCTTCTGGACCTGACATTTGAGTGCTCGTTTGCTGAAATTCTTCTTGGACAGCACCTCCATCATCCTCGCAATCCTCTTCAAGAATCTTCTCTTTCCCTTTGTCTCCAAACCATGGTCTTAGCTCATCAAATACCACATCTCGTGAGACTCGTAGCTCCTTTGTCACCGGATTGTAGCACCTATATCCCTTTTGCTCCGATGAATATCCAATAAAAATACATTTTTTGGACTTTGCCTCCATCTTTGTCCTTGAGGGATGTGAGCATAACACACACATCCAAAAACTTTGAGATGTGTAAGGTCAGGTTTCTTACCAGAATAAACCTCCTCGGGAGTTAGATTATGCACTCCAGCTGTTGTGCACTTGTTCATCAAATAAACAGCCGTACTAGTTGCTTCAGCCCAATAGTTTAGTGGCATCTTCATCTCGTTGAGCATGCATCTTGCAACTTCTGTGATATGTCGATTTTTCCTTTCAACTATTCCATTTTGTTGAGGTGTGTACCTACATGTAAATTGTCTCTTGAGGCCATTTTCATAAAGAAAATCTGAAAATTCTTTGGAGAAATATTCTCCTCCTCCATCGGACCTCAAGGTCTTTATGTAGCGTCCTGTTTCCTTTTCTACATGTGCTTTAAATCTCTTGAACATGGAGAACACATCTGATTTTTGTTTTATGCAAAACATCCATACTTTTCTTGAATGATCATCGATAAAAGTGACAAAATATCTATTACTAGCCATTGATGGTTGTTGTGATGGTCCCCATACATTTGTGTGTATCAAGTCGAGGACATTCCTTGCCACATAGTTGCTCTTCTTGAATGGTTGTCGAGTTTGCTTTCCTAGTTGGCATGCTTCACAAAACTCATGTAGTCCAGCATCATTGAATCTTGGAAGACCTCTTACCACTTCATGGTTGCTCATGTCCTTGAGCTTGGGAATGTTGATATGTCCAAACCTTTTGTGCCACAAATCGATTTCAACAATCCTCTTCTTTCCAAACTGAATATACATCACCTTTCCATGTGGTTGTTGAATGTCCAAGGTGAACATCCTACCTTCTTTCCTTCCTTGAGCAATGACCTTGAATCCTTCTTTTGGATTCTTTATAAAGCAGCCTTTTTCATTGAAGATAACATGATATCCTTTCTCTACCATTTGTCCTACTGAAATCAAATTCTTTGCAATAGTAGGAACATGAAGAACATCAGCCAATACCTTTGTATCTCCAAGCTTGATATCTCCAACATGCTCAATTGCGTGTTGAGTTTCATCACCGGTCTCCACACATCCTTTTCCACTTGGAGCTTGTAGCTTTGTGAATAAATCTCCTTGGCATGTCATATGGTTGCTACAACCTGAATCTATGAACCATTTTTTATCATCACTTCTCGAGTTGTTGTAGTCATGCTTCATGGCAAGCATGGTTTGCTTGTCTCCTTCACTTGATGTACTCGCATAGTTACTTTGGCTCCTTTGGTTGCCTCCATTTAGCCTTCCATTCTTTTGCCAACAATCATTTGCATAATGTCCTAGTTTACCACAATGATAACATGTTATACCTTTATGAGGATTGTATGAACCTCGACCTCTTTCTCTATTTCTTCCTCGACCTCTTCCATGTGTGTTGTCATTTGAGTTGTCCTTGTTGTCCTCCGAGTTGTGTTGGCTGAAATTTGTGTTGTTGTAGCTTCTTCCTCTTCCTCTCGAGCCTCCTCGTGAGTTCCTTCCTCTACCTCTTCCTGCATATAACATTTGACTATGGCTGTCCTTACCTTTGTTGCCTTATCCTTGTTGAGCTACCTCTTCAGCCACAAGATTTGGTATAATCTCGTGGAATGTTGGTAGAGGGTCTCTATAAAGAATGTTTGTGATGAGGGGCTTCCACTTTTCTTCACTCCTCAAGCCATGGAGGGCTGTTTGGACGATGTCTTCCTCTTCTATCTTGCATCCAACTGATGCTAGCTGATCTCGAAGCTCCTTGATCCTCAATGTATACTCACTAATGCTTTGGTTTGAGCTTTTCTTCATGTTGTTGAGCTCGTTTTTGAGTTGCATCATCCGAGACCTTGTTGAGGTAGCATACACCTTCTCCAATGCTTCCCAAACTTCCTTGGCTGTTTCTGAGCTTTGCACATGACCAATCATAGTGTTAGAAATAACTTGTGAGATGAGGAACATCACCCTTCGATTCCTCTCTTCCCAATCAGCAAATTGTCTCCTTTTTGCCGAGTAATGTTGGGAATCTTCAAGGTCCACCGGTTGTGGATCGTCTCCACTAACTAGACTCCATAAACCTTTACATTTAAGGTAATTTATCATTCTATACCTCCAAGACTGAAAATTATCTTTGTCTAACTTCTCAACTTGTTGTCCTAAATCAGCCATTGAAAACTTCCAAGATTGAAGTTTACCTCAAGTATTGTGTGGCGCTCTTTCTTGACTTCACAAAGCTCTCCCTTGATTTATAGCTTCTCCTTTGCTTCACTTCAGTTCAATGCTTTGCCTCTTCAAACTCCAATGCTCTGATACCAATTGTTGGAGAATTCCTCTCCTGATCGCAGCGGAAAGTGTAGAAGACCTTCTCAGGATCAAGACTCTTGCCAACAGCTGAACCTTCAAATGAAAACTGGTATCAATTGAAAAATGCAATGAATTTGAAACTTTGGTGACTCAAATTAGACACCTATATCTTTAAAATGAGCTATCAAACACTCAATTTGAACCAAATTTGGGTTTGCAAGTCGTTGATACAAAACAGGCTACCTGTCCACTTAGTTAGGCTGAAAATTGGACACTAAAAATTGAATAACTCACAGAGCATAAAGAATTTCATAAAATTGTTTTAGATAGAGGAAGTGCTCAAGATAAGCTTTCCAAAGAATGTTTAAACATTAAAATTGGATACATATATTGAGAGATATGACTCTCACAAGTAGACTACCCAGAAATGGGTGTGCGGCTGGACATACTCTATGAGAGTGAACTAAATGAAATGACTCAAAACAAATGAAGTAGCTACAAGGGGGATTCCACGCCTTCTTCCTCTATTCTTGAGTGTCCTCCCTTGCCTCTTTTATAGCCAAGTGACCAAAAAATCTCATGATGAGTTTGAGAGCTCTTCTCCATCATTTCTCCACTACTTTGGACAACCACTCCTCTTACAGTTCAGTTTTTGGATTTGATTCTCTTTTGAATGATTCTCCTTTGGCCTCCACTACTTGCTAAAGTAAATGCTTGTATTTTTCATTTTTGTATTTTCCTTCTGCTTGAAGAAAATCCTTTTTGTAAAAATATATACGAGCTTACTTCTTTATTTTTAACAGTCAGGAAGGGAAAGACACATCTTAGAGCTGACCACCTTTCAAGATTAACCAAAGGAGAAGCTCCTCAAGGAATAGCGGATGAATTGCCGGATGCATATTTGTTTAGCCTTGAGATAGCACTAGAATGGGGCTAAGCCTATTGTCCCTATTCTCACATATGGACCCAAGAATCCTAGGATAAGGATCAAGGAAGGAGAGATTACCAAGTCTCAAAGATACCAAATAATAGCAGGAAGCATATATAAATAGGATAATCAAAAGATTCTTGCTTGTTGTGTAGATGAATCAGAACATGCGAATTGGTTGCAATTAGCACGTGTAGGTGCATTAAAGCAACATCATTCAAAACATCATACATTGCAGACTCTGCATATATTAGGAGTATATTTGCCTTCTATGGAAGCAGATGTCTACAAGTTTTGTAAAGAATGCCCTGTCTATTGTGAAAGACCACCAGTAGAACATGCTACATTATATCATGTGTCTCTCACACTAGAATGGAGTGAACCATTAGTGACGTACTTAAGGATGAAAACATTCCCTCAAGGAATGACCTTAGCACAACAACGGAGTCTAGAGCAAGAATCTCAAGACCATTTACTTATTGGTGACAATCTATACAAACGAGGACGAGATGGATACCTAAGACAGTGTGTTCATGAACGCGATTATTTGAGCGTACTAGAGACTGCACACCAAGGTGTTGCAGGAGGTCATTTTGGCCCTGATAGGATAATCAAAGCCATCCTCTTTGCAGGATTATGATCGCCCACTCTTCACATGGATGCGCATACCTATGTTAAGAGATGTGATGTGTGCCAAAGAACTCAATTTCCTACTTGCAAAGATGAAACGCCATTGAAACCCATGATGGGAGGACGTGCATTTTCTAAGCGAGGTATAGACTTTGTAGGACCCATTAACCCCCCTACAAAAGGTACACATGCTGAATACATTATTGTTGCCATAGATTATCTTACCAAATGGGTAGAAGCCAAGGCCACAAAAAAGAATGATGCACACATGACTGCAAACTTCTTATTTGAAAATGTCTTTACAAGATATGGATTGCCTATAGAGTTAGTGAGCGATTGAGGAACTCACTTTCTGAACCAAGTCATTGAATATTTGTTACAAGATTTTATGATGATTCACAAGAAATCCGCACCATATCATCCTCAGGCTAATGATCAAGTAGAAAGTACTAACAAGATCCTTTGTAACGTACTGACAAAACTCGTGAACAACAAACATTCAGATTGGGACAAACAGTTATACCACGCTGTTTGGGCATATCGAGTGGCCTACAAGACCGTACTCAATGCAACTCCCTTTCAGATGGTTTTTGGTCAGAATGCTATGCTTCCTTTGAACTTCTTGATACCGAACCTTAAGGTTGCACAAGAACATCAGTGGACCTGCCATGAATTATCAGCAAGAATAATGGACTTGGAACGATTAGGAGAAACCAGGCTAAAAGCAGCAGCAGGAATTTATGCAGAAAAGAAGCGACAGAAAGCGTATTTCGATGCATACCTGAGAGATAAAGGCTTAAAAGAAGGAGATTTAGTCCTAGTATATATGCTGAAACAGCACGCACAGAAGTTAGAAAAGCGAGGTTATGGACCTATGATCATTAACAGACTCTCGACAAGTGGAGCGGTACAATTAGCCACCCTAGAAGGAGACATAATGCCTAATTACATTAGTGGTTGTAGAGTCAAGTTATATCAGGAACCTCTTACTAAGGATATGCTTAGACGACTCACATTGGAAAAGAAGCATAAGGAGGAAGAAAATAGAATACGAGCTAAAGCTCAAGCAGAAGCTATAGAATGCATTAAGCACATGAAGTTAAGAAGACAAGGACTAGGGAGAGAACATTATAACCATCTAGAAACAACACCCAGATACCACATGGCCATGTGTCAAGCAAAGTGAACAACTCATCCTAGTATAGTGGATAGGAGACCATTCATTACGGTCAGGCTAGAGCATGACAACCCTTGCCAAGAGCTCAGGGCTTTAATTGACTCAGGTGTTGCAACTAGTGCGATTAGATGGTCCCACTATAAGGACTCAGGAATAGAAATGCAGCCAATTGAGGCATACCTCATAGGGCTAGGAGGCATGGAAACCCCTTGCATGGGTGAGGTGGACCTTCCTATCCTCATACACGATGTAACCATGACAGCGAAGCTACTAGCATGCCATGATGAGGACCTGATAGAACCCCTAATCCTTGGTCGATTGGCTATACGATCACTCAGTGGACCTAAATCGTAGACAAGGCTCCTTGCAATTTGGAACCTTAGATCATCAGTGAGTGATACCGCTTGACTTCCCTAACAACACTCCGCCTGAGGTATGTAACCCTAGACCCTATGAAATGCATGCGATAGAGGACCGAAAGATATTTGGCCAAATCCCTCGGCTAAGCACGCTCCCTCCAAAGTCAACCCATGAGAGCTTGGCGATGGATAGGGGCCAGACAAAAGGATGTGAGGAGATTTTCCCTTGGTCTTCCAGCAGCAAAAAAATGGGGACCATTGCCGGTCAGGTGGGTTACATCAGCGGTCAGGTGGACTGCATCAGCAGCCACAGGGGCAAAACACCTTGTAGTGCCCATCCTTCCACACTTACTACGAAATGGCATAGATTTTTGATACAAAATGACGCACTTCCTAATGGGCAAGTTTCACAAGTGTTGGACTCCCTTCTTTTCCAAAGCAGAGTGTCCATCTGACCTCTCAACCTCAACCACAAAGGAGTCAACCACAACGGAGGAACCCAGACTGACGACAATATCAGATGACACAAAGAAAGCAGCGGTATCAGTATCACAAAGCAAGAGGCATGAGACAAGTATGGGTGCCAAAAGGACAAAAAGCACTAACATATTTCAACAATGCAGATAATGATAAGAAGAGTTAAATTAGAATCAGAGGTAGTATCCAACATCTCCTCGACCTTCTTCTACAAGTTCAAACATTCAAGAGATTTGGATCGCCAAGAAGTACCTTACAAGTTGACCCACACCCATGCAGATTTGGGTACCCAAACAGTGTATGATAGCTCAACCCTCAAGCCATGTAATATAAACCACTCATAAATCTTTTCACCCCTCAATACCACCACATCCGATATCACCTTTTGTCCCTCAGCAGAAACATACCACCCGCTCAGCAACTCTTAGGAAGTGGATTCTGAAACGTATCTAGACGTCTTCTCCGAACCCCTTATCTAACATTACTCCCATCCCGACTAAACACTACCCTTGTAATAACTCTTTCACAATTGAACCTTGTACAAATCCACACACTATAACCCAACATCACTTGTAATAACATCTCATCAAGAAATGTATGCATCATCTGAAGCATGTAGCTGTCTAGAGACCTACACTAGTATGGCAAAAATCATTCCATAAACCACCTCACAACACTCGGCTACACAGGTCACACATCGGTTATGGAAAGGGATCGCAGTCTCACTTTAATGGGATCATGATTAATTTCCATACTAATGTGCTAATCGTTTGTAGCAGATTTCTCCGCACTCGCATCATTCATCATGCAGGCAGAAGGACCACCTGAAGTTGGCCCCAGTGTACCCATGGCAGATATTGGCGAATTACTAGCTGAATCATATACTACCGAACAACCGCCAGAATTCCAAGGATTCCCAGGACCGATGCCCATTGATGACCCACAACGGGGATATACAGAAAAGGTCCATCGCAATTCACATTGGTTCCAAGGTTTAGCAGGACCTTTGGCAGATGTAGATTTTATTTTCGATGCCAATTTGACCTTTGACAATAGTAAGTGGGGAAAGTATCAGCTCTTCTCCATAGATTTTGAAGCACTCCAGAACAAGGAAGACTTAAAGCATGTTTGGGCGAGAGCAGGCTTCACAGAATACTTCAGTGATCCATTGCCTAAACCAGATTTCTACAGATGCTTCTACTTGGTAACCACATTGACAGCTTCTGAGAATAAGGATTTGCCAGACACATTCATTTTTTCGTCCTTAGTAAACAACCCACCATTTAAGAAGTTTTATCTTTCTAAAGATTTGATTAGAGCTACAATCAAGATACATGGAACGCACACTCCGACAGAACGAGAAAGGCTAATTCCAGAGCCTATGAAGCGTGGTGATGTTACTAAATGGGAAGATATTTCGACCATCACACCTGAGCTATCTAAGCCCTTAAGAATATGTATGCAACATTTCACATTCCCAGCTCAGGATTGATTCACCATGCCCCACAAACGCATTTGGTTTGGATTGTACTTATCTTGTATTGGACCTCAAACGGTAGATCTAGCAAGCTGGATCATTGATCATTTGTATCTAGCACAACACAGATGGAATTTCTTGTAATCCATAAGAAATCAGCTTCGTATCATCCTCAAGCCAATGGACAAACTGAGAGTTCCAATAAGGTGTTATGCATAGTGTTAACTAAAATAGTTAACAATGGAAGGTCGGATTGGGATAAACAATTGCATCATGCAATATGGGGCTTCCATGTAGTATACAAGACCTATATTGGATCTACTCCATTTAATTTAGTATATGGACATAAGGCAATATTGCCAATTGAGTTCTTAGTTCCCACTTTGAGATTTGCTTAACAATATGACTGAATAAGACATGAATTGTCTAGACAATTGGATCAAATCGAGAAGCTACATGAAAGTATACTACAAGTGATCACTGGTATTTATGCTGCAAAAAGGAGACAAAAAGCCTATTAGGATGCTCATATTAAAGACATGGGATTAAGAGAAGGAGACCTAGTGTTAGTGTACATGTTGAAACAACATGCAAAGAAGTTGCAACAACGAGGATATGGACCGCTATTGATAAATTGAATTTCAACTAGTGGAGCAATTAACTTGGCCACACTAGATGGAGACATAACACCATTGAGTGTCAAGGGGAGATTTCAATGTTCCTACATATTGGAAACACTACCGTGAGCCAAAGATTCTTAGTTTGTAGAGATAGAGACCTTCTAGAAGAACTGGTCATAGGTTAGGATTGGATCTTTGAATATGAAGTTAGTATCCACCTCTCGCAAGGATACATTTTGGCTAAAATAGACCATTAGGAAATCTTTAGTCTTCTAGATGAAAAACCTTTGAAAACTATGGGAAACGACACCTAGAATCATGACTCTAGAGGAACAAATGCATGAACTCCTAGTGAGAACCTTGTACAATGATTGTTCTGCTTCCAATTCATCTACACCTTGCAAAAAATGGCATGATCAACCTCTCAATTCTTCCCGAGAGAGTGAACCTGAGTGATTGAATGAGGATAGTCCGTTTAGGGGAACTAGAAAGAAAATCAAGCAACTAGTGATCTTATCAAGCACAAGAACATAGTAACGCCTAAGCCGAAGACAAGAATGAATTTGGAAGGATGAACTAGAACATGATACGCTATGATCCTCGATTTAGCAATAAAAATGACCAATAAAGTGTTGAGCATGCTTCTCATAGTTCTAAGGGTATTCAAACATGATGAATATACATTTTTGAACTTCATCCGTATTAACCAAGGAATGGATTTGATTTTTGATCTTTCTATCATGCCTAGTCGCCCTACCATAATGGCTATCTATTCTCGACTCATGTTTTTGCTAGGTCCATACATGCAGACATTCAAAGTAGCATTCTTTATAGGATTTTTTGAGATGGACTCTGAAATATTCTTGAAAATGTCATTCAACTTAAATGCTCGGCTAGTTGCATATGAGCTAAGCTTTTTCACAAATCATAGAAAAGCACCACATGATGGGGTGAAATCAACTCAATGGAAGGAGTTAATGATATGCGACGCCAATCTACTTAACCAAAAAAAGGAAACAATATTCCAGACATACTCATGTTACCTATCAAAGCCTCTCATCTACGACAGAGTTCAGGAGGAGGGATGTGTGGAGGGAGAATCCAGCAAAAGAAAAAGAAGAAGAAAATCGAAACGCAAAATAGCGCAATAAAAGAGTCACCCTCTACCCAAAGCCTTGCAAGGGCATGCATGAGGCTTCAACGAGAAATAGGGGGACCTGAAGAATGTGAATAAAAAAGTTTAATAAAGTCCCACACCCATAAGGTCCTAACAACAATGAGAAAAACTGTAACAAAATGTGACCAAATACATGTCACTCTAGTCACTGAGTGCAGGTGGTGAAGAGAAGTTAAACAAGGTCCTCCCAAAAATGCGAAGAACTCTAGTGAAAGGTGATTAAATATACATCACCTTTACCACTAAGCACGTGCGTGGCAACCCGAACGATGTGTTATGATCAGTTCCTTGACCACTGGGAAAATTAATGGAGTATACACTGCCTTTGAACCATTCAGACCTTCAGAGGTGCTAGCAGTGTACAACTACAAACATGCCATCAAGATAATGAGGAACTAGATTTGCCACATGTTAGATGCTAAATAAAAGAAGAAAATCCTATCAAGGGATGATAGAGACAAAGAGGGGGAGAGTGTTGCAGAAGGAAGAGGCAAAGAAAAGCAAGCCCCAAAAACTTTCAAATTTAGGCGTAAATTTTTCTTCTTCAAAAATCCATGATACTCTATCAAAAGCCATGTAAATGCACTAGAGGAGTCCTCTAGATGCATGAATCCCTAATATTGTAGCAGTAGTCTTGTATAATAGTAAGAACTTAGTGATTTTTAATAAAAGTGTCAGTCTCTTGTGTGAAATGAACCCTTTTAGGGAACATGTATGTAAGTCACTTGATGAATCTTTGGAAGGACTTTTTGCCATCGTGAATAATGAAGATGAATTCTCAAATTTTCTTCTTCTCTTCTAAGTATTGTCTTCTCCAAGAGATTGTGTGTGTGTTTGATGCTTGAAATGTGTGTTTAGGACTATTGTCTACCCTTCCCCATCAGGTTTTAGTGACTATAATGCACATGTGAAACTTCATGAGCTATAGAGTAGGAGTTGGTGTTTCCTACCACTCACTATTTAGCTCGTTATGTTTGTCAGATTAGGCTAAGACATATAGTATTAGATGCATCTCATCAAGAACTTCAAAACAAACCCGCGATTGACCATATTTCTGTTGATATATTTAGGTGGTGATGTGTGTGAACACACTAGGACCGCCGGGGCACTTTTTTCCCTCTTTAGGAGGTTTTTTCCCTTGGCTTGTATATACGTCTATTGCCCTAATGGGCTACTTATCTTTGTACATTCTCTAGTAATACATTCAGTATTGTGTGTTGTGCTCCAAGCTTCTTCTTCTTCCTTGTGTTGTGTGCGTGCTTCCGTAGATGTCTAACTCCAACAATTGATATCAGAGCAGGTCATCGCTTCATCTAGGGTGCCGTTGACACTCCTCTAGTTGCAGTCTCAGAATTGCACGAATTTTGGTGAGCATACTTAGCGTGTTCTCGAGATCAAAATTGCTTCGCTCTGTGGTGCCAAAATCACGATCTGAGCTCGTTTCGGCCTCCGAACATACTATCGCAGTGCTTGTGTAGGCTATTTCATCTTTTTGTGCCAAAGGTATATACCAATTGTTGTTCGCCAGTATAAGTGTCTCAAAGTCTGGTACAGGTCTAGCGGAATTCGTCTGGGTAGTTCTGTTCAACTTTTTGAGATATAGTCAATTTTTGCATCAATGTATTTTAGTCACCGGCCATGGCTGAAAGCATTGATGTATTCCATTTGTTGGCTATTGAGGATAAGTTGGATGGTACCAACTACTCGTTATGGGCATATATGATGCAACATGTGTTGGTTGCAAAAGGACTGTGGAACATTCTGTAGGGTGTCGAAAAACGTCCTATTACACCTGCAACTGTTACAACTGTAGGTACTGAAGCTGATGCAGAAGGTGTCCAAGATGGTGATATTCTGCATATTCCTATTCGTGCTGCAGTTTTTGCTACACCTACTATAGAGCAAATTCATTGGGATGGTAGAGATGCCCAGGCACATGCATTGATAGCTTTGTTCATCAAATGTGCCATTATTCCTCATATTTGCTCTTGTAGAACATCTAAGGATGCTTGGGATACACTTACCACATTGTACCAAGCTAGGAATGAGGCTCGTGTTGCTTAGCTCCGGAAATAGTTGGAGAGTGAGCACATGAATGAAGGTGATTCTATGGACATTTTCCTAACAAAGATCAAAGACCCTGAAGGAACAGTTGATTTCTGCTGATGAGGTTATACTAGATAGCTCACTTGTGCTGATTATTCTGAATGGTCTTCCTGATTCATATCAGAGTTTTACTTCTACTCTTTGGTTGATGATGAAAGGCAATTCAAATGCCTTGTCATTTGAAGAGTTAGTCTCTATTCTGTTGCAGGAAGATCAGTCCAGGCAGAACATGTCCATTATGCGTGTTGCAGATCAAGCGTTCCTGGGTAGTTAGAAGGGCAAAGGAAAATGGAGCTCTTCTACTAGTAAGCAAAAATCTACAAATGCTACACATTCGAAGAACCAAGACAAAGATGAGGAAAAATAAAAAAAGTAGAAATTGTTTTGTAAGTATTGTAAAGGGAATGACCATATCATAAAGAACTGTCCAAAACTGGCTGCAAAAGAGGCAAAGAAGAAAGAGGCTGGAATGGTTGTTGCAGAAGCCTCTACACCAAAAATGGAGTTTGCTAATCATGTGTAGGAAGAAGAATGGGTGTTTACTATTGTTTGTAGTTTTGACCCATCTTCTCATGAGCAGTGCATGTCTGCAGTAGACTCAGATGTTTGGCACTTGACAGTGGGGCGACCAAACATATTACCTTGCAGCGTCGTTTCTTCTCTTCACTCGAGCCTGCCCCTACAAGGAATACTGTTACATGCGCCAAAAACTCCCCTTATCCTGTTATGGGAGTTGGTAAGATCATTTTGACTACTGCTGATGGTAGTTCTTTCACTTTGTCAGATGCTTTATTTATGCCAGGGATAAAGAAGAACTTGTTATCAGTTTTTGCATTAGCCAAGATTGGCTTAGTTGTGAAATTTGTTGATGACAGGTGTACAATTCATGATCTGTCAAATGGCGATGTGATTATTGCTTATGGAATTTTATGTCGTGGGTTGTATAAGCTCATAGACTATGAAAGATCTGTGAATGATTCGGCATGTGCAGTACATGATTCTCAGGCTATCTCAGATACATAGCTTTGGCATGCATGCTTTGGTCATCTGAATTTTGCTAGCTTGTTACACCTGCAGAAATCTGAAATGGTATCCTCTTTGCCCAAACTTGAGGCACATGGAAAACATGTTTGTGAAGGTTGTATTTTGGGCAAAATGTAGCATTCCTCATTTCCAAAAGATGGTTCAGTTTGGGCTACTCAGAAATTGTAGCTTGTACATAGTGATGTCTGTGGTCCTATGCAGACAACTTTGTTTGGAAATTATCTTTACTTGACTTTCATTGATGATTTTTCTAGGCATGCATGGGTATATCCATTGAAGGCAAAGTCCAAAGTGTTCATGTGCTTCAAACAGTTTTTGGTTTTGGCTGAAAATCTGTCAGCATGTAAAATGGGCACCCTCCGTTCAGATCGAGGAGGGAATATATGTCTTTTGATTTTAATGCATTTCTGGCTAAACGTGGGATAAAACACCAGTGTACAGTGTCGTATATACCTCAATAGAATGGAGTTGCTGAACAAAAGAACAGGTCACTCATGGAGATGGCGAGGTGTATGGTCAAGAGTCAAGCTTTACCACATAGTTTCTGGCTTGAGGCTATCATGTGTGCAGCATATGTACTGAACAGATGTTCCACTAAAGCGTTGCAGTCTATCACTCCATATGAGGCTTGGCATGATCGCAAGCCATCTGTTGCTCATCTGCATATTTTTGGTTGTTTGGCATATGCATTAGTGCCTGAACAACATCGTAGAACATTGGATGACAAATTAGTAAAATGTATTTTTGTTGGGTACAGTTCTGAAAGTAAAGGCTATCATCTGTATCATCCACAAACTAAACGCATTCTGGTTAGCCGTGATGTTGTTTTTGTGGAAGATGCTATTTAGCCATTGCTTTCATGTACTAAGGAGATCTGTTAGCTCCAAAGACATGTATGATACTTTGCTTCCTCTTTTTACAGGTGGACAATCTAGTGCTGGTCCCAATGAGGCAACTTCTCAGCCTTTGCAGGTTTCATGTGATGATGCAGATCATTCCATTTCTGTTGCAGATTTACATGATGCACTAGTTGATGAGAGAGCTCATATTGAGCAAGCAAAAACTATGTGCAATGGCTAGTGCAGACTTTGCATGACAGCAAATTAGATGCACCTCTATCATATCATACTCGTTTAGGCTCTCATAGTGCCTCTTTGGCATCAGATTGCTATGCTATGGCTACATCTAGTCTCTGTGATGAGAACGAGCCTGTTTCGTTTGATGAAGCACAAAATTCAAAAAATTGGATGGCTGCTATGCAATCTGAATATGATGCTATAATGAAGAATGGTACTTGGTCTTTATGTGACTTGCCTCCAGGCAAGAAGGACATTGGCACTAAGTGGGTATACAAGCTAAAGCATAAATCAGATGGTACAGTTGACAAGTATAAGGCTAGGCTTGTTGCAAAGGGTTATGCACAGGAAAGAGGCATTGATTTTGATGAGACCTTTGCACCTACATGTTGTATGACTACTATTCAGAGCATCTGTGCACTTGCAGCTCATCATGGTTGGAATGTATATCAGTTGGACATTAAAACAACATTTCTAAATGGTGACTTGCATGAAGGAATGTACGTTTTTCAGCCCCGTGGATTTGTGCAAAAAGGACATGAAAACTAGGTGTGCAGGTAAAGAAGGCATTATATGGTTTAAAGCAAGCACCACGTGCTTGGTATGAGAAGATACATGCCTATCTAATTGCACATGGTTTTGAGAATAGTCCAACTGAAAGCACCTTATATGTTAAGCATGCTAATGATGTGCTTCTGATCACTGTTGTCTATGTCGACGACATGCTGCTCACTTATCCTATTGAGAAGCATATTGCTGATTTTAAGGCTGATTTGCATGCCTCATTTGAGATGTCTGATTTGGGGCATTTGCATCAGTATTTGGGCATTCAGTTTATGCAAGTTGATGGTGGAATGTCTTTGTATCAAAAGAAATATATTGACACATTATTGTAGTGTTTTGGCTTTGAAGACTGTAAGCCTATTGCCACTCCTATGGAGATAGGTTTACGATTGAGTCTTCATGATGCTAGAGATGCATTTGATGTTGTTCTTTATCAGCAGGCTATTCGATGCTTGATTTACTTATGCATTACTCGGCCAAATATTCAGTTTGATGTCTCACAGATGAGCAGGTTTATACATTGCCTAGGAGTCAAGCAATGGTAGGTGGTTAAGCACATCTTTTGCTACTTGAGTGGTACTCAACTACTTGGGTTGTTTTATACCAAGGGGGGATCACTATCGCCAGATTTGCATGCTTCTTCTGACTCTGATTGGGCTGGTTGCTATGACACTCGTGTGTCCACTAGTGGCTTTTGCTTCATGGTTGGTAGCTCATGTATATCTTGGTTCAGCAAGAAGTAGCCTACTGTGGCCACTTCTAGTTGTGAGGCTGCTAGGGCAGCCTTCACAGCTACTGTTGAGTGTGTGTGGCTCAGACGGCTTATGGCTGATTTGGGTGTTGGTCAGACTTTTGCCACCACCATCTTCATTGACAGTCAGAGCACATTGGAAGTTGCAAGGAACCCTGTGTTCCATGCTCGCACTAAGCACATTGAGGCATTATCACTATGTCAAGGAGAGGTTCTCTGCTGGGGAGATCAGCTTGGCATATGTGCCCACGCAGGAGAACATTGTAGACCTTTTCACGAAGGCTCTGCCTAGGGAGAAGTTTGAAGCTTTCTGCAAAGCTTTGGGCTTACTTCCTTTTGTGGAGTGATTTCCACATAGCTTGGCACTTCCTTATACATGAGTGCCAGATCCTTGTTCATCACATCACTCCCAGGGGGGATTTGTTGATATATTTAGGTAGTGATGTGTGTGAACACACTAGGACCGTCGGGGCACTTTTTTCCCTCTTTAGGAGGTTCTTTTCCCCCGGCTTGTATATACGCCTATTGCCCTAATGGGCTACTTATCTTTGTACATTCTCTAGTAATACATTCAGTATTGTGTGTTGTGCTCCAAGCTTCTTCTTCTTCCTTGTGCTGTTTGCATTCTTCCGCAGACGTCTAACTCCAACGATTTCCAGTTTGAAGCTTAGAGAAAAGCCCTGATTTTGTGCTTATGGTTTTTGCAAGTATTGCAATGTGCATTTTGAGAAAGATAAGTGACTTGAGTGGTTGATGAACTATGTTACATGCATTGTTAACACCTTCACTTCATTTACCATTATGTGTGCATACTTCTTCATACACTTGATATGTCTAATTTCACGGATTGATAATTAAACGTGTATTAATCCACCACTATATGTAGTTGTGGGGGATTGAGGTATAGTCTTAGTTAGCACAAGCTAAGGCTTTATGACTTAGGTACACACTAATGATTTTACAAATAATCCCATTGGTCTTTTCAACAGGACCATTACATTGAGGATAATAGGGTGTGGAATATATATGCCTTATGTTTACTCTACTTAATATATCATTCAAAACATTTGATCTAAATTGTGGACCATGATAAGAAACCATCTCTAAAGCGATGCTAAATCAACAACATATGAAATCATAAATGAATTTTCGGATATCTTGTGTTGTGGTCCGTTTGGTATTTGCTGCTTCTGCTTCTTCTTCAGCCAAAGGCACAGACAACAAGGAAGCATGTGAAGGTGGATTACGACAAAGTCGTGGGGAGCCAAGTGATTTATGTTTTCCAAAGAAATGTTGGTGCATATCAATCACCAATTGAAGATTTGGAATAAAGAAAATGGACACATTCACAAGAGTGAAGGACATGTACACATATGTACATTAGTTATGACATAGGTTACATATACTTATGCTTTGATGAGAGTTTGTACATAGATGCCTATAAATACTTTTGGAAAATGTCGGGCAATGAGAGAGAGCAGAAGAGAGAAGACATAGAGAGACTATGTATGAGCATAGGAAGAGAGAAATGAGTGATTGTAAATGTCAATAGACTGATGAGAAAGTAGTTGAAGTCTCTCTCAATTGTAGTTGTAGTCTTCTCCTGAAATGAAGGAAATGTTGCGCCCGATATTTCTGAGTCTACTCCGTCTGTAGTAGATCATTTGTGAAATCCTTTTGAGGATATCTAAGTTGTTAGTTAATGAGTTTGTGGTTTGAATTTCAGAGTTTAATTGTAAACAGGTGAAGAGAATTGCTGGTAGGAACATTCACATGTGTTGAGTGTTCACAGCTCTCTGAAACAGGCGCACATTTCGAGTTCAAAGAAATGAGTAGTGCTCAGTGCACAGTGTAAAGTTTTACACATATGATAGCTCAAAATCTAAGTTGAGAGATAAGCTATCTTCAGTCAAAAAGATTTGGTAAAACGGGTTCGACATTGTGAGAACCAAAGTTAAGAAGTTAGGGGTGTAAAATCGACTGTTCTGAGTAACAGTTTCTGACATAGGTAACTTGTGAAGTTGATTTCTCAAGTTATACTAAAGCTTTTAAAGTAATTCAACTTGGAGGTGATGCGCAATCCCTAGGAGATGATTCATACAAAGTTTCATCAAGAACTTTACACATTTGATAAGTCAATGTGAAGAAATTCTGCAGCAGACTTTTCTGTGTTTCATCTTCTTCACATATTTTCTCAGATTTGATAATTTGAAGATTGGACCTCTAATTAAGTGAAGGTTTTGACTTACTCTTGATATAGAGGTGTTCTAAATTCAAGAGTAGGTTGTTCTTTTGGAGATTAACACTCTCCATCAGTGGTATCAGAGCAGGAGACATCAAATCAAGGAAAGGAAGGTCCCGACTGCTGCAGATTCAAGAAGTTCAACATTTGAAGAGCTAAGAAGTGAAAGCTTGGAGTCAAAAGCCTGAGGAGAAGACTACTCGACATCAAGAAAGGCAAAAGGAGCCTAATTCGAAGTAAAGGTACATACATTGCTTGTAAAGCTTGAAGTTTTCAATACACAGGTGGATACAAGATGGGAGATGCTCTACAGATAGAGAAATTGGATAGAGAAAACTATCCTGCATGGTCAATGAGGATGGAAGTGTAAGACAATAGTTACGCAATATAACACAGGAGCAATAGCAGAGAAGATAACAGATATAGGAGAATCTCAACAATTTTCTACTAGCAGCAAGTACAAAGATGATGGCGTTGTCCACCCGTGCGCTCTCAAGGTAGAGCTTAAATGGTGATCTAGACAACTCTAGATAGGGAGATACAAGGTAGAGGTATGCTGGCTCAACTCAATGTCTTAGGTAGTGCAGAAGTCATGTATATATAGGATCATGGGTGGCCTGCCATGGACGGCTATACATGGGCGGTAGAGCGTGGGCAGCCACCGCCCGCGTAATTGCCATACACGGCTTAGACTGGTTGAACCGACCTAACAAATATAAATGATTTCTGACTCCGATAGGGAATATTCCATGGAATATTCCCTTTACCGTCGCGCCGGGGGCGCTGCCCCCGGACCCCCACCAGGGGGCCCGCTGGCCCCCTGGGACCCCCCAGCCAGGGGGCCCGCTGGCCCCCTTGGACCCCCCAGCCGGGGCTGCTCACCGCTGCCCCGGACCCCACAATTGGGGACCCTGGTAACTCCCTTTCCTTATAATATCTTACATGGTCCAATATGACCTTCATCCAACATTCAAGTTGGGATTCCCATCAATTGGGTAATGCACACTTGGCTTCTCCTCATAAAGGGGGCCTTACAAAATGTGCATACAATCATGAGGGGTAGACATTGATCATACTCTAACACCCCCCCTCAATGTTTACCGATGATAAATCAAGTAGGTCTCGGTCCTATGCCCATCTGTTGAAGATGCTTGTTGAGCTGCTCTCTTCCAAGTGCTTTAGTGAATATGTCAGCACAATTTGCCTCTGTTGGGCAATATTCTAGCTCCACAATTTCATCTTCAATTAGCTCACGAATGTAATGGTACTGTACTTCTATGTGCTTGGTGCGAGCATGAAATACTGGGTTCTTTGCAATAGCCATACAACTTTGATTATCACACTTGAGTACAATTGGCATATTTGATGGAAAGCCTATATCTGCAAGAATTCTCCTTAACCAGACTGCCTCACAAGAAGCAAAACAAGCTGCTTTGTACTCTGCTTCAGTGGAGGAGAGTGCGAGAGTTGGTTGCTTCCTACTTACCCAAGAAAATATTCCTGAACCAAGTGAGAAACAATATCCAGAAACTGATTTTCTAGAATCACAATCTCCAGCCCAATCTGAATCACAATATCCTTGGAGTGTATCACCTGTGGTATACAAAATACCAAAATCCAAGGTTCCTGCAATGTACCTTAGAATTCGCATTCCAGCATTCCAGTGACTCTCCTTAGGTTTGTTGGAAAACCTGCTTAACACTCCAACAGCATAGCAAATGTCTGGTCTAGTGTTGCACAGAAAAATAAGACTTCCAACGAGCTTCCTATACTTCTTAGCATCTACATCAGGCATGTTATCATCCATAGATAGCTTATGATTTACCTCCATAGGTGTGCTAGTTGGTTTGCAGTCCATCATTCCAAATGCCTTGAGAATTTCTTTGGAATATTTTTGTTGTGAGATGAAAATGCCATCCTTCCTTTGCCATACTTCAATTCCCAGACAAAAATGGAGTAGACCTAAGTCTGTCATTTCAAACTCAGTGCCCAAGCTGATCCGAGTTTGATTGATGAGTTCCTGATGATCTCCTGTAATGATCAAATCATCTACATATACAATGACAACAACTAGCTTGCTATCCCTTTTCGTTACATACAAGTTAGCATCAGAAGTACTTCTTTCAAAACCCATATTTTTGAAAAAATGATCAATTCGTTGGTACCAAGCCCGTGGAGCTTGCTTAAGTCCATACAAAGCTTTCTTCAACCTGCAAACTTTATTTTCTGAATTGGGCACCTCAAAACCTGGTGGTTGAGATACATATACCTCCTCCTTGAGGTGACCATTCAAAAATGCAGATTTGACATCCATCTGGAAAATAGGCCAAGACTTTTGTGCAGCTACTGCAAGTACCGTCCGAATAGTTGTCATGCGTGCTGTTGGTGCAAAAGTTTCTTGAACATCAAATCCTTCAATCTGTGAAAAACCCTGTGCAACTAATCGTGCCTTATACTTTTCTAATGTTCCATCAGCTTTATACTTAGCTTTCCAAATCCATTTAGTACCTATTACCTTCTTCTTTGGCGGCAAGTCGACTAGATCCCATGTATCATTTTTGAGTATACTATCATACTCAGACTGCATTGCCGCTCTCCAATCTGGATCATCAATGGCTTCTTCAATGGTGGTAGGTTCCTTTATCGAACCCATGATATCTGCCATTAGAGCCATGTTAACAATGTGTTCTGAGGCTCTTCTTTGCTCCTCTATTCTCTTTGATCTTCGTAATCCATCCGATGATGATTCTGGTGCATCTACATGTGGATTGTGATCATCAAAGAGCTGTTGTGCCCACTTCGGTAGTGGCTTACGCTGTGCAGCTACAATTGGTTGGCTTTTTATTGAGGAAATTTCTCCATCAGATGTTTCCTCCTCCTCAACTTTAACCTGTCTTTTGATAGGCACAAGGTGAGATATTTCTCCGTTTGATGAGATAGTAGATTTACCTTTATCTTCTACTAAGTGTGGTCGTTCATCAAACACCACATCTCGGCTGACAAAAATCTTCCTTGCCTCAGGATCCCATAACCTGTATGCTTTAGACTCTTCACTATATCCTAGGAAGACACACTTTTTGCTTTTTGAATCCAACTTTGATCTTGTTGAATCAGGAATATGTGCATAACAGAAACAACCAAAAATTCTGAAATGCAAAACTGAAGGCTTTTTACCAAAATATGCTTCTTGAGGAGTCATCCCCTTCAGAGCTTTTGTGTAGCTTCGATTGAGGATGTAGACTGCTGTATTGACTGCTTCTGCCCAGAATGAATCAGGCATGTCTTGAGCCTTTAACATACAACGAGCCATTTCAACTACTGTCCTGTTCCTGCGCTCAACAACGCCATTTTGTTGAGGTGTATGAGCTGTGGTAAGTTGCCTTTTCACACCATGCTCCTTACAGTAATTGTTGAATTCTGTTGACAAGAATTCACCTCCTCTATCTGTTCTAAATTTCTTCAGTTTCCTTCCTGATTCACTTTCTACATACTTATGCCACGCTTTAAATTTTTCAAAAGCATCAGCCTTCTCTCGAATGAAATAAACCCACATCTTTCTACTATAATCGTCGACTAACAGCAAGAAGTAGAAAGATCCTCCTAAAGCAGGTGTAGACATTTTACCGCAGAGATCAGCATGTACCAACTCTAGAGGAGCTTGAGATCGATTGCTGGTCTCTCTTGGAAATTCCTTTCGTTGTTGCTTGCCCATCATACAAGCTTCACAAGGTTCCTGCAACACTGAAAATGCAGGCAAATGAGCAACCATCCCTGTTCGTTGCATCTCCTTCAAAACTGCAAATCCGAGATGCCCAAATCGTTGGTGCCATAACCTGCTTACATCTTTATCTTCTGTAGCAGTTAAAGCACTTAACTCATACAAGTTATCCCGTCGTGTGCCTTTACCTACAACATTACCTGATGAATCCATGATTTCCGCACCACTCTTATTGAAGTGAACTTCGAGTCCACGATCTGTTATTGCAGAAACTGACAACAAATTTCTTTTGAGTGTAGGTACATAGAGAACATCGGATAACTTTTTCTCAACACCTGGAGAAGTGATAAAAGAGATGGTTCCAGTTCCTTCAGCTGGACACTTGGAGTCGTTTCCCACCACTACATTGATGGATTCCCGTAGAGGCACTAGGGAACTATACCAATCCTTTTTACTAGTCATATGGCGAGAAGCTCCACTATCTAAAATCCATGGCTCATCAACACGAGCTTGAGCAGATGAACATACCTCTTCAATAGCTACCCAAAGTTCCAGCTCTGTGTTGTTTGCAGACTCTTTGTTCTTCCATGATGATTTTACAGTCCCATTCCGTTCATCAGCTTGCTTCTTTCTGCAATCCTTGATGGCATGGCCTTTCTTTTCACAATAGAAGCAACTTCCTGTGAACTTTTTCTTCTTTGGCTTCTTCTTTGATCCCTCTGAAGAGCCTTTACCTTTTGCATTTGCTGAGAATGCAGCATCAGTTGTACTTTGCCGATTCTTCAGCCGCATCTCTTCTTCTAAAAGCATGGCACAAAACTCTTCAAATGTAAGAGGAGTTGGCCTTACCTGAGTGTTAAGGGCTGTTACTAATCCATCATACTTTGCTGGAAGAACACGTACAGATCTTCGAGCTAGCTCTTCTGGTGTTATAACAACACCAACTGCAGCCAATTGATCTTGAAGATGCTTTATCCGTTTGATAAAATCTTCAGCCTTTTCAGAATCGGAATGCTTTTCATTTGCCAACTGATTTTCTAAATTCTGTATCCTAGTGTGGTTCTTGGTCTCATATTGTCGAGCCAATATGCCCCAAGCCTCATGTGCTTTAGTAGTATGTTGAACTAAAGTAAGCACAGAATCACTTACACTAGTGACAATCGCACATAATGCATCAGCATTCCGCCTCTTCCAAGCTCGTAGAAGATCTGGATCTGGCTGAATCATCAATCTTGAATTTGCTGGATCTTCAACTGGTATAGGCTCTGGATCCAATCCCATCGGTCCCATGACAGTGTCAAGTAATTCATAGGAGTCCAAAATTGCAGAAATTTTGAACTTCCAGAGTGTATAGTTGGTTCCATCCAGCTTCCCTTCAGTGAATGCAGGTGGACGAATTCGAATAGGTGCAGCATTAACATTAGGTGAAGCACCAAGACTAGTGTTCGACGATGAAGCCATCATGTAATCACTCGAATAATCTACTGATATTCTAGTCTGCTAGTAGGCTAAAATAATGATACTTCTCAAGCTATTCGAACCTTACAGCTCTGATACCATGTAAGACAATAGTTACGCAATATAACACAGGAGCAATAGCAGAGAAGATAACAGATATAGGAGAATCTCAACAATTTTCTACTAGCAGCAAGTACAAAGATGATGGCGTTGTCCACCCGTGCGCTCTCAAGGTAGAGCTTAAATGGTGATCTAGACAACTCTAGATAGGGAGATACAAGGTAGAGGTATGCTGGCTCAACTCAATGTCTTAGGTAGTGCAGAAGTCATGTATATATAGGATCATGGGTGGCCTGCCATGGACGGCTATACATGGGCGGTAGAGCGTGGGCAGCCACCGCCCGCGTAATTGCCATACACGGCTTAGACTGGTTGAACCGACCTAACAAATATAAATGATTTCTGACTCCGATAGGGAATATTCCATGGAATATTCCCTTTACCGTCGCGCCGGGGGCGCTGCCCCCGGACCCCCACCAGGGGGCCCGCTGGCCCCCTGGGACCCCCCAGCCAGGGGGCCCGCTGGCCCCCTTGGACCCCCCAGCCGGGGCTGCTCACCGCTGCCCCGGACCCCACAATTGGGGACCCTGGTAACTCCCTTTCCTTATAATATCTTACATGGTCCAATATGACCTTCATCCAACATTCAAGTTGGGATTCCCATCAATTGGGTAATGCACACTTGGCTTCTCCTCATAAAGGGGGCCTTACAAAATGTGCATACAATCATGAGGGGTAGACATTGATCATACTCTAACAGGAAGCTCATCTTATGAGCAAAGATTTAATTGGTTACATCACAGGAGAAGAAGAGAAGCCAGAATTTAGAGATCCTAGTGTTCCAACTAGGGAAGAGTTAGCAGATCTGAAAAATTGGATGAAGAAAGATGCTCAAGCTAGGAGCATTATCTATATGGGAGTCAATGATTACTTGTTACCTCATATTAGAGGTCTTGAAAGTGCAACTGACATATGGAATGCTTTGGAGGAGCATTTCCAGAACACTACAAAGTCAAGGAAGGCATCCTTATGGGCAGAGTTTACTACCTTCAAGAAGAAGGCCTCTCAATCTATTTCAGACTATGTGACAAGGATGAAAGATATTGCAGATGCTTTAGGAGCTGTTGATGAAGACATTGAGGAAGATAAATTGGTAAGGCAAATCCTTACAGGGTTGAGAGGTGATGACAAATGGAAGCCATTTATTTTATCTACAGAGTTATCACTTGACCATTTCACTCCTGATTTAAATCAATTGTTAGGTCATATGCTAACATTTGAGCAGGATGTTAAAGGAGATGGTGAAAAGAGTACAGGACATGCAATGTACTCAAAGGACAAGAAGAAGAATAGCAAAGGAAAACAACAAGCAGGTGAAGATGAAGGAACAACTACTCAAGCCAACTTCCTAAGAGGAAGAGGAGGTGGCAAAGGTAGAGGAAGAGGCAGGAACAATAAAGATGGAGGCAAAGCTTGCTGGATTTGTGGTAAGACAAATCACTTAGCTAATGATTGTTGGCACAATACTCAGAATAATAATGGATATAGTCAAAACTATAATGCAAGAGGAAGAGGTTGCAGAAATCAAAGAGGTAATTACAGAGGTAGAGGTGGAAGGAATTACTTTGGAAGAAATGCAGGTAGAGGATTCCAAAGTCACCAATACAACAACACCTACTACAATTATGCTTCAGATCAAAAGGAAGATTCAACATTGATAATGAATGCAACTTGTGAAAGGCAGAGTGAAGATCAAAGAGTCTTCTACATTGACTCAGGGTGTAGCAATCACCTGAGTGGTAACATATCTTTGATGACTGATTTGGAAAGTAAAGTTTTTAATCATGTTGTTCAAACAGGTGACAACACAAAGCACAATGTGAAGTCAATTGGATCAGTGAAGGCCAAGGATGGAAGCACCTTATTGAGTAAGGTCTTGTATGTTCCTACAATCCCTAAGAATTTGATAAGTGTAGGTCAAATTGTTGAAAAGGGATATGAAGTAAGGTTCACTAATGATGGAGTATATGTGGAAGACCCTAGCCAAGGGTATAAACAGATTGTTTCAGGAAAAAAGGAAGGAAGATTATTTACATTGAAGATTCAAGGCAACATTGGTCATGCTATGTTCACATATGGAGGTCATAAGATCTCTGAGTTAGATCTTTGGCACAAGAGGCTTGGACATTTCAATGAAAGAGGTATTAAAGATATGGTTAACAATGGTTCAGTGCTTGGATTGCCTAATGTTGCAGGTCAACATATGACATACAAATGTTAGGCATGTCAATTAGGTAAGGCTCATAAACATTCATATTCCAAGCATGGTTTTATGTACTCAGAGAAGCTTGAGTTGGTACACACAGATGTGTGGGGACCATCAAAAGATTTCAGTATAAATGGATCAAGGTATTATGTGATTTATGTTGATGATGCTACTAGGTGGATCACTATCTATGTGATCAAAGATAAGTCAGAAGTGTTTAATACATTTAAACACTATCATGCATATGCAGAAAGAATTACAGGTCATAAGTTGAAAAGACTAAGGTCAGATGGAGGGGGAGAGTATTTCTCAAATGAGTTCAGTGATTACTTATGGAATGCAGGTATAAAAAGGGAAGTTACTTGCAGGTACTCTCCTCAACAAAATGGTGTTGCAGAAAGGAGAAATAGAACTCTTGTTGAGTTTGCAAGATCCATGATGAAGGAGAAAAATTGCCCTAATTACTTGTGGGCTGAGGCTGTAAATACAGCCACTTATTTGGTCAATAGGTTACCATGTAAAGCCTTGCAGGGTATGACACCATATGAGGCTTGGTGGGGTAAAAGACCTACCTTGGATCATTGCAGAGTTTTTGGGTGTGTGGCATATGCATATGTGCCATCACAATTAAGGCACAAGTTGGAACCTAAAGCTGAAAAGTATGTTTTCATTGGCTATGATGACAAGCAGATGGGCTATAGATTATGGAGTCCATCAACAAAGCAATTTATGGTTTCTAAAGATGTTACATTTGATGAACAAAGCACTTGGTATGCAGGTACAATCAAAATCAATACAGATGATGAAGAAGAAGTGAGTCAAAGAAAAGGTAAATCAAAAGTTCAAATATTTGATGAGCAAGAGAATAATGAAGTGCAGGTTGAAGTGGAAGAGACACCAAGATTTGATCCTGAATGTGAAGAGCCAGAAACCTCAAGGAGTGGAGAACTTAGAAGGTCAACAAGAAATAGGTGGCAACCTACAAGGTATAGTTATGATACTTCATTTCTAGCCACAAAAGATTATGCTTACATGGTGAATACAGATGAAGACCCTTCTACATATGAAGAGGCAAAAGGTAAGGAAAAATGGGAGAGTGCTATGCAGGAGGAATATGATGCACTATTGGAGAATCAAACTTGGGATTTGGTTCCTAAACCAAATAGTCAGAAGATTATTGGATGTAAGTGGGTCTACAAGACAAAAAGGTTTGCAGATGGAAGTGTGTCTAGATACAAAGCTAGACTTGTGGTCAAAGGCTTTGCTCAGACATATGGTATTGATTATGATGAGACCTATAGTCCTGTGGCAAAGATGACAACCATAAGGACACTTATTGCTATTGCTGCATGTAAAGGTTGGAAGCTATGTCAACTTGATGTGAAAAATGCTTTTTTGAATGGTTATATTTCAGATGATGTATTTATGGAGCAACCTCAAGGGTTCAGAGATAAAAGGTATCCAGATCATGTGTGCAAGCTCAAGAGAGCTTTGTATGGCTTGAAGCAGGCTCCAAGGGCATGGAATTATAGACTTGTGAAATTCCTAAAAGAACTTGGTTTTCAGGTGTCTAAAGCAGATAGTAGCTTGCTTGTCAAGGCAAGTGAAAATGGTTTCATATACATGTGCATATATGTTGATGATATAATTCTTACAGGTACAGATGAAGAAGGAATACAAAAGCTTAAGAGGCAAATGGAAAAGGAGTTCAAGATAAGTGACTTGGGAGATTTATCATACTTCTTGGGCATGGAGATTACATATACTCAACATGGAGTATTTGTGACCCAAGAAAGGTATTTGAAGAACTTGTTAATCAAGTTTAAAATGGATGATTGCAGGGTAGCACCTACACCAATGGAGGTGAATCACAAATTGAGTAAGTATGGAGGTGAAGAGTTCAAGGACATGAGACAATATCAGAGTTTGGTTGGTAGCCTTATCTATGCTACTCTAACTAGACCTGATCTATCATATGCAGTAGGGGTTTTGTCTCAATTTATGCATTGCCCAAGGAAAGAACATTGGATTGCAGGACAAAGGGTGTTGAGGTACATTAAGGGTACACTCAATGAAGGTTTGTATTATGGGTTTACCTCAGATACAAATATCAAAATTTATAGTGATGCAGATTGGGCAGGTAATCCAGATGATAGAAGATCTACTTTTGGATACATGTGTTATGTGGGAGACAAGTTAATCTCATGGTGTTCCAAGAAGCAACATACAGTTGCTTTATCTTCTACAGAAGCAGAGTATAAAGGCATGGTTGAAGCTGCAAAAGAAGTAATTTGGGTCAAGACATTGATGAAGAGTCTTGATATTATGCATGGGGTACCAATCATATATGGAGATAACATGAGTTCATTGTATTTAGCTGCTAATCCTGTTTTTCATGCCAGGACCAAACACATTGAGATTCAGTATCATTTTCTAAGAGAGAAAGTGATGGATAAGGAGATTGAAGTCATACACACTTCAACAAAGGATCAGATAGCTGATATGCTTACAAAGAGCTTGGATGGACCAAAGCTACAGAAGTTTAAAGACATGGCAGGTATAAAGAAGAAAGGAGAAACCTCAATTGATGATTGAGGGGGAGCTGTTGGTGCATATCAATCACCAATTGAAGATTTGGAATAAAGAAAATGGACACATTCACAAGAGTGAAGGACATGTACACATATGTACATTAGTTATGACATAGGTTACATATACTTATGCTTTGATGAGAGTTTGTACATAGATGCCTATAAATACTTTTGGAAAATGTCGGGCAATGAGAGAGAGCAGAAGAGAGAAGACATAGAGAGACTATGTATGAGCATAGGAAGAGAGAAATGAGTGATTGTAAATGTCAATAGACTGATGAGAAAGTAGTTGAAGTCTCTCTCAATTGTAGTTGTAGTCTTCTCCTGAAATGAAGGAAATGTTGCGCCCGATATTTCTGAGTCTACTCCGTCTGTAGTAGATCATTTGTGAAATCCTTTTGAGGATATCTAAGTTGTTAGTTAATGAGTTTGTGGTTTGAATTTCAGAGTTTAATTGTAAACAGGTGAAGAGAATTGCTGGTAGGAACATTCACATGTGTTGAGTGTTCACAGCTCTCTGAAACAGGCGCACATTTCGAGTTCAAAGAAATGAGTAGTGCTCAGTGCACAGTGTAAAGTTTTACACATATGATAGCTCAAAATCTAAGTTGAGAGATAAGCTATCTTCAGTCAAAAAGATTTGGTAAAACGGGTTCGACATTGTGAGAACCAAAGTTAAGAAGTTAGGGGTGTAAAATCGACTGTTCTGAGTAACAGTTTCTGACATAGGTAACTTGTGAAGTTGATTTCTCAAGTTATACTAAAGCTTTTGAAGTAATTCAACTTGGAGGTGATGCGCAATCCCTAGGAGATGATTCGTACAAAGTTTCATCAAAAACTTTACACATTTGATAAGTCAATGTGAAGAAATTCTGCAGCAGACTTTTCTGTGTTTCATCTTCTTCACATATTTTCTCAGATTTGATAATTTGAAGATTGGACCTCTAATTAAGTGAAGGTTTTGACTTACTCTTGATATAGAGGTGTTCTAAATTCAAGAGTAGGTTGTTCTTTTGGAGATTAACACTCTCCATCAAGAAACATGTTTTATATTACTTTCTCACAGCTCCAACAGTGATCTTCATCACTCTTGTACCATATGTAGCATAGAAACATACATTTTTGTAATTATATGCTCCTTTTTGTGCAAGCCGAGGAATCCCTCGAGCTTGAGGAGCTTAGATAGAACAAGCATACCAATTTTGGCTATTTTTAGATCTCGTTTACACCTTCAAATAGTGCCTAGAACCTAATTTTTAACTATGCTGAACATTAGATGTGAAACCGGTCAAAGTTAGTCAAAAAACTATAAATAGAGCTAGAGAGCTCATTTTTTAGGTTAGATAGTGTTAGCTTGTATGAGTAGAGAAGAGCTTATACTATTTTGAGTTGGCAAGAGTGTTCTTGAGTAATAGAATCTACTTTCAACCTTCCATTGTGTCTTGCTTGTCTCTTCCTTGTGTGTGTGTATGTGTGTGCATTTGTATGCTTCTCACCTTCACTCTCCCTACATCTCGTGTTCACGATCTTCATATCATTCCTATCTCTTTCATGGATTGACATTTAGGAGGCGGAGCTTCTTAACATGGTGCTTACCATTGTACTAGAGCAACACCAAATTTGGCATCGTTGTCGGGGATTGAGTCTAGGACGAATACGTGATGGTAAGAGTATAGCAAGAGGTGGCATTGGAAGGTAAAAATTTCAGCTTTTGTTGTTGTTTTTAAGTATTGTTTTGTGTTTTTCATCTCCTCTACACTCCTTCACCACCGCATCATCTTCTTCCACTTCAAAAAAATAAAAAATTTCACCATATCTACCTATCCTCCTCATTTTCCCTCATTTTTGCATGCGAGAGAGAGAGAGAGAGCTTTTGTGCTTGTTCATGCATGTGTGTTTCTGAGTTTTCTTGCAGGTACAGTGCTCCAGAGCAGCAGGAAAGCTTCCAAAAGGTGAGAAAACCAACTTTTTATCAGATCTGCCATATGTGTCAGACCATCGCGATAGTCTGGCAAATTTGGAGTTTTTGGTAAGCGAGTACATAATGGTGTAGGCCACACTTGCACACACATGATTCCACAGCCACGTTTGCAAAATCATCACTTTGGTGGACAATCGCGATGAGCTCATGCCATTGCGATTGTCTCACACCATCGTGATTGGCTCACGCCATCGTGACGGCTCAGTCAGACCATCGCAACAGTCTCACACCATCGCGATGGTTCACTTGAACCATCACGATGGTCAGTAACCATCGCGATGTTCCCATCAACCCCATGCCATCAAGATCGGCCCACACCATCACGACGACTCACTTGCCTTGTGTCAAATTAGACCATCGAGACGATACCAGGTATGCCATCACGACGCTTGCAGAGGAAACCACTACTGAAGTTCGACCCATGATGAATCTATTTGCTATCCAAAGTGGGTCAGTATATTCGTGTATTTGAACCATCACAATTGGCTCAAGCCATCGCGCATCGTGACCATCGTGATGGGCTCACGCCATCACGACAGTTGCATTGTCCGTTGACCATCGCGATAGGCTTATGCTAGTGCCATTGCTCACTAGACAGACCCTCGTGATGCTTCACCTTTGACCACCATGACGTTTCACCTTTGACCATCGTGATGCCTTGCAAAATCGGAGCATCGTGACAGTCCCAGACCATCGCGATTATCTTAGACCATCGTGATTATCCACCCAAAATGCAAAAATTAGGGTTTTATTTTTTGGGCTATTTTGAGGCTATCTTGAGTGAATTTTTGGGTGATCAAGCTTATCGGAGACCCCTTAGCTCATAATTGAAGAAAAACATGTTTGTTAATTTTTACCCCTGAGGGCCTGAACATCCATAACTTTGCCATTCGAAGTCTGATTTTTGAGCTCTAGGGCTCGTTAGAATAACATGTTGATTTTTAGATAGGAAAACTTGAGGTTGACCCATTTGTGGGACTAGAAAAGAAAGGGCTCACTTGGTAATTTCATAACGAGACAAAGGCACCATTAAAGGTGTATATATCAAAGTGCTTGAGCATCAATTTAAGAATTGGTCTAAACTTGGGATTTTGACAAGTCTAGCAAGAACTATCCAAGGGCAATCAAAGAAGGCTTGGGAAGTGCAACTTCTTTGGCATCAGAGCTATCAACGAAGCTGACTCGAGGTTGGAAGAATACTCAACCCCCTTAGTCAATTATTAGCTTAGGCTAAACGTTTAGCATTGTGGATTAACTTAGGACGAGGATAGGAACGCATCAAGTCCAAGAGACTTAATTTTTCAAGTCCAAGACTAAGATAAAAGTGTTCTATATGGAAACCTAAAGGAAAGAATTAAGTTTGATAGATTGAGAACTCAAAAGTACAACAGAAAGTCGACTCCTGATGTATACATTGAAAACAAGACAAGAATCTAAAGGAATAAAAAAAAACTAAACAAGCAATTATGAACAAAGAAACATTGACGATCAGAGTGTGTATTGAGTGATTCAGAAAGTAAATTCATGAACCTTAGATCGGGAAAGCATATAGGTAAGTCATATCGATGAAGCCTTAGATGATCAGAAGCAAGTGTAAGAACTACTGCACGTTCGTGGACACAACATTGAATAGTTATCCTTACAAGTTGGGCTCAGATACCAGTGAATCGAAAATGGCATTTAGCACAGAAAGACTAGAAGGAGGGTTAAACATAGAATATTTGGAAAGACCCAAAGGACCCTACAGAACCCAATTAGAATATGTCCGAACCAACCACTTAGGTGCTCGCACCTATGAGGATGGTTTGCGAAGATAGTAGTGCAATTGCACAATCCTGACCAACCCATTGAATTGGAATGTCCAATGGTGAAATTTGAGAGAGATGCATACATAGACAAAGAAGGAACAATGTATGTCATAAGTACTCAGCTTAATCATACCAATGAGTTTGGTATAGTAAGTCTCGATAAGGAAGCAAGATCCCAAGGAAAAGAACCACTAGGAGAAGAACCTAAGACACCTAGAGGGAAATCTGTACTGACAAGAGTACTAAACCCAAAATGGATCCCTCACGACAATAGAAGCATAGAATTGTTTCTGAATAAGGACACAAATGAAGCATTTTGGAGGTACTGAATGGAACAACCTAGTGAGGTAGGCTCCATCATGATTTATGAATTCAAGGACCCAGATACACCTGGAAAGGTCGTATACCTAGATGATACTTCAGAATGAGTATTCGTAGTGTCGGACCATGCAAGACTTATCTACACATGGAGAGGCGAGTTAGTATTCCCCCCATCACAAACAAATGTAAATATGAGCCATCAAGGTGCTCGGACATCCTGAGACCATGGCATTCAAAGAGAAAAGAACAAAGAGAAACCAGAAGTAAGTTTCACTCATCCCATAGGGAGAGATAGACCAACGAGGGACACTGATAGATTGGAAAGACAAAGGGAACCAAAAATGCTATGTGGTAGGGATGATTTTCCTCTACCCAAACTACGTGAACACCCAAGGATACTAAGACCCACTCAATTAGTAAAGCCAATGAAAAACTACTTTGATGAGACAGGAGACCCCTATGACCATGTTGCAGAATTTAAACAAGTGCTAAGAGTAGAGCAAGTAGAAGACATGTTCACGCAATACAATGCTTTTGGACATTGAAGAACACAGCTTTAACTTGGTTCCAACAATTGCAACAAAGGCAATTTAGAGATATTCATCTTTTGCTAGAGTCATTCATCATGGAATTCTCTAAAAGTGGAACCAGACATGGTACTTCTTCGTTGATTCATAGCTTCAAATAGACCCCTCAACTAAACAGTTAGGCTTTGTTAAATGTAAAATCGTTAAACTTCCAATTTCAGACTCAAAATACTTCCAAGTTCATACGTTTCCGAACCTTTCCTAACCGTAAATTACCTCTTAGCCACGTGGGTCCTTGGGAGTGGTAGGGGTCTGTTAGACAGAGGCCCTGTACTATTTTCCCAACTTATTACACAATCATAATTACTTCTAGCGTCTTAGCTCCGTGCGCAATTCTGAACAACCGATGACTGTTCGTTGTACTTGACTTAGAATTTCTGAACTAATCCTGCTATGCTGGTCTGAGCAGTAGTCCGGTGACTTGTGTCCAATAGAATAATCTACTTCAGTAAACGAAGATCACCTAATACGTACTTCTTCAGAACAGACAGGTATACCAAACACATATATATATATACTGAAATTACAACTCATCGTATACCAACTACGAGCAACAAATATCTTGACAACAATCGATTCGTTATAGACTTAGCAATGACCTACTCGCACTTCAACCGTTACAGATGCTAGTTTTTCCTGTGATCGGAATCAACAGTGAACGTAGACGACTGCATCGAACTTGGTCACTTACCAAAATGGTTAACATGTGATCAGTTCGGAACTACTTCCATACTTCCTCGTTCAGTATACTACTGACAAGTAACACACTGCACTTATTAACATTCAGAGACACACTCAACCATTACCGAACAGATTCGTAACACAAGATTACTAATTCGCACTCTGCACTACGGAGTGAATAAACGACTAACCAGGCGCAGAACAGAACAGAAACCAACACAAACAATACTCAGACTTTGTAACAGTGTACTAATAATCTGACAGATAATCAGGCGAATAAACTGGCAATTCCAAGAAAACCGTTTCTCACAAGTGTCTCTCTCCATTCTCTTTACATTGCTTTATATATCTTTTTCAAGATGCGCGTACCAACTTTTTTGCACGGATTTTGATAATTCCGGTATATCAGGCGGTCATTACGTCTGTCCCACTTCGGCGGTTGTCTAACAGCTTGTAGGATGTAGGTTTAGACAATATGTTGAGAGATGTCCGATGCAAGAGTTATCCTCATGGGCCAAGCAAGTGTCATTGATTTTAGATGGCCTCTTAAGCTCTAAACTATGCTCCTATGTATACTTGAAGGAACCTAGAACACTAGAGCAATGTGTGAGAATTTGTATAGACATTGAGGACAACCTAGGAGATGATGTGGAACTCCTATAAAGACTCAGATTGTTCATCTTCTAGCATCCTCAAAACTTTCTAGCTCAATAGAAGACCTAGCGAAAAAAGTGGCCTAAAAACTAAGAGTTTCTAGTAAATAGATGCCTAGGTTAACAACGAACAAGCGTTGTTACACCTGTGGTGGTGATCATATGGCAAATGTGTGTCCCAACGTGGCACAACCTCAAGCCAACCCTAGTGGCCAATATTGTATGATTGAAAGACTATATACAAATCACACAACCTAGGATTGCCAATACAACAAACAAATAGTACGGCAGAAACTACCTGCAAGCATACCCCCAACCAGGGAGATATCAAGGTCAATACAATGCTCAACCTCATTACTACAGGCCTCCTCAGAACTATCCTTATCAGGCTCAACAAAGACCATAACCTGTTTTAGCTCAGTAGCCACCCCCACCAATGAATGTCATCTGAGTCAAATATATTGTTGCAGAGGAGAACCTCAATAGGGCTTTAGTGCCTATTTCACCCCTGATCATTGATAGTGATCCTAATTCCAATATTTTTGACTCTACCCATGTAGATAGTCCACCCGCATATTATACAGAGTCACCAAAACATGTGGCAACATATCAATATGATAGTCCATCTTTGGAACCCAGTTGGGAGCCCGACTATGCTAATGTCATGTATACAAACCCTAATCCGTGGCCCCAATTAAGACAACAAAGACCACAAGGCCCTAGAGGACCATGCTTTAGGTGCCAAAGAGATCATTTCATTAAGGATTGTCCACATCCTCCGATAGCAGGACAATCACAACACTATAACATACAAGGCTTTTGTGCCGAGTGTGGTGACAAGCATGTCATCCGAGATTGTTTTAAGAACCCTGCCAATACCTCAAAAGTAACACCCACTAATGTGATAGGTATTGTACATAATGCCGATGGATCCAACCCTACATTCGTGCCTATCCAAGCTATAACAAGAGCATAGGCGCTCTTACAGAATCAACTGCTTAATCCTGAAAAAATAGCTAGAACAAGTGAAGTTGGAGAGTCTAGTAATAAAAAGATGAAATCTTGGAAAGATTCTAGAGAAAGAATTAATAGAAAATGGAGTAAAAAGATCACTGATTTGGAAGGAAGTCTCAAGGAATCTAGAGCCAAAATCCTAGAATTGACTTTGCAAGAATCTAACCGGAAGAATCTAGCTCAGAGATCAGGATCATTTCTGGCTGAACCCATACCAAAAAACCTAGACATGATGTTTCGTGCATATCAACCTCGATTAAAAGATGGACCCCAGGCACCTGAAATGAGTAAGAACTTTGCATGAGTAGATTTAAAAATTGAGAGAACTAAACTCTGCATGAAGATGGTAGAATTAGCACAAACTATGTTTGAAGCCTCTCCTTATCTTAATTGGAATAACATGGCAAAACTTGAATTACACTTTCAAGGACTACTAGAGAGGTTAGAATACTTGATCAATAGCAATGAGAAAAATGTTGGGGCTTCACTCACTAATTAGGCATGGATATATGAAGACATATGAAGACATATGATGGAGGAAAGAAGAAGTGAAGAAAAAACCTACAGAAAATCAAGCCTAAGTGAAGGGACAATTTCACTATTGTAAATTAGTGCAAATTTAGAGTCTAGTTTCTCATTTGATCTTCAGAACTTACGAGTTCATGTCTAGAAGAATGTAAACCATAGGTATATAAGTTAATTTGAGTCAAAAACATGTATGAGAGAACTCAATTTTGGAATCTGAGTGAGTAGAGAAAAGTCGTGTTTTTCTGAGAGAGATGTTGAGGAAAAACTTCTAAGTCTGAGAAAGTTTTCCATGGTTGTGAGCAAAATTAGGCCAAGCCATTTTGTACACATCTTCTCTGATAATCAACACATGTTTGTGTAGAAGGATTGAGTCTAATTCCTCTTGTACATTGAGTTCTAAGTCATTTCATATGATTGTGTAAGGTAGTTGACAGTTACGACTTTTCTGGCGCACATTTGACTGATCTTCTGAAGGTCAGATCTCGAAGTATGGTGTAAAGTTTTTGGTAAGTGATAGCTCATTTTAAAGCCACTGTCCTCAACTACATCTGGTCAAAAGATCTTTAAGAAACGGGACGCATACTCAGAGAAATCAGCTTAAGAGTGGAGGTATGTCAAATCGATGAGGTCAAATTTCAGTTTTCAGACATAGTGAAAAGTTTGGTACAAAATCAGAAGATTTTGAAGTTATTGCTTGAAAGTTTTGTTTATTATGTGTTGCTTAACATTAGCAAGAACCTCTCTTAGCAAGTGATCAAAAGATTTTGCAAAGATTGAGCTAACACAGGTCAGATTGAAGGATTGAAGAAAAGGTGCAGATTTCTGTGAAGTGAAAGTTTTGATTTTCACTAAATTCAGAGATGGAGACTCACAATGTGAGTATTGCTAAGCTAATGGTGGTTATGGAGGTCTTCTAATACCACATTAGTTTAGTTCTTGTGGTGTTTTACACACCAACAAGTGGTATCAGAGTAGATAAGGTCCTCGAGAGTAAAGGAAGAGCAGATACAAGAAGTTTTGGAGAGTTCTTTATCAAAGAAGGTGGAAGCTGAGGTGTTCAACAAACAAAAGTCATCAGAAGGTTATTTCGAAGTTGCTCCCAAGGGAAAAGATCTACAAAAAGGTATCATTCTTTAACTTTATACTTACAGGTTGAAGCAGAAGCAAGGATACCATGGCAGATCATGTGTCCATTGACAAATTGGACAGAGATAACTATCCTGCTTGGGTAATGAGGATGGAAGCCTTACTTATGAGTAAGGATCTAATGGTATATGTGACAGGTGAAGAAGAGAAGCCTAAATTTGAAGATGAGAGTCATCCAAGAAAGGAAGAGCTAGAAGCTTTGAAGCTATGGCAGAAGAGAGATGCAAGTGCAAGAGCTTATATATATAACACTATTACAGATCATTTGTTGCCACATATCAGAGGGTTAGAAACAGCTGAAGACATTTGGAATGCTTTGGAAGATCACTTCCAAAACACTACTAAAGCTAGGAAAGCTAGCTTATGGTCAGAGTTCACTACATTCAAGAAAAAGAAAAATCAGAGCATTAGTGATTATGTCACTAAGATGAAGGACTTGGCAGATAGCCTTGGATCTATTGATGAGGATATTGAAGATCATAGGTTGATAGCACAATTACTTGCAGGATTAAGGGGTGATGAAAGGTGGAAGCCTTTTGTACTTTCAACAGAACTCTCATTAAACCATTATGTGCCAGAACTGAATCAATTACTTGGATTGATGCTCACATTTGAGCAAGACTTGAAGTCAGATGGAGACAAAGGTCAAAGTTCTGCAATGTACATGAAGAACAAAAAGAAAGGAGATAAAGGCAAGGCAAAGGATGAAGAAGAGTCAACAACTCAACCAAATTATGCAAGAGGAAGAGGTTTTGGCAGAGGTAAAGGTCGAGGAAATGGAAGAGGTAGAGGTAATCAGAACAATAACAAGAAGACATGTTGGATTTGTGGATTGAGCAATCATCTAGCATATGATTGTTGGCATAATCAACAAGGAGCAAGCCAAAATCATAACAACAATGGCAGAGGAAGAGGTGGAAGGTTTCAGAATCAATTTCAAAGAGGAAGACAGAATTCAAGAGGAAGTTATGGAAGAGGTGGTGGAAGAAATTGGAATCAGAACCAATCTTACAACACCACATATTACAATTATGCAAATGATACACAGAATGACACTCATACAACATTGATGATGAATTCAATAAGTTCATCAGAGAAGGAGGATCTCAAGGTATTTTATATTGACTCTGGTTGTTCAAATCATTTGTCAGGTAATATAGAATTATTGTCAGAATTGGAAGAAGGAAATTCAAGTCATACAGTACAAACAGGTGATAATACAAAACATAATGTGCATTCAATTGGAAAAGTGAAGTGCAGGAGTGGAGCTAATTTATTAACAAATGTTTTGTATGTTCCAACAATACCAAAGAATCTGATTAGTGTTGGACAAATAGTGGAAAAAGGTTTTCAAGTCAGATTTACAAATGAAGGGGTATTTGTTGAAGATCCAGAGGATGCATACAAACCCATTGTTTGTGGTAAGAAGGAAGGTAGACTTTTTACTCTCAAAGTACAAGGAAATGTTGGTCAAGCCCTAATCACACATGGTGATGAAGTAATTACAGAGTTAGATCTTTGGCATAAAAGGTTGGGACACTTCAATGAAAGAGGAATCAAAACTATGGTGGAGAACCAATCTGTAATGGGGCTACCAAATGTGAAGAATCAACATATGATATACAAGTGTGAAGCTTGTCAGATGGGAAAAGCTCATAGACTACCATTTCAGAAGAAAGGTTTCAAGCATGATGGTTTGCTTGAACTCATACATACAGATGTATGGGGACCAACAAAAGAAGGATCAATAAATGGATCTAGGTATCATGTTTTGTTTATTGATGATGCTACAAGGTGGATAACCCTTTATGTTCTAAAAGAAAGATCAGAAGTATTTGGAGCCTTCAAACATTTTCATGCTTATGCAGAAAGAGTTACAGGTCAAAAACTCAAGAGGCTAAGGTCTGATGGAGGGGAAGAATACTTCTCCCAAGAGTTTAATGACTATCTTTGGAATGCAGGTATCAAGAGAGAGATAACTTGCAGGTATACACCTCAACATAATGGGGTGGCAGAAAGGAGAAATAGAACATTGGTTGAATTTGCAAGAGCAATGTTAAAAGAAAATAATTGTCCTAATTATCTTTGGGCTGAGGCTGTAAATGCAGCTACATACCTTGTGAATAGGCTACCATGTGGAGCTTTGAATGGTATGACCCCTTATGAAGCTTGGTGGGGTAAGAAACCAACACTTGACCATTGTAAAGTGTTTGGGTCAATTGCCTATGCTTATGTGCCATCACAACTCAGACATAAGCTTGAACCAAAGGCAGAAAAATATGTGTTTATTGGGTATGATGAAAAGCAAATGGGTTATAGGCTATGGAGTCCTTTAACTAAACATTTTATTGTTTCCAGAGATGTGACCTTTGATGAGCAGAAGAGTTGGTATGCAGATAAAGATTGTGACCTTGAAACATTTGAGGAAGAGATAAGAAGGAGTGCAAGAGGTAAGTCACATATGCAGATAGATGGAGATGAAGAACATATGCAAGCAAGCACATCAAGAGTTGGATCATATAGAAGGAATGAAGATGGACCAATATTTGATGAAGAAGTACATCCAGATATACATGAAGAGTGTGAACCAAGAAGGTCAACCAGAATGAGGAAGCAACCTACAAGGTATTCATATGACACTTCTTACTTGACTCAAAAAAATTATGCTTACATGGTTAAGGAAGATGAAGAACCTCAAGGCTATGATGAAGCAAAGGGTAAGAGACAATGGGAAGTAGCAATGAAGGAAGAGTTTGATGCACTTGAAGACAACAAAACTTGGGAACTTGTTCCAAAGCCTAATGGTAAGAAAGTGATTGGAAATAAATGGGTTTACAAAATTAAGAAGCATGCAGATGGAACTATAGCCAGATACAAAGCCAGATTGGTGGTTAAAGGCTATGCTCAAACTTTTGGCATAGATTATGATGAGACATTCAGTCCTGTGGCAAAGATGTCAACCATAAGGACAATCATTGCCATTGCAGCATCAAAAGGATGGACATTGAGTCAATTGGATATTAAGAATGCATTTTTGAATGGATATATATCAGATGAGGTTTATATGGAGCAACCTCAAGGGTTTGCAGATCATAAGTTTCCAAATTATGTTTGCAGATTAAGAAGAGCACTTTATGGTTTGAAGCAAGCTCCAAGAGCTTGGAATTATAGACTTGTAAAGTATCTTAATGATCTTGGATATCAAAGTTCAAAGGCAGATGCAAGTTTACTTATCAAAAGAACAGATGAAGGTATGATCTACATTTGTATTTATGTAGATGATATTATAATTACAGGTACTTCAAATGAAGGAATCAAGGAGGTGAAGAAGCTACTTGAGAAGGAATTCAAGATAAGTGATCTAGGAAAATTGTCATATTTTCTTGGAATGGAAATCACTTATGCAGAACATGGTATATATGTATCACAAGAAAGGTATCTCTTGAATCTTCTAAAGAAGTTTAACATGGAGAATTGCAGAGAGGCATCAACACCACTAGAGGTCAATCATAAACTCAGTAGATATGATGGTGCAAAATTCAAAGACATGAGGAAGTATCAATCTTTAGTGGGAAGTTTAATTTATGCAACTCTAACAAGGCCTGATCTTAGTTATGCAGTTGGTGTTCTTTCTCAATTCATGCATTGTCCAAAGGATCCACATTGGATTGCAGGTCAAAGAGTCCTTAGATATATCAAAGGGACTTTGAAAGAAGGATTGTATTATCATTTTACATCAAATATAAGATTGAGAGCTTATAGTGATTCAGATTGGGCAGGAAGTCAAGATGACAGGAGATCTACCCATGGCTACATGATATACATTGGAGATAAGCTTGTGAGTTGGTGTTCAAAGAAACAACACACAGTGGCTTTATCATCAACAGAAGCTGAATACAAAGGACTTGTGGAAGCAGCAAAGGAAGTCATATGGATGCAGACATTATTCAAAAGCTTGGGAATTGATCAAGGTATACCCATCATTTATGGAGATAATATGATCTCATTATATCTTGCAGCAAATCCTGTATTTCATGCAAGGACAAAGCACATAGAAATACAGTATCATTTTCTTAGAGAAAAGGTAATGGAGAAAGAGATTGAAGTGGTGTACACTTCTACAAAAGATCAGATTGCAGATATTATGACAAAAAGCTTGGATGGAGTAAAGACAAATAGGTTCAAGGAGATGGCAGGAATAAAAGAGAAGAAGACTACGTGAAGAAGTCAAATTATGCTAATTAGTGATTGAGGGGGAGCTGTTGGGGCTTCACTCACTAATTAGGCATGGATATATGAAGACATATGAAGACATATGATGGAGGAAAGAAGAAGTGAAGAAAAAACCTACAGAAAATCAAGCCTAAGTGAAGGGACAATTTCACTATTGTAAATTAGTGCAAATTTAGAGTCTAGTTTCTCATTTGATCTTCAGAACTTACGAGTTTATGTCTAGAAGAATGTAAACCATAGGTATATAAGTTAATTTGAGTCAAAAACATGTATGAGAGAACTCAATTTTGGAATCTGAGTGAGTAGAGAAAAGTCGTGTTTTTCTGAGAGAGATGTTGAGGAAAAACTTCTGAGTCTGAGAAAGTTTTCCATGGCTGTGAGCAAAATTAGGCCAAGCCATTTTGTAAACATCTTCTCTGATAATCAACACATGTTTGTGTAGAAGGATTGAGTTTAATCCCTCTTGTACATTGAGTTCTAAGTCATTTCATATGACTGTGTAAGGTAGTTGACAGTTACGACTTTTCTGGCGCACATTTGACTGATCTTCTGAAGGTCAGATCTCGAAGTATAGTGTAAAGTTTTTGGTAAGTGATAGCTCATTTTAAAGCTACTGTCCTCAACTACATTTGGTCAAAAGATCTTTAAGAAACGGGATGCATACTCAGAGAAATCAGCTTAAGAGTGGAGGTATGTCAAATCGATGAGGTCAAATTTCAGTTTTCAGACATAGTGAAAAGTTTGGTACAAAATCAGAAGATTTTGAAGTTATTGCTTGAAAGTTTTGTTTATTATGTGTTGCTTAACATTAGCAAGAACCTCTCTTAGCAAGTGATCAAAAGATTTTGCAAAGATTGAGCTAACACAGGTCAGATTGAAGGATTGAAGAAAAGGCGCAGATTTCTGTGAAGTGAAAGTTTTGATTTTCACTAAATTCAGAGATGGAGACTCACAATGTGAGTATTGCTAAGCTAATGGTGGTTATGGAGGTCTTCTAATACCACATTAGTTTAGTTCTTGTGGTGTTTTACACACCAACAAAAAAGAATTTGCAAAGGAACCCTATTATTTAGGAGACACAAGAAAGGAATGCACCATCCTTGTCTCAAGTGCCAAATACAAAGGTTGAAGACAACTTGTATTCCATACACAAGTATTCACACGAATTTTTAAGAGAAATTCAAGAAGATAAATGGAGAAGAGAGCACGAAGCCCATCCTCCTATTCAAGAAATAGATGACTTGCAAGAGCAATTTCCCCAAGACATCCCCTCTATTTATGATGATGTAGAGGAAGAACAACTGAGTGAACACACAGATTTTGAATCCAATTCTTTGCAAGAATTACCTCAGTTCATAGGACCTTGGGAAGCCAAGTCTATCAGCATGAGAGCACCCATGATAATAGTAAGGAATGAAGAATCAGTGATTCCTAGGAACACTGAAGTATTTCAAGAATACTACAGTACAGTGCCATCTCACTCTAGAGGAATTGTTGAAGGTTAAACCAGAATTGTGGAAGCACGTAGCAAACCAATTCCCTGAGGTTGCTATTTCTCCCTCATAGATAGGATCACACAAGAAGGTACTAGAGATACTGGTAGAATGAATTGGAGATGTGCGCAAAGGAGAGGAAGGTAACACATCTTCCAATAAACCCACTAGGGCTACACCACCAAAGCCATCTTAGACTCAGGATCCGAGGTAGCCATTGCTACCACTGCCTTATGGAAACGTTGTGGTAAGCCAGCATTAAGACCCACCAGGGGCTTACTAGAAGGCATATCTCTCACCACTTGTGGTGTGGAGTTTGAGCATACTTTTGCCATTTGTGATTTTGGGAAAAATCATGCTTACGAGATAATTTTAGGGTGACTATTCATGCATCAGTTGCAAATCATACAAGATTGGGGAACTAATTCTTTGTACTTGCAACATCTAAGAGTGACTACTAAGGTCAATCTTAAAGACTATTCCCATCGCGATGTACCCCTCAATACAATGGAACACCATCCATAAGACACAGGGAGAAACAGAATCGGTACACTCATTAGAATTAGACCCCTCATGGTTGCACGAAGATACTCATCTATGGATGTGTAAGGTGGCAAAACAAGAGGAAGAATGGTTAGAAGCTAGGACCTTAGGTTCAAAACGACATCCACGAACCCTACAAGACCTAGCTTATGCACCTATAGTATTTCCAGACGAGGAATTTGAGCCTCACGGTTGGGTAGAAATTTTAGCTACAATGGATATAGCGGTGAATGAAGAACAATGGACCCCTCATTGTGATGAAGATGGATACGACATTTCCATTTTTATGATTGAACTTATCGAGGAAGACTTTATCTTAGAAGAATGTGTGGAAGTGACCCAAGAACAAGATAAGAATAGTGATGAGGACCTAGAATCCATCATCATGGAACCCTTCTATTCCATAGAGGAGGAATATCTTTATTTTTTAGAAGCCAAAACCACTGAAGAAGAAAAGGAAAGTCAAATGGAACAACCCGAGCTACTCATAGAAAATAGAGAAAGAAAGAAAAAGAAGAGAAATAAATCACCTAAGAGAGAAGAAGAAGAAGAAACACTCATGGAAGTACCTAAGAACTTCAAGAAATATGAAATAGAAGATAGAAAAATCATGGTAGGAATGCCTAAAAGGAAAGTTGACGTTGGAGAAGTATATGATAATCGAGAGAACACCAAAAAAATCATAATGACCATAGAAGAAGGAGAAGAAACATGTACATACATAGGGCATGATTTGACTAGTGAAGAAGAAGAAGAGTTAATTTCCTTATTGCGTGAATATAGAGATGTGTTCGCTTGGAGTTACAAAGACTTGAAAGGAGTAGACCTAGATATATGCTCCCACAGAATCCCTATGACTCCAGATGCCAAACCTACGAAATAGAAACCATACACGTACAATGTTAAGTACACTGCTAAGATTAAAGAAGAAATAGATTGTTTGATAGAAGCAGGATTCATTTATGAAATTGAGCATACCGAATGGGTATCCCCCATTGTGGTTGTGCCCAAGATGAATGGAAAATTGCATGTGTGTATTAACCTTAAAAAAGTTAATGCCGCCATGATTAGAGACAGTTATCCTCTTCCTATCACATAACACTTATTGGAAAGAATTGCGGGCAAGGAAGTTTATAGCTTCTTGATGGTTTCTCAAGCTATAATCAAGTAGCCATTGCTCTTGAAGATCAACATAAGATGGCATTTGCCACAGAATGGGGCATATTTGCATTTTGTGTGATGCCATTTGGGCTTACAAATGCACCCGCCACTTTCCAACGACTTATGTGTCATGTTTTTAAGGAATTCTTATGCAGTAATTTGGAAGTTTATGTGAATGATATATGAACTCATTTGAATATGAGGTAGACACATATCCCAGAACTAAGTCAAGTATTTGACAAATGTCAAGAATATCAAGTTTATCTGAACCCAGAAAAGTGTGTTTTCATGGTCAGACAAGGCAAAACTCTAGGACACATTGTGTTTAAGAACAGAATCTCTACAAATGAAGAAAAGGTGAACGTAATTGCAGACCTACCTAGGCCAAATAACATAAAAGAGGTATAGGCCTTCATGGGTCATTGTGGTTATTACAGACAATTCATACACATGTATGCTATCATAGCCAAGCCTCTGTACTCTGTTTTGACCAAGTTTCAATGGACAGATGAATGCAAAAATTCATTTAATCAACTTAAAAGACGCTTGTGCTCAGCACCTATATTGACAACCCTATATTGGAGTAAGCCATTCCATGTGCATGTGGATGCATCCAACTATGCCATAGGATGTGTGTTGGCACAACCGTCGAACAAAGATAATGTAGATCTCCCTATAGCCTGCGTGAGCACACAATTGAATGCAGCAAAAAGAAATTACACCACTACAGAACGCAAAGGATTAGGAATGATCTACACAATAAAGAAATTGTACTTAGTCAATAAGCCTGGTAATATTGGACAACTGATACGATGGTTTCTATTGCTCATGGAGTATGACTTTGAAGTCGTAGTCAGGAAGGGAAAGAGACACCTTAGAGCTGACCACCTCTCAAGATTAACTTTGGGAGGAGCTCCTCAAGGAATTGTGGATGAATTACCTAACACTTACCTCTTTAACCTTGAGATAGTACTAGAATGGGCTAAGCATAGTGTCCTTATTCTCACATATGGACCCAGGATTCCAAGAATTAGGATCAAAGAAGGAGAAATCACCAAGTCACAAAGATATAAAATAATAGCAGGAAGTATATATAAAGAGGATAATTAGAAGATCCTTGCTTGTTGTGTAGAAGAATCAGAACACCCGAATTGGTTGCAATTGGCACATGTGGGTGCCTTAAAGCATCATCATACAAAACATCATACATTGCAAACTCTGCATAGACTAGGAGTATATTGGCTATCTATGAAAGCAGATGTCTACAAGTTGTGTAGAGAATGCTCAGTCTATTGTGAAAGACCACTGGTAGAACATACCACGTTATATCATATGTCTCTCACACCAGAATGGAGTGAACCATTAGTGACATACTTGAGGATAAAAACATTCCCTCAAGGAATGACCTTGGCACGACAACGCAGTCTAGAGCAAGAAGCTCACGACTACTCACTTATTGGCACCAACCTATACAAATGAGGACGGGAGCGATACCTAAGAGAATGTGTTCATGAGAGCGATTATTTGAGTGTACTAGACATTACACACCAAGGTGTTGCAGGAGGTCATTTTGGCCCCAATAGGATAATCAAATCCATCCTCTTTGCAGGATTATGGTGGCCCACTCTTCACATGGATGCACACACCTAGGTTAAGAGATGTGATATATGCCAAAGAACTCAATTTCCTATTCATAAAGATGAAATGCCATTGAAACCCATGATGGGAGGATGTGCATTTTCTAAGTGGGGTATAGCTTTTGTAGGACCCATTAATACCCTTGCAAAAGGTACTCATGTGGAATACATCATAGTTGCAACAGATTATCTTACCAAATGGGTAGAGGCCAAGGCCACAAAAAAGAATGATGCACACACGACAGCAAAATTCTTATTTGAAAATGTCTTTACAAGATATGGATTGCCTATAGAGCTAGTGAGCGACCGAGGAACTCACTTTCTAAATCAGGTCATTGAATATTTGTTATAGGATTTTATGGTGATTTAGAAGAAATCCGCACCATATCATCCTCAGGCAAATGTTCAAGTTGAAAGCACTAACAAGATCCTTTGTAATGTAGTGATGAAACTCGTGAACAACAAACGTTCAGATTGGGAGAAACAGTTACACATGCTATTTGGGCATATTGAGTGGCCTACAAGACCGTACTCAATGCAAATCCCTTTCAGATGGTCTTTGGTTAGAACGTTGTGCTTCCTTTGGACTTTTTGGTACCCACCCTTAAGGTTGCACAAGAACACCAGTGGACCGACCATGAATTATCATCAAGAATAATGGACTTAGAATGATTAGGAGAAACTAGGCTGAAAGCAACATTCGGCATATACGCAGCAAAGAAATGACAGAAAGCCTATTTCGATGCACATGTGAAAGATAAAGGTTTAAAGGAAGGAGACTTAGTCCTAACATATATGCTGAAACAACATGCACGGAAATTAGAAAAGCGAGGTTATGGACCTATGATCATTACAGACTTTCGACAAGCGGAGCAGTACAATTAACCACCCTAAAAGGAGAGATAATGCCTAATTACATTAGTGGCTGTAGAGTCAAGATTTATCAGGAACCTCTTACAGAGGATATGCTTAGTCATGGAGGTAAAGCCATCAATCCCTCACGCTTTCTACTTGTCAATTGGAAATAAACAGATTGCAGAAATCGACTTATGGCATAAAAGAATTGGACACATAAACTTACATAGGATAAAAGACATGAAAAGGAAGGGCTTGATGAGTGGTCTACCTAATCTTACATCTCAAAATATGCAACATTTGTTCCATGCTTGTCAATTAGGGAAACAAGCAGATTGCCATTCAAGAAGGGGGCACATGTAAGCAATAAAGTGTTGAATCTCATACATACAAATGTATGGGGACCTACAAGGGAGCCATCCATTGGAGGCCATAGATATTTTGTCACATATATATATGATCATTCAAGGTTTGTTTGGATGTATTGCATGAAGTCAAAGTTAGAAGTGTTTTACCACTTCAAGACGTTCAAAAACCTAGTGGAGAAGGAAACAAGGAAGTATATAAAGAGCCTCATATCGGATGGAGGGGGAGAGTATTTTGCAAATGAATTATCAGTGGTACAGTGCAAGAACTAAAAAGAGTAGGAGTTTATTGGCCAGGGATGCCAAAGGATGTTCACAGGCATGTAGCAAGTAGTGTCAAGAAGAAAGACATGAGGAGAACTCGACACTTTTCTATTCCACAATAGCACATGGATGGAGTTTGCCTTTAGTGAAATTCTTAAGGACACATGAATACCCAGAAGAAGCAAGCCTCGCAAGAAAACGAGCTCTGGAGGAGCAGAGTAAAGATTACACCCTCATAGGAAGACAACTCTTTAGATGTAGTCAAGACAACCGATTACAACTGTGTATACACAAAGACGAGTATATCCATGTGTTGGAGATGGCCCATACTAAGGCAGCAAGAGGTCATTTTTCAGCAGATAAAACTGCAAAAATGATTCTCTTTGCTGGATTATGGTGGCCAACTTTATACAGGATGTTACTACTTATGTTCAAAGATGTGATGTATGTCAAAGAACTACATATCCAATATGAACAGATGAGATGCCATTATGACCTATGATTAGTGCTAGAGCTTTCACTAAATGGGGTATAGATTTTATTGGACCAATTAGTCCCCCAGCTAAAGGGTCTCATGCTAAGTACATAATCGTAACCACAGATTATTTAACCAAATAGGTGGAAGCAAAGGCCACTAGAAAGAATGATCCGAGAACCATCGCCAAGTTCCTCTTTGAGAATATACTCACAAGGTTTGGACTACCCATCGAAATTGTGAGTGATTGGGGCACACATTTCATTAACAATGTGATAGAGACTTTGATGAATGAATTCCTAGTAATTCGTAAGAAATCAGCTCCCTATCATTCACAGGCCAATGGACAAGATGAAAGTTCTAATAAAGTGGTTTGTACCCTTTTAACCAAGATAGTAAATAATAAACGATCAAATTGGGATAAGCAATTACATCATGCCATTTGGGCCTTCTGAGTTGCGTATAAAACTGCTATAGGAACAACACCTTTCAATCTTGTGTACGGACAAAATGCAATCTTACCAATTGATTTTCTGATTTCTACTCTTCAAGTAGCTGAAACATATGAGTGGACTGGACATGAATTATCGGAACAATTGGATCAGATTGAAAGATTGCATGAGACTAGACTACAAGCAGTAGTGGGTATTTATGCGGCCAAGAGGAGACAGAAGGCCTACTATGATGCCCATATCAAAGATAAGGGACTAAAAGAGGGAGACTTAGTCTTGGTGCACACCTTGAAACAACAGGCTAAGAAATTGCAAAAGAGAGGACATGGACCGTTGATAATTAACCGTATCTCTACAAGTGGAGCCGTGAACCTAGCCACTTTGGATGGAGAAGTCTTGCAAAACTACATAAGTGGTTGTCGTGTGAAGAAATACTCAGAACCCTTAACACACGAGATGATAAGTCGATTACTTAAAGCAAGACATCGAAAGGAAGAAGAAGAGAGAATAAGAGAAGCAAGGCTCGAAGCATTGGAACACATCAAAAGGCAAAAATAATGGATGAGAGAAAGGGATGACAGATACCGGCAAGGAGAGGAGCCTATTCTCATGGCCAACTATAGGAAAATAGGACCTACGACCATAAGACCACAAGTCAGGCAACCCTATCTCAATTTGGGAGTAGGAACGGAGGAATACCACCGGGTAGATGCGATGATTGATATCGAAGTCGCATTATGTTGCATACGCTTATCTTTAGCCAAACAATTAAGTGTGTCACTTAATCCAACTAAGGCCTACATGTTGGGCATAGGAGAAAACACCATCGAATGTGTAGGGGAGGTGAGGCTATCTCTACACCTAGGCAACAATTCAATGCCTCAAAAGTTTTTAGTTTGCCAAGATGACGATCTAGTGGAGGAGTTAGTGTTGGGTCCAGATTGGATATGCGAATTTGAAGTAACTATCCAGTTAGCCTTAGGTTATATATCCGTGAAGATTGGACATAGAAAGGTCTTTAGTCTATTAGATGAAAAACCTCTAAAGATGATTGGTGTGAAACGTAACACTGTTGAATGTGTGTCTGCATGTGAAGATACCAGCCTTGAACTGTGATATCCCTGTGTCCACATCTGTCTCGAATCCCGAAACCCCCCACATCTGTCTCGAATCCCGAAACCCCTTCTCTTCTTACTCATGACTCCCGATTCAACCCTTCATCTTTACTCAACCAACCAAAGAGAACAAGTGAGGATCTTACTACAATTCAACTACAAGGAACCATACGACCAGAAATGAAGTCAACACCAATATAGACAGCTGTGAGAAGAAGGATGCGACAAATATGGGTGTGTAAAGATTAGTTACATATCTATCAGTTGTTGAAGAATCACTCACAAATTTGTCATACAGACAGACATACTGACGAAGAAAGACAAAGAGAAGCAGAAACAAAGTATTCAGGAAAATCAAAGTCTTAGTGAAGGGACAAATTCACGTATGTAATATACAGTTTAGAAGTTTCCAGAATTACGAGTTTGTTGAAACCCGGATAAAAAATTGTATATAAGAGAGCTGAGAGATAGGAGAAGAGAGAGAGCACATAGAACTGGAATAGAATAGCGCATATAGAAACTGAGGATAGTGATGTATAAGACGCCAGAGATTGCATATGTAAAGATGAATAATAGAACCTGAATTGTTGGGTATTCATTTGAGAGAGATGGTAAGGAATAACTACTCAGAGTAGGAGAGTTTTCCATAGCTATGAGCAAAGTGAGGCCAAGCTATTTTTGTACACATCTTCTCTAATAGAAAACACATGTTCATGTGGAAGATTAAGTGCATTCTTCGTATGTGAAGAAATCTGAGTGAATTCATGTTACTGTGAAAGTTAGTTAACAGTTACAGTTTTTATCAGTAAACATTTCCGATACTTCTGAGAGTTAGATCTCGTAACATAGTGTAAAGGTTTTTATGAGAGATAGCTCATCTTGAAGCTAGGAGTGTAGACTACAAACTGATCAAAAGAGTTTTGTGAAACGGGACAAGTACACAGTACAAAGTCTGACCGTAAAAAGGCATCTTGAACTGGTGAAGTTTTTTCTTAAACTTTAGAAAGAGTTCATTTACTGAAGGAAGCTTAGGTATTACTTCCTCACTTCATCTACAATCATTTGAAGTAATTACAAACAAAATTGCTGTTTTTTTATGAGAGATAGCTCATCTTGAAGCTAGGAGTGTAGACTACAAACTGATCAAAAGAGTTTTGTGAAATGGGACAAGTACACAGTACAAAGTCTGACCGTAAAAAGGCATCTTGAACTGGTGAAGTTTTTTCTTAAACTTTAGAAAGAGTTCATTTACTGAAGGAAGCTTAGGTATTACTTCCTCACTTCATCCACAATCATTTGAAGTAATTACAAACAAAATTGCTGTTGATTCCGGTACGATTCCGATACGATTCCGGTAAGATTACGGTGACATTCCGGTAACAGTTCGGTGAAGTTCCGGTGAAATTTTGGTGAGTTCAAGATACAGTAGTAAAGTTTTCAGTTTCAAAAAGTTTGCTAAGCTACTGATGATTATAGAGGTGTTCTAATATCATTCTAGCTTAGTTCTTGTGGCGTGGTGAATTCCCCAGTTGAGCTTTAGCTAGTTAAGCTCACTCGCTGCGTTAACAAGTAATACAAGAGCTCAACAATTGATGATGATTTGTTAGAGCTCAACAAGTGACAATTTTCCGTAGTCTTGTTAGTGAACAAGCTTTTGTCACGAATCAATAGTGGTATCAAAGCAGAAAGGTTCTGAAGAGCAGAAAAAATTTTCACAGAAATAGAAACGAAAGTTAAGATACAAGAGAATTCAAAGAACTTTCACAAGAAAGGTGAAAGCTAAGATGATCAACAACAAACGGTGTCAAGAAACGTTCCGAAGTAATTCTCAAGGGTAAAGGTTTGTAAAAGGTAAAAACTTTTTACATTATACTCACTGAAAGTAACAGAAACAAGAAGATTATGGAAGATCATATCTCTATTGACAAATTGGACAGAGATAATTATCCCGCATGGGTAATGCGCATGGAAGCTTTACTTATGAGTAAAGACTTAATGATATATGTGACAAGAGAAGAAAAGAAGCCGAATTTTGAAGATGACAGTCAACCAAAGAAAGAAGAGTTAGAAGCCTTGAAGCTGTGGCAGAAGAAAGATGCAACGGCAAGAGCTTATATCTACAATACAATTACAGATCATCTACTACCGCACATTAGAGGTCTAGAGAAAGCGGAAGACATATGGAGTGCATTGGAAGATCATTTCCAAAATACGACGAAAGCTAGGAAGGCTAGCTTATGGTCAGAGTTTACAACGTTCAAGAAAAAGCAAAGTCAAAGCATTAGTGATTATGTCACTAAGATGAAAGACTTGGCGGATAGTCTTGGATCTATTGATGAAGATATTGAAGATCACAGGTTGATAGCACAAGTGCTTGTAGGATTGAGAGGAGATGAAAGGTGGAAACCTTTTGTACTCTCAACTAAACTTTCTTTAAATCATTTTGTACCAGATTTAAATCAGTTGCTTGGACTAATGCTAACGTTTGAGCAAGATTTGAAGACAGACGGAGATAAAGGACATAGTTCGGCTATGTACGCAAAGAATAAGAAGAAAGGTGATAAAGGTAAAGAAAAAGATGAAGAAGAGATGTTTACTCAAGCAAATTATGCAAGAGGAAGAGGTAATGCCAGAAGTAAAAGTAAAAGTAAAGGAAGAGGTAATCAGACTAACAACAAGAAGACTTGTTGAATCTGTGGATTAAGCAATCATTTGGCTTATGATTGCTGGCATAATTCTCAAGGATCAAGTCAGAATCCGAACAATAACAGTAGAGGTAGAAGCGAAAGATATCAAAGAGGAAGACAAAGCCAAAGAGGCGGATATGGTAGAGGTGGAGCGAGAAGTTGGGGACAGAATCAGTCTCACAACACTACCTACTACAACTATGCGAATGATACGCAAAATGAAAGTCATACAACTTTGATGATGAACTCGATAAGCATGTCAAGGTATTCTATATTGACTCTGGTTGTTCAAATCATTTGTCAGGAAATATAGAATTGTTATCAGAACTTGAAGGAGGTATTTCAAATCATACAGTACAAACAGGTGATAACACAAAACATAATGTAAGGTGTAAGAATGGAGCTGACCTACTAACAAATGTTTTGTATGTTCCAACAATCCCGAAGAATCTGATCAACATGGGACAGATAGTAGAAAAAGGTTTTCAAGTCAGGTTTACAAATGAAGGAGTATTTGTTGAAGATCCAGAGAATGGATACAATCAGATTGTCCATGGTAAAAAGGAAGGTAGACTTTTTACTCTTAAAGTACAAGGAAATGTTGGTCAAGCCTTGATCACACATGGTGGTGAGGTATTCACAGAGTTAGACCTCTGGCATAAGAGGTTAGGACATCTTAATGAAATAGGAATCAAAACTATGGTGGAGAAACAATCTGTGAGAGGATTACCGAATATGAAGAATCAACATATGATTCACAAGTGCGAAGCGTGTCAGATTGGAAAAGCACACAGGTTACCATTTCAGAAGAAAGGGTATAAACATGATGATGTGCTAGAGCTCATACGTACAGATGTATGGGGACCAACAAAAGAAGGATCCATTAGCGGCTCAAGGTATTATGTTCTTTTTATTGATGATGCAACAAGATGGATAACTCTTTATGTTTTGAAAGAGAAGTCAGAAGTATTTGAAGCCTTCAGGCATTTTCATGCATATGCTGAAAGACTTACATGACATAACTCAAAAGACTAAGGTCTAATGGAGGAGGAGAATATTTTTCTTGAGAGTTCAATGATTATCTGTGGAATGCAGGTATCAAAAGAGAAATAGCTTGCAGGTATACACCGCAACAAAATGTAGTAGCAGAAAGAAGAAACCAAACTCTAGTTGAGTTTGCAAGAGCAATGCTAAAGGAGAAGAATTGTCCAAATTATCTTTGGGTTGAGGCTGTAAATACAGCAACATATCTGGTAAATAGATTACCATGTACAGCTTTGAATGGGATGACCCCTTATGAAGCTTGGTGGGGCAAGAAACCAACACTTGATCATTGTAGAGTGTTTGGATCAGTTGCTTATGCTTATGTACCATCACAACTGAGACATAAGCTTGAACCAAAAGCTGAAAAATACGTGTTCATCGGATATGATGAAAAAAAATGGGTTATAGGTTCTGGAGTCCTCTAACCAAACAGTTTACTGTTTCCAGAGATGTGACATTTGATGAAGGAAAGACTGATATACAGATAAAGAGCATAGTGTTGAAACACTTGAAGAAGAGATAAGAAGGAAAGAAAAAGGGAAATCACATATGTAGGTGAATGGAGATGAAGATCATATGCAGGCAAGTACGTCCAGCATTGGATCAGGTATGAGAAACGAAGATGAACCAAGATTTGATGAAGATGTGTATTCAGATACACATGAAGAATATGAGCTAAGAAGGTCAAACAGAGTAAGGAAATAACCAACAAGGTATTCCTATGACACTTCTTATTTGACTCAGGAAAACTATGCTTACTTAGTAAAGGAAGATGAAGAACCTCATAATTACAGTGAAGCAAAAGATAAGAAACAATGGGAAGAAGCAACGAAGGAGGAGTTCAATGCTCTTGAAGAGAACAAGACTTGGGAACTTGTTCCAAAACCAAACGGTAAGAAAGTGATTGGAAATAAATGGGTTTACAAAGTTAAAAAACTTGCAGATGGAAGGATAGCCAGATACAAAGCTAGACTGGTGGTCAAAGGCTATGCTCAGATGCATGGCATAGATTATGATGAGATGTTTAGTCCGGTGGCAAAGATGTTAACCATAAGGACATTGATTGATATAGCAACATCAAAAGGATGGAAGTCAGTTGGATATAAAGAATGCATTTTTGAATGGATATATATCAGATGAAGTCTACATGGAACAACCTGAAGGGTTTGTAAGTTCCAGTTACCCAGATCATGTTTGCACATTAAGAAGATCTCACTATGGATTGAAGCAAGCTCCAAGAGCTTGGAATTACAGACTTGTGAAGTATCTCAATGACCTTGGATACCAATGCTCAAAGGTTGATGCAAGTCTACTCGTTAAGAGAACATATGAAGGTATGATCTACATTTGTATTTATGTAGATGACATAATAATCACAGGAACCTCAGATGAAGGAATCAAGGAAGTAAAAAGATTACTTGAAAAAGAATTCAAGATCAGTGATCTAGGAAAGTTATCATACCTTCTTGGAATGGAAGTTATATATACAGATCATGGCATATATGTTTCGCAAGAAAGGTATCTCCTAAACTTACTGAAGAAGTTTAACATGGAGAATTGCAGAGAAGCTTCAACACCGCTTGAAGTAAATCATAAACTCAGCAAATATGGTGGTGCAGAGTTTAAAGATATGAGGAAATATCAGTCGTTAGTGGGAAGTTTAATTTATGCTACACTAACAAGACCGGATCTCAGTTATGCAGTGGGAGTTCTCTCACAGTTCATGCATTGTCCGAAGGATCAACATTGGGTTGCAGGACAAAGAGTTCTTAGATATATCAAAAGAACTATAAAAGAAGGACTATATTATCCTTTTACGTCAAATATACAGCTGAGAGCATACAGTGACTCAGACTGGGCAGGAAGTCAAGATGATAGAAGATCGACACATGGGTGTATGATATACCTAGGAGATAAGCTTGTAAGCTGGTTTTCAAAGAAGCAACACACAGTGGCTTTATCGTCAACAGAAGCAGAATATAAAGGACTTGTGGAAGCAGAATCAAAGAAATGGCAGGTATAAAAGAAAAAAAGAATATATGAAAAATCAGAGAATGCAAATTAGTGATTGAGGGGGAGCTATTGAAGAATCACTCACAAATTTGACATACAGACAGACATACTGACAAAGAAAGACAAAGAGAGGCAAAAACAAAGTATTCAGGAAAATCAAAGTCTTAGTGAAGGGACAAATTCACGTCTGTAATATACAGTGTAGAAGTTTCCAAAATTATGAGTTTGTTGAAACCCGGATCAAAAATTGTATATAAGAGAGCTGAGAGATAGGAGAATAGAGAGAGCGCATAGAACCCGATTAGAATAGCGCATATAGAAACTGAGGATAGTGATATAGAAGACGCCAAAGATTGCGTATGTAGAGATGAATAATAGAACCTGAATTGTTGGGTATTCATCTGAGAGAGATGGTAAGGAATAACTACTCAGAGTAGGAGAGTTTTCCATAGCTATGAGCAAAGTGAGGCCAAGCTATTTTTTTACACATCTTCTCTAATAGAAAACACATGTTCATGTGGAAGACTAAGCGCATTCTTCGTATGTGAAGAAATCTGAGTGAATTCATGTTATTGTGAAAGTTAGTTAACAGTTACAGTTTTTCTCAGTAAACATTTTCTGGTACTTCTGAGAGTTAGATCTCGTAACATAGTGTAAAGGTTTTTATGAGAGATAGCTCATCTTGAAGCTAGGATTCTAAACTACAAACAAATCAAAAGACTTTTGTGAAACGGGACAAGTACACAGTGCAAAGTCTAACCGTAAAAAGGCATCATGAACTGGTGAAGTTTTTTCTTAAACTTCAGAAAGAGTTCATTTATTGAAGGAAGCTTAGGTATTACTTCCTCACTTCATCTACAATCATTTGAAGTAATTACAAACAGAATTGCAATTGATTCCGGTACGATTCCGGTAAGATTACGGTGACATTCCGGTAACAGTTCGGTGAAGTTCCGGTGAAATTTTGGTGAGTTCAAAATACAGTTGTAAAGTTTTCAGTTTTAGAAAGTTTGCTAAGCTACTGATGATTATAGAGGTGTTCTAATATCACTCTAGCTTAGTTCTTGTGGTGTGGTGAATTCCGCAGTTGAGCATTAGCTAGTTAAGCTCACTCGTTGCGTTAACAAGTAATACAAGAGCTCAACAGTTGATGATGATTCATTAGAGCTCAACAAGTGACAATTTTTCGCAGTCTTGTTAGTGAACAAGCTTTTGTCATGAATCAACATCAGTCTCAATACAAGGAGAATCAAAAGGAATCCATTCAAAGAAGGCACCGACTTGAATCTTCAGTTATAGATAGGTGCACAACCCTAGTGCAAATCTAGATACCAAAAATATTGAAGGCAGCCTAACCATCAAGAAATCAAATATGGATGCCCAAAACAGCTATCAAGCTTACCACGGAGCAGCCAACCAAAGTACAAGGGAATCAATGGTAGCACAAATGAATCTTCAAAAGACACATGACTCCAATGAACGGATGTCGCGACAGAAACAAGAAGGAGTTTCTACCGCAAGTCGATATGCATGGCAAGTGGAAGTGCAGCAAAACCGAATATCTTTAGCAAACATCAAAAGTTTCTACAAGGACATTCAAAGACTCAAAACTAAAGACATGTGGATACCAAAGTCCGAGATAGCATCACGAATGGTTCGAGTAGGACATCCTGCTTGCACTCATAATGAGTTCTATGCACCTAGAGTAAGCATACTAGGGCCACATTACAAGGCCATGCATGAGGCACAAAAGAATCCTTGTACTACAAAGTGAGCACATTTCCCACCTAGGGAATAGGATCACCATGTACCATAAATAATAAGCATCAATTGCTTCGGCTATATCCTTAATGTTTTTTGTTTTCATTGCAGCTTAAGAAAAAAATGTAATCCAAGGCCAGGTATTATGTTCCTTACACACTTGTGAGTGGGGACATGACACACGGAGCGAACGATCAACAAACCACTACAACTTACTTCATATTTGATACTAATCATTGAATACTTCCAAAAGAGATGGCTCCCTCAAGTTTTGAAGCTACCAAGAATGCATCGATTGACTCTAAAGCTACACGTGAAGCGGAAGTATTGGATTTTCCCTTGGAATTTGCTATTAAGGCAAGGGGACATTGGTTCAACAATGATAACCCAGCAAGTGAGCACTTGTTTCTTGTAACTATAAGGATCATGGATCGAGAACATCAATTCCCAGTGATGATCCAAGATTTCATAATCTTGCATGAGATGCCCGGAGTAGTGAATGTCTGGACTCAAGCTCGAAGTGAGGTGTACTTAAAGCTCCCTATCTACAAACTGGACTTTCAACGATGCACACAAGTAATGAATCCCTTACATCTAGCTCTTGATAAACCCTTGGTCCCTGAAGCCGTGGTATTAGATCACAACAGGGAATATCAAACTATCCGATTCACACACGATCTCATCAAAGTAGCATTCAGCTGTACACTGGATGGTCTTACATATCTAAAGGATGAATGCCATGAGGCAAAAAAAAAAACTTTCTTTGACATCAATGGAATAGACATTGAAGAGGAAGTCAGATTGGTGCATGAGCACTTTTGATTCCCAAACAAGTATAAATATACAGCTCTGCAAAAAGTTGTAGTACAACTGTTATCTCATGCTATCAGGCAAATTGGGAATCAAGTTAATATGACACCCTACATTCAAGAGCTAATCTTTGAAGCCAAAAAGCAGTGGGGCCACAAAAACTTTTTAAATGGAAGTTCAACTCTAACACTACTTATCTATCAAGCATTGAACATGAAGGAGCGTTTATGGCCTATGATCTCAACGTCTGAAATCGCAAGGTATGTTATAGCAGCTACAATGCCAAAGAAGAGGAAGGGTGTAACCCTAGTGGAGGAATTCGGTAGAAGCTCCAAACCAACTATGAGGGGTGCAAAATGAGTGTGAAGAGATGGATAGGTATGTGCTTGAAGATGAAGAGGTGTTGCAAAATCCTTGATCTACACCAGCCAAATGAACTCCAGGAGTATATGGTGGGCCCTTTTAGCTTGCCAATGGATGTATTAGACACCCTATGTACCTTGGAAGATCACTCACAAAAAGATAGATCAAAACAGATAAGTTGGAGTTAGCTCAGAGGTGAAGTGCTATTCTTGGTTCATACACCTGTCCAGTGTTTTGCATAATTCTCTGAGCACAGCAGTAATTAGCTTAATTCCTCTTGGGGAAATATAGTTAAATTAAAAAGATAACTTTTAAGAGTAATCTCATCAAAAATAATGAACCACACACTGAGAATGATGTTTAGCAACTGATGACATCATCCCGATTTTCATGGGTTGCTACAGTTTGAGACCAATGAGCCGACAAATGCACATAACTCCAGATTTAAGAGTCCAATGATTATGAAAATTTGTATGATTATACAAGATAGTAAGCTGAATCCAGCAAGCTTTAAATCATTGAATTTGAATAAGTACACATTGAGAAACAGCTCTGACAAGATGAGTAAAAAAATCGGGTACCTGACAGAGAAGTGAAAATGAAGAGACACTGTTGACTTCAACTGGACATAACTGAAGATTGCAATATCCAAATGAAATGAAAATTTATGAACATATAGTAGACTTATAGAGATAACTTAACCAAGTTAAATCATTGAAAATGATGCACCAAGCTCAGAGGAACCATCTCTGCAACCTGACTGAGAAAGCTGAGAGATATGGCAGTGAGTAGTACACTTCACAAGAACATGGAAATATGAACCCAAATGATAATGAAAATGAAAGTATATTGCTTGTACAATACAATGGACTTATTGATACATATGTGTGCCTTGGAATCACACCTTGATATGGCATAAAGCTCAGCTCTTGGAGGTCTTCACATAGGTCTCTCTAACCACGACTAAAGCTGCCATCTATTTATAGTTGAGCTTGGGAGGCTAACTTCCCTCAATCACTCTCCAATCAATTATTGATTGATTTGATTCTCTACCTACCACTAATCACGAACTCGTGGCTCCTTTCCCTTTTTGATCAAGTGGACTCAACCACTTAAGATTCTCTCACTTTTACATTAAGTAAACTCTTCAAAAGTTACAAGAGGTAGTTCACAAGTGAACTTTACATAATCTTCATTTTAAAGCTTCTTCTATGACTTTGTGGGACTCAAGCCAATACTTAGGCTTGTCATAGACTTGCTCCAACAATGAGCTCGTGTGGTAGAAGCATCACAAACACCGCAATCTAAAAGAATATATGAATTTCCTAAGGTGCCTATAACGGCCACACCCACTATTACAAGAAAAGACCTCTCTACAACATTAGAAGTCACACATGTCCACATGAGAGGACAAATCAACCTTACAGTACAGGGCCACCAATACCATCAAGCAAGAACACGAAGACCAATATAAAGAATTGGGACTTGATGATTCTAGCTCAGAAAGTGAATCCTCACATGATCGTGACAATTGATGAACACATGGGAGAAGACTGGGAGGAACTCAACCAAGTCTAGTGATCGGCTGAAAAAGAAGGAGACATAAGAGAGCAACCTCAACCTTTGCATGAAGAATCCATAGTGGAAGAACATATAATACAATTAAATGAGCAAACAAAAATATCCCTCAAGGAAGCTTCACCCCCCAAACATAGAATGATTATACATCCAAAGATGGAACCAGACACAACCGAAATGCAAGATAAAGAAGAACATGCGTTACCTATATGGGTTGTGGCTGAAACCTCACCGTTGGATGTGGTAAATGACTCTCATAGAAGGGCTCCTGAAGAACCAGCAATGGAATACTCTACCAACCCCATTGAGGAAGGTGAACCACATATTCAACTCCACATAAGGCAAACACTCCAAGACACATTACATGTGGCACAAGGTAAAGGTATACAAATAGGAGAAGAGCCAGTTATCTCGAGAACTTGGCTAAATAATGATGTAAATCAACTAAAACCTGTGGTCAGAACAATGATAGACACTGCAATGATATCTCAAAACATTGTGATGGAAGAGGAAAAGGAAAAGGCATAACTATGTGAGGCAAGAAATCGATTCGAAAATCTAAGTGAAGAACTTTCTGCCAACAATATAGCCATGCAAACATAACTTGTTCAGAAGACACTACCATTTGCAGGAATGACAGAAGAGTGTCATCATGTACAGAAAGAGAATGCCTTGGTAAAAGGCAATATACAAGAATTAGATGCATCTGTGTCGGAACTCCAAGGTGAAGTGAAGAAATTGCACCAGCAACATGTAACATATGAAGCTGAAAAAATGAGGATGCTCAACCACAGCAAACTCGTAGAAAGTCGAATAAAAATATATATGGAAAAGGTTGATAACCTGCGAATGAGAAATAAAGAACTAATGAATTCCATACTATTAAATCAACCATTGGAAAGCACTGATGACACGAGCATACACGAATTATAGGCCAAGTTGTTAGTATTGGAAGAACAACTGACCCAAGAATAAAGCAAACAGGTAGAGATAGAGACATCTTGTAAAGCAGAAGATAAATCTTGGGAACTCAAATGGAATGAGATAGTACATAAGTACATGGAGCAATGCAATGAAGATGTTGATCAAATAAAAAATATCTATGAAACAAAAGCAAAAGTGGAAGAGGAGCTCAAGGTTAGTAAACATGCAAATAAAGGGAAGGATAAAATCATAGCAGAGCTCACGACACAAATAGACAAGACCAAGAACTTGGGGACACCAGTACTGCAATCCACGATGGCTACTGATGATACTAAGGTAGACCCTCTTTCTCCCCCAATCATTCATTCACGAATAATGGAACCAAGAATGGAGGAGTATGATGATCACCCTATGCCATATATTGTAGAGTTGAGTAAAAAAGAACGAGCACTACTGGTGTCTCGGCTTATCGAGAATTTGGAAAATGAAGTCATAAAATTCATAAAGGAGGCTAAAATCAAGAACAAAGATTTAGAGGCAATCATGAATCCCTTCAATCTCCCGTACAGAACAATGAAGGAACAAACTCAAAGGTATATTAAGAAGACTACAAGAAAGGACCCAAATGAGCACCCAAACTTTAAAGCAGACACCTTTCAATACACTCAAGAACAGTTTGAAGCTACAGATCCTATATGGAGCAATAAAGTTTTGGAAAGAAATCCAACATTGTGGGTGCAGTGACAGGAGGCACCCTATTTATTACAAGTTAATCCGGCATTTTGTTATGTGCCACGTCAATGCTACTAGCCAGAATTTTGGGAATTACAAAGTCAAGGTAAAATAAATAGGTAGTGGCTCAATTTTCTATCACTCGCGAGCCCACCCCACAACAATTTGCCTATGGAAGATTACATGATCAAAACAATAGAATTCTGGTTATCTCGCTATACAAAGTTCCTCACCTCATTGTCAAAGTGACTAACAAAATACTCAGCATGATTCTAACTGTACTCAAAGTATTCAAGCATGTAGAGTACACATTTTTGAATTTTATTGGCATCAATCAAGGCACGAACATTTTGGTATTCGATCTTTCTGTTATGCCAAGTAGAATAACCATTATGGCCTATTACTCACGACTAATGTTTTAGCCTAGTCCATACATGCAAATGTTTGAAGAAGCCTTCTTCACTGGGTTTTTTGAGATTGATTGAGAAATCTTCCTAAAGATGTCTGCGAATTTGAATGCAAGATTAGTGGCTTATGAACTCAGTTTTTTTGTTGACCATCGACAACCACCACATGACGGTGTCAACTCCGAACAATGGCAACAACTTATGATCTGTGAAGCCAATCTGCTAAATGAAACAGAGCAAAAAGTATACAAGACGTACTCCCGTCGACATCCCAAGATTGTCAGGGATGACAGAGTTTAGGAGGGGGGATGTGTGGCAGCAGACACATGAGAATCAAGCAAAAGACGATGAAGAAGAAAATAAAAAAGAAAAACTACTCAATAAAAAGAACCACCCTCTGCCCAAAGCCCTGTAGGGGCACGTATCAGGCTTCAACAAGAAACAGGGAGGACCAGAGCACAACAAAGAGAAATAAAAGCTCTGCAAATTTGGATGCTCAAGGACTCTGATGATGCCGAATAACTCTAGTGAAAGGTGACTAATATCAAAGTCACCTTAGCCATTAGGTGCATGTGGTGAGAAGAAATGAACAGGCTAAAACCAATGCAACAAGTCCCAAGTTATGATCAGTTCCTTGATCGTTGGTAAAACTATATCATTAGGACTTCCACAGGAGCTGGCAGCAGTCAACTATAAAGAGGCTATCAGTTAATAAGGAACCAAATCGACTACAGGCACAGAACTAGAGACAAGAAGCAAAGCCTGTCAAGGGATGACAAAGACAAAGAGGGGGAGAGTGTTGCAGAGTAAAGAAGCATAAAAGAAGAGCCCCAAAAAATTTCAAAATTATGGGCACAATTTTTCTTCTTCAAATGCTTATGGAAATCTCATGAAACCCATGTAAATGCACTAAAGGAGTCCTCTAGATGCATAAATCCCAAGCAATGTATCATTATCCTTGTAAATAGTAGGAAATTAGGGTTTCTACAATAAAGTGTCGGTCGCTTGTGTGAAAGGACCATTTTTAGGGCACATGTATATAAGTCATTTGATGACACTTTGTAAGGATGTTTGGCGATTGTGAGTAAGAGAGTTTGAATTTTCAAATTTGCTCCTTCTTCTTCTTGCATCTCCTTTCTTGTGAGGTTGCATATGTGTTTCAAGCTTGGAATGAGTGCATGGAAGTGTTGTCTACTGAATTCATTGATTTTTTGGAGTGTGTAATGTGTGTGTGAGGCACGAGGAGGTGTGTGGTGAAACTAAGTGAGTTGTGTAGGCCTGTTTTTGCCCATATCTTGACGTAGAGTTGTCAAAATTGGGTAGGAGTACCACCATTGGATGCGTCTCATTGAGAGCTTCGAAAGAAACTCGCTATCATATTCCGAGTTCGGAGCTGAGAGAAAAGTCCTTTTTTATGCTTACTACTGTTTCATGTATCGCGACACCATTTCCACCTGTGAGAATGATGAATGTGCATGATAACCCTCATTTGCATTCCATAAAAGCTATTACACTTCATTGAACATTGTGTAAGTGCGTGTCTTCATACACTCAGTTAGGTTCAAGATACTTCTCGGATTGATAATTAAAATGTGTGATCCCTAGTATATGCACTTGATGGTGATAGAGGAATAGTCTCTTTCATCACAAGTCCCTAAATTCATGCTTAGGTACACAACTTGGAAGAAGAATTTCCAAGTCTCACCAAGGAGGAGCCAGACACAATTGAAGACATCAAATCAGATGATGAGGACACCATCAACTTGGAAGAGTTCAAAGCATGTAAATCAAAAGGAAAGGCCAAGATGAAGAGGTTGGAGAACATACCTGACTCATCCAACCAAGCAGTAAGAAGGTCACAAAGAGAGAGTAAGAATCCAATCAGATATGGGTATGATACTTCATTTGTTACTAAACATTCTATTTATTTTGCTAAGGATTTATCTGCTGGTGCATGTCAATCATCAATTGAAAGTTTATGAAGAAATGAAGTCAAGAAATCAAGAAGAGAACAAATTCAGAAGTTTGAAGGAAGGACATACTCAGAAATCCAAAGCTATGTACACATATGTACATTAGTTCAGATATAGGTGACTCACACTTTTGATTAGTCATAAGCTTGTAGTGTCATTGGACACATGAAAGTTAGTTGAGTTACTTCCTCAATGTAGTTGTAACTTTTCTGTGTAATCAATGGAAATCTTGCGCCCGATGTTTTGGTGTCTGCTACTTCTGTAGTTAATCTTTTGAGAAATCCTTCTGAACATATCTAAGTCCATAGTTAATCAATCTATGGCTAGAATTTGAGAGTCTAATTGTCATCAGGTTAAGAGAATTTTGCATAGGAACATTCATATGTAATGATGTTCTGAGAGTCGACAAAACTGGCGCAGATTTCATGTTCAGAGAAATGAACATTGCTCAGTGCATGGTGTAAAGTTTTACACAAGTGAGGGCTCAAAATCTAAGTTGGAAGATAAGCCATCTATGGCTAAAAGATCTTGATCAAACGGGTTCGACATTGGGAGAACTATAGCTAAGAAGTTATAGGTGTCAAAGTCGCTACTGCAGAGAAGGTGTTTTACACATAGGTAAATTGTTTGTATGATTTCTCAGAGTATACTGAATCATTTGCAGAGATTTAAGTTGGAGAAGATGCGCAACCTTAAGGCGAAGCATTGTGCAAAGTTTTATTAAAAACTTTACAGGATTGATTAGTCAATGAGTGATTAATCTGCAACAGACTTTTCAGAGAAGTGATTTCTTTACAGTTAGTCAACTTCTTGGTAATGTGTTAGTGGATTTCCAAAATTATGTGGAGTCTAAAGTTATTCTTGGTCTAGAGGTGGTCTAATACCAAGGATAGCTTGTTCTTTTGGAGATTAACACTCTCCATCAGTGGTATCAGAGCAGGTTGTGTCAAATTTAAGGAAAGGAAGACTCCGACTGCTGCAGACATACAAGTTCTACATTTCGAAGGTTCAGAAGGATAAAGTGTTGAAGAAAGATTGAAGGGAGACACGCAAAGATTATCAAAAGGATAAGAAGAAGCAACACTCGAAGTTAAGGTACATTTATTTCTTGTAAAGTCTAAAGCTTGAGACTACAGGTGAAGCAAGGATGGGAGATAGTCTCCAAATTGAAAATTTGGATAGAGAGAACTATCCAGCTTGGTCTATGAGAATGGAAGCTCATCTGACGAGCAAAGATTTGATAGCATATATTACAGGTGAAGAAGAGAAGCCTCAGTTCAGAGATCCTAGTGTTCCAACTAGGGAAGAATTGTCAGATCTAAAGAATTGGATGAAGAAGGATGCTCAAGCAAGGAGCATAATCTACATGGCAGTCAATGACTATTTGCTTCCTCACATTAGAGGACTTGAAAGTGCAAGTGACATTTGGAATGCTTTGGAAGAGCATTTCCAAAACACAACCAAATCAAGGAAGGCTTCACTATGGGCAGAATTTACTACTTTCAAAAAGAAGGCCTCACAATCAAACTCTGATTATGTGACAAAGATGGACATTGCAGATTCTTTAGGTGCAGTGGATGAAGATATTGAAGAAGATAAATTGGTAAGACAAATTCTCACAAGGCTAAGAGGAGATGAGAAGTGGAAGCCTTTTATTTTATATACAGAACTTTCATTAGATCACTTTACTCCTGATTTGAATCAATTGTTAGGACATATGCTAACTTTTGAGAATGATATCAAAGGAGATGTTGATAAGAGTGCAGGTCATGCAATGTACTCTAAAGGCAAGAAGAAAGCTAACAAAGGAAAGCAACAATCAGGTGAAGAAGAAGGTACTTCAAACCAAGCAAATTTCATAAGAGGAAAAGGAAATGGCAGAAGTAGAGGAAGAGGCAGAAACAACAAAGATAATGCAAGAGCTTGTTGGATATGTGGTAAGACCAATCATCTATCTCATGATTGTTGGCACAATAATCAGAACAATGGTAATTATCAGAATTTTAATCAAAGAGCAAGAGGTGGTAGATTTCAGAGAGGAAACTTCAGAGGTAGAGGTGGTAGGAATTCTTTTGGAAGAGGTGGAGGAAGAAGCTTCCAAAATCAATCCTATAATAACACCTACTACAACTATGCATCAGATCAGAAGGAGGATTCAACTCTCATTATGAATGTAACATATGAAACCTCACATGAGGACATGAGAGTGTTCTACATTGATTCAGGATGTAGTAATCATTTAAGTGGAAACATTGCTTTGATGACTGATCTAGATCATAATGCAATTTATCATACAGTTCAGACAGGTGATAATACAAAGCATAAGGTAAAGTCAATTGGTTCAGTCAAGGCTAAAGATGGGAGCACTCTTCTGAGTAAGGTTCTTTATGTTCCCACAATTCCAAAGAATTTGATCAATGTAGGTCAAATTGTGGAAAAAGGATATGAGGTAAGATTCACCAATGATGGAGTCTATGTTGAAGACCCTAGTCAAGGGTATAAACAGGTTGTTACAGGAAAGAAAGAAGGGAGGCTCTTCACATTGAAGGTACAAGGAAATGTTGGACATGCTATGTTCACATATGGAGAACAGAAGGTGTCAGAATTGGATCTTTGGCACAAAAGACTTGGACACTTCAATGAAAGAGGTATCAAAGACATGATTAATAATGATTCAGTGCTTGGGTTGCCTAACATTGCAGGTCAACACATGACATACAGATGTGAAGCATGTCAATTAGGTAAGGCTCATAAGCAATCCTATTCCAAGCATGGGTTTATGTATTCAGAAAGACTTGAGTTGGTGCATACAGATGTGTGGGGTCCTTCAAAGGACTTTAGTATAAATGGTTCAAGATATTATGTCATATATGTTGATGATGCTACTAGATGGATCACAATTTATGTGATTAAAGAAAAATCAGAAGTGTTTAATACATTTAAACACTATCATGCATATGCAGAAAGGATTACAGGTCAAAAATTGAAGAGACTAAGGTCAGATGGAGGGGGAGAGTATTTTTCAAATGAATTCAATGATTACTTGTGGAATGCAGGTATAAAGAGAGAAGTTACTTGCAGGTACTCTCCTCAACAAAATGGGGTAGCAGAAAGAAGAAATAGGACTCTTGTTGAGTTTGCAAGGTCCATGATGAAAGAGAAGAATTGCCCAAATTATTTGTGGGCAAAGGCTATTAATACAGCTACTTATTTGGTCAATAGATTACCTTGTAAAGCTTTGCAAGGTATGACACCATATGAAGCTTGGTGGGGTAAGAGACCTACCTTGGATCATTGCAGAATATTTGGATGTTTGGCATATGCATATGTGCCATCTCAATTGAGACACAAGTTGGAGCCTAAGGCAGAAAAGTATGTATTCATTGGTTATGATGATAAGCAAATGGGATACAGGTTGTGGAGTCCATCCACAAAGCAATTCCTTGTATCCAAGGATGTTACATTTGATGAGCAAGGTACTTGGTATGCAGGTAAATATAATGTACATGCAGATGTTGAAGAAGTAGTGGATCAAAGGAAAGGTAAAGCAAAGATTCAATTACTTGATGAAAATGAGAATAATGAAGTACAGGTTGAAGTTGAAGAGAGGCCAAGGTTTGATCCAGAATGTGATGAACTAGAGACTTCAAAAAGTGCAGAAGTTAGGAGGTCATCTAGGCACAAATGGCAACCTACAAGGTATAGCTATGACACCTCATTCTTGACTACTAAAGATTATGCTTATTTGGTAAAAGCAGATGAAGATCCATCTACATATGATGAAGCCAAAGGCAAGAGAAATTGGGAAGAAGCCATGCAAGAGGAGTATGATGCATTGATAGAGAATCAGACTTGGGATCTGGTTCCTAAACCTAATAGCCAGAAAATTATTGGATGTAAGTGGGTTTACAAAACAAAAAGATTTGCAGATGGAAGTGTGTCTAGGTACAAAGCCAGACTTGTTGTGAAAGGGTATGCACAGACATATGGAGTGGACTATGATGAGACTTATAGTCCTATGGCAAAGATGACAACCATCAGAACTCTCATAGCAATTGCTGCTTGTAAAGGTTGGAAGCTATCTCAATTAGAGGTTAAAAATGCTGTTTTGAATGGTTACATTTCAGATGAAGTATACATGGAGCAACCAGATGGGTTCAAAGATCAAGTGAGTCCAAATTATGTGTGTAAGCTCAAGAGAGCTTTGTATGGATTAACGCAGGCCCGAAGGGCATGGAATTATAGGCTTGTAAAGTTCCTGAATGATCTTGGATTTCAAGCATCAAAGGCAGATAGTAGCTTGCTAGTCAAAGCAAGTGAAGATGGATTCATTTATGTTTGTATTTATGTTGATGACATAATACTTACAGGAATAGATGATAAAGGAATACAAATGATCAAGAAGCAGATGGAGAAAGAGTTCAAAATCAGTGATTTGGGGAACTTGTCATTCTTTTTGGGAGTGGAGATTTTATATACTCAACATGGAGTATATGTGACCCAAGAAAGGTATCTTAAAAATTTGCTAACCAAATTTAAAATGGAAGATTGCAGGGTTGCACCTACACCATTGGAAGTGAACCATAAATTGTCTAGATTTGGAGGAGAAGAATTCAGAGACATGAAGCTCTATCAAAGTTTGGTTGGTAGCTTGATTTATGCTACATTAACAAGGCCTGATTTGTCATATGCAGTTGGTGTGCTTTCACAATTCATGCATTGTCCTAGAAAGGAACATTGGATTGCAGGACAAAGAGTACTTAGGTACATCAAGGGTACACTCAAAGAAGGGTTGTACTATGGATTTACCTCTGATACAAGAGTGAAGATATATAGTGATGCAGATTGGGCAGGTAATGTGGATGATAGAAGATCAACACATGGATATTTGTGCTATGTAGGAGACAAATTAATTTCATGGTGTTCTAAGAAGCAATATACAGTTGCTTTGTCATCTATAGAAGCAGAATATAAAGGTATGGTGGAAGCTGCAAAGGAGGTAATATGGCTAAAGACACTTATGAAGGTTTTTGATGTGATTCAAAGTACTCCTATTATTTGTGGAGACAATATGAGTTCTTTATACTTGGCAGCTAATCCTGTGTTTCATGCTAGAACTAAGCATATTGAAATACAGTATCATTTTCTGAGAGAGAAGGTCATTGATAAGGAAATTGAAGTTTTGCATACTCCTACAAAAGATCAACTTGCAGATATAATGACAAAAAGTCTAGATGGACCAAAGCTACAGAGATTCAAGGATATGGCAGGAATTAAGAAGATAGAGAAGAACCTCAATTAATGATTGAGGGGGAGCTGTTGGTGCATGTCAATCATCAATTGAAAGTTTATGAAGAAATGAAGTCAAGAAATCAAGAAGAGAACAAATTCAGAAGTTTGAAGGAAGGACATACTCAGAAATCCAAAGCTATGTACACATATGTACATTAGTTCAGATATAGGTGACTCACACTTTTGATTAGTCATAAGCTTGTACATATTTGCCTATAAATGTTTTGAAAAAGTCGGGGCATTAGAGAATCGAGAATAGGAAGAGAGAAATCAGTTGAAAAAGTGTCATTGGACACATGAAAGTTAGTTGAGTTACTTCCTCAATGTAGTTGTAACTTTTCTGTGTAATCAATGGAAATCTTGCGCCCGATGTTTTGGTGTCTGCTACTTCTGTAGTTAATTTTTTGAGAAATCCTTTTGAACATATCTAAGTCCATAGTTAATCAATCTATGGCTAGAATTTGAGAGTCTAATTGTCATCAGGTTAAGAGAATTTTGCATAGGAACATTCATATGTAATGATGTTCTGAGAGTCGACAAATCTGGCGCAGATTTCATGTTCAGAGAAATGAACATTGCTCAGTGCATGGTGTAAAGTTTTACACAAGTGAGGGCTCAAAATCTAAGTTGGAAGATAAGCCATCTATGGCTAAAAGATCTTGATCAAACGGGTTCGACATTGGGAGAACTATAGCTAAGAAGTTATAGGTGTCAAAGTCGCTACTGCAGAGAAGGTGTTTTACACATAGGTAAATTGTTTGTATGATTTCTCAGAGTATACTGAATCATTTGCAGAGATTTAAGTTGGAGAAGATGCGCAACCTTAAGGCAAAGCATTGTGCAAAGTTTTATTAAAAACTTTACAGGATTGATTAGTCAATGAGTGATTAATCTGCAGCAGACTTTTCAGAGAAGTGATTTCTTCACAGTTAGTCAACTTCTTGGTAATGTGTTAGTGGATTTCCAAAATTATGTGGAGTCTAAAGTTATTCTTGGTCTAGAGGTGGTCTAATACCAAGGATAGCTTGTTCTTTTGGAGATTAACACTCTCCATCATTATCACGTGAAGAAACTTCTTCATATGAAGACGCAAGTACCAAAGCAGAATGGGAGGAAGCTATGGATGAAGAAATAGAAGCACTCCAAGAGAATGACACTTGGAAGCTAGTACCCAAGAAGGCATCAATGAAGGTAATTGATTCAAGATGCATTTACAAAATCAAAAGGAACTGAGATGGATCCATAAACAGGTACAAAACTAGACTTGTGGCTAAAGGCTTTGCACAAACCCAAGGAGTAGATTATGAAGAAACGTTTTCACCTGTGGCAAAAATGCCAACCATCAGAGTATTGGTAAGTGTAGCTACATCTAGAAATTGGAATATGTATCAACTAGATGTGAAAAATACTTTTCTCAATGGCTGAATTTTAGAGGAGGTTCATATGGCTCAACCTCTTGGCTATGAAGACCCAAACAAGGCAAATCATGTATGCAAATTGAACAAATCTCTTTATGGTTTGAAGCATGCACCTAGGGCATGGAACCATAGGTTACCCACCTATCTTTAAGACCAAGGATTCATGATGAGCAAGGCAGATTCTTCTCTGTTTGTCAAGAAGAGCAATTCAAAACTGATATATTTATGTGTGTATGTTGATGACATCATTCTTATAGGTAGTTATACCAATGGCATCAAACAAATGAAAAACCAGATGATGTAGGAGTTCAAACTCAATGAACTAGGGTTTCTGAAGTATTTTCTTGGACTTGAGTTAGTATACACTAACTCTAGAATTTACATCACCCAAAGAAAATATGTGTAGGACATGTTGAAGAAGTTTCACTTGGAGAATGCAAAGGTAGCTAGCACCCCTACAAAGGTAAATCATAAATTGAGTGGTCATGAATGATGGAGAGTGTTAATCTCCAAAGGAACAAGTTACTCTTGTATTTAGAGCACCACTATAACAAGAATAACTCAAACCTTCACCAATTTTAGAAGATCAATACTCAATTGTCAAATTCTTGAACAAACTGTGAAGAAGGAGAATACACAGAAAGTCTGCTTTACATAATTCACTCATTGCCTTATCAAATGTGTAAAGTTTTTTATAAAACTTTCTACGAGGTGTCATCTATAGATTGCACACCTTCTCCAAGTTGAACTACTCCAAAAGATTCAGTAAATCTTGAGAAATAACGTCAACAAGTCACCTATGTCTAAAATTGTTCATCTGAGAAGTCGATTTAGACACCTATGCCTTTAAACCTTTGGTTCTCTCAATATAGAACCCGTTTCTACAAATGCTTTTAGCCACAAGTAGCTTACCTTCCAACTTAAAGATTGAGTGCTTGCTTGCTCAACACTTTACAATGTGGAAGGAGAATTGATCAAAACATTAGTATCGAATTTTGCACCTCCTGTAACTTCACTTCTTCTCATTCACATGTGCAAATGTTCCTACACTCAATTCTCTCAGCCTGTTCACAATTGAAAGCTGAAAATTTTTTACAGAAGTCGATTACCTATAGACTTAGACTTGTACAAAAGCATTTCACAAAAGATCTAACACAGAAGGAGAAAACTCAAAAATATCGGGTGCAACATTTTCTTCATTTCTGAGAAAAATTACAACTGAGTGATGAGAGAGTCTTGACTCACTTCTAAGATGTCTAATGACACATACAACTTCTGATTACTCTATTCTCATGCTCTCTCATACTTGCCCCGACATTTTCCAAAGTATATATAGACAAAAATTTACAAGCTTATGACTACTCAAAGATATAAATGAACTATCTCTGAAATAATGTACATATGTGTACACATCTTCCAAATTCTGAATGTGTCCTTCCTTCATGCTTCACAACTTGTTCTCTTCTCAAATCCTTGACTTCATTTCCATGTCAAAACATCAATTGGTGATTGTCCTGCACCAACAGCTCCCCCTCAATCATCAATTGAGGTTTTCTCTATCTTCTTTATGCCTGCCATGTCTTTGAATTTCTGTAGCTTTGGTCCATCCAAGCTTTTGGTAAGCATATCAGCTATCCGATCTTTTGTTGAAGCATGTATGACTTCAATCTCTTTATCCATCACCTTCTCTCTCAGAAAGTGATACTGAATCTCAATGTGTTTAGTCCTTGCATGAAACACAGGATTAGCAGCTAAATACAATGAACTCATGTTATCTTCATAAATGATAGGTGTACTCTGTATGTGTCTTCATGAGAGTCTTAAGCCATATCACTTCCTTTGCAACTTCAACCATACCTTTGTACTCAGCTTCTGTAGATGATAAAGCAACTGTGTGTTGCTTCTTTGAACACCAAGAAATTAACTTATCTCCCACATAACACAAGTATCCATATGTTGATCTTCTATCATCAGGATTACCTGCCCAATCTGCATCACTATATATTTTGATGTTTGTATCTGATGTAAAACCATAATACAAACCCTCTTTGAGTGTACCCTTAATGTACCTCAACACTCTTTGACCTGCAGTCCAATGTTCTTTCCTAGGACAATGCATGAATTGAGACAAAACTCCAACTGCATATGATAAATCAGGCCTAGTTAATGTAGCATAGATAAGACTACCAACCAAACTCTGATATAGCTTCATATCCTTGAATTCTTCTCCACCATATCTGCTCAAGTTGTGATTTACCTCCATTGGAGTAGATGCTACCCTGCAATCATTCATTTTAAACTTGATTAACAAGTTTCTCAAATACCTTTCTTGAGTCCCATACACTCCATGTTGAGTGTATGAAATCTCCATGCCCAAGAAATATGACAAGTCTCCCAAGTCACTGATTTTGAACTCTTTCTCCATTTGCTTCTTTAGGCTTTGAATGCCTTTCTCATCTGTACCTGTAAGAATTATATCATCAACATATATGCACATGTAAATGAACCCATCACTTGCTTTAACAAGCAAGCTACTATCTGCCTTAGATACTTGAAATCCAAGTTCTTTCAAGAACTTCACAAGTCTATAATTCCATGCCCTTGGGGCCTGCTTCAAACCATACAAAGCTCTCTTGAGCTTACATACATGATCTGGATACCTTCCATCTCTGAATCCTTGAGGTTGCTCCATGAAAACATCATCTAAAATGTAACCATTTAAAAAAGCATTCTTCACATCTAATTGACATAATTTCCAACCTTTACATGCAGCAATGGCTATGAGTGTCCTGATGGTTGTCATCTTTGCCACAGGACTATAGGTCTCATCATAATCAATACCATATGTTTGAGCAAACCCTTTCACAACAAGTCTAGCTTTATACCTAGACACACTTCCATCTACAAACCTCTTAGTCTTGTAGACCCATTTGCATCCAATGATCTTCTGACTATTTGGTTTAGGAACGAAATCCCATGTCTGATTCTCCATTAATGCATCATATTCTTCCTGCATAGCTTTCTCCCAATTTTCCTTACCTTTTGCCTCTTCATATGTGGAAGGATCTTCATCTGCCTTTATCATGTAAGCATAATCTTTGGTAGCAAAAAAAGAAGTGTCATAGCTATACCTTGTAGGTTGCCACTTGTGTCTTGATGACCTTCTGAGTTCTCCACTCCTTGAGGTTTCTGGTTCTTCACACTCAGGATCAAATCTTGGCATTTCTTCAACTTCAACCTGCACTTCATTATTCTCCTCTTCATCAAATATATCAACCTTTGATTTACCTTTCTTTTGACTCACAACTTCTTCATCACCTGTATTAATATTGATTGTACCTGCATACCAAGTACCTTGCTCATCAAATGTAACATCTTTTGATACAAGAAATTGTTATGTGGATGGACTCCAATGAATACATACTTTTCAGCTTTAGGTTCTAACTTGTGTCTTAATTGTGATGGCACATATGCATATGCCAAACATCCAAATACTTTGCAATGATCCAAGGTAGGTCTCTTACCCCACCATGCCTCATATGGTGTCATACCCTGCAAAGCTTTACATGGTAGCCTATTGACCAAATAAGTAGTTGTATTTACAGCCTCAGCCCACAAATAATTTGGGTAATTTTTCTCCTTCATCATTGACCTTGCAAACTCAACAAGAGTTCTATTTCTTCTCTCTGCTACACCATTTTGTTGAGGAGAGTACCTGCAAGTGATTTCCCTTTTTATACCTACATTCCACAAGTAATCACTGAACTCATTATAAAAATACTCTCCCCCTCCATCTGACCTTAGTCTCTTCAATTTATGAACTGTAATTCTTTCTGCATACACAGGATACTGTTTGAATGTATTGAATACTTCTGACTTATCTTTGATCACATAGATAGTGATCCATCTGGTAGCATCATCAACATAAATCACATAGTACCTTGAACCATTGATACTGAAATCCTTTGATGGTCCCCACACATCTGTGTGTACCAACTCAAGCTTCTCTCAACCATGCTTGGAATAAGATTGCTTATGAGCCTTACCTAGTTGACATGCCTCACATCTGTATGTCATATGTTGACCTGCAACATTAGGCAATCCAAGCACTAAACCATTGTTAATCATATCTTTGATACCTCTTTCATTGAAGTGTCCAAGCCTCTTGTTCCAAAGATCTAACTCAGAGATCTTATGTCCTTCATAAGTGAACAAGGCATGACCAACATTACCTTGAATCTTCAATGTGAACAACCTTCCTTCTTTCTTCCCTGAAACAATTTGTTCATACCCATTGCTAGGGTCTTCCACAAACACTCCTTCATTAGTGAATCTAACTTCATAACCTTTTTCAACAATTTGTCCTACACTTATCAGATTCTTAGGAATTGTAGGAACATACAAGACCTTACTCAAGAGAGTACTTCCATCCTTGGCCTTCACTGATCCAATTGACTTCACATTGTGCTTTGTATTGTCACCTGTTTGAACAACATGATTAGATACCTTATTTTCCAAATCAGTCATCAATGCTATGTTACCACTCAGGTGATTGCTACACCCTGAGTCAATGTAGAAGACTCTTTGGTCTTCACTTTGCCTTTCACAAGTTGCATTCATTATCAATGTTGAATCCTCCTTCTGATCTGAAGCATAATTGTAGTAGGTACTATTGTATTGTTGACTTTTGAATCCTCTACCTGCATTTCTTCCAAAGTAACCCCTACTACCTCTTCCTCTGAAGTTACCTCTTTGATTTCTGCCACCTCTTCCTCTTGAATTAAAATTCTGATTATATCCACCACTACTTTGATTATTATGCCAACAACCATTAGCTAAGTGATTTGTCTTACCACAAATTCAACAAGCTTTGACTCCATCTTTATTATTCCTGCCTCTTCCTCTACCTTTGCCACCTCCTCTTCCTCTTAGGAAGTTGGCTTGGCTAGTTGTGCCTTCATCTTCATTTGCTTTTTGCTTCCCTTTGCTATTTTTCTTCTTATCCTTTGAGTACATTGCATGACCTATACTCTTGTCACCTTCACCTTTGACATCCTGCTCAAAGGTTAACATATTTCCTAGCAACTGATTTAAGTCAGGAGTAAAATGATCAAGTGATAATTCAGTAGATAGAATGAATGGCTTCCATTTGTCATCACCTCTCAAACCTGTGAGGATTTGCCTTACCAATTTATCCTCCTAAATGTCTTCATCAACAGCTCCTAATGCATCTGCAATGTCCTTCATTTTGGTTACATAATCTGAGATGGATTGAGCATCTCTCTTCATCCAATTCTTCAAATCTGATAATTCCTCCCTAGTTGGAACACTAGGATCTCTGAATTGAGGCTTTTCTTCTTCACCTGTAATATAACCTATCAAGTCTTTGCTCATTAGATGAGCTTCCATCCTCATTCACCATGCTGGATAGTTCTCTCTATCCAATTTCTCTATCTAAAGAGAATCTCCCATCCTTTCTTCACCTATATCTTGAATTCTTCAATCTTTATGAGTAATAGATGTACCTTTACTTCGAATAATACTCCTTTTGTCTTCCTTGGTGTCGTATGACCTTCTTCTCAAGCTTTATCCTCAATCTTTCACCTTTTGAACCTTCAGATGTTGAATTCTTTGCACCTGCAGCAGTCGAGGTCCTCCTTCCTTCAATTCTGATGCTTCCTGCTCTGATACCACTGATGGAGAGTGTTAATCTCCAAAAGAACAAGTTACTCTTGTATTTAGAGCACCTCTATAACAAGAATAACTCAAACCTTCACCAATTTTAGAATATCAATACTCAATTGTCAAATTCTTGAACAAACTGTAAAGAAGAAGACACAGAAAGTTTGCTGCACATAATTCACTCATTGCCTTATCAAATGTGTAAAGTTTTTTTATAAAACTTTGTACGAGGTGTCGCCTATAGATTGTGCACCTTCTCCAAGTTGAATTGCTCCAAAAGATTCAGTAAATCTTGAGAAATAACTTCAACAAGTCACCTATGTCTAAAACTGTTCTTCTGAGAAGTCGATTTAGACACCTATGACTTTAAACCTTTGATTCTCTCAATATAGAACCCGTTTCTACAAATGCTTTTAGCTACAAGTAGTTTACCTTCCAACTTAAAGATTGAGTGCTTGCTTGCTCAAAACTTTACACTATGGAAGGAGAATTGATCAAAACATTAGTATCGAATTTTGCGCCTCCTGTAACTTCACTTCTTATTCACATATTCAAATGTTCCTACACTCAATTCTCTCAGCCTGCTCACAATTGAAAGCTGAAAATTTGTACAGAAGTCGATTACCTATAGACTTAGACTTTTACAAAAGCATTTCACAAAAGATCTAACACAGAAGGAGAAAACTCAGAAATATCGGGCGCAACATTTTCTTCATTTCTGAGAAAAATTACAACTGAGTGATGAGAGAGTCTTGACTCACTTCTAAGATGTCTAATGACACATACAACTTCTGATTACTCTATTCTCATGCTCTCTCATACTTGCCTCGACATTTTCCAAAGTATATAGATAAAAATTTACAAGCTTATGACTACTCAAAGATACAAGTGAACTATCTCTGAAATAATGTACATATGTGTACACATCTTCCAAATTCTGAATGTGTCCTTCCTTCATGCTTCACAACTTGTTCTCTTCTCAAATCCTTGACTTCATTTCCATGTCAAAACATCAATTGGTGATTGTCCTGCACCAACAATGAAGGTGATTTTCTTGAAGAGATTTCAGGTTACCAAAGCATAGTTGGAAGTCTTAAATATACATTATTAACCAGGATTGATATATGTTATGGAGTAAGTGTTCTGATTCAATTCATGCATAAACCTAGAACACCTCACTTGGAAGCTGCTAAAAGGATTTTGAAGTATCTCAAAGGTACTCAAAATCAAGGACTTTACTTCCCATACACATCAGATTTGGACATTAAGTATACTCGTGCAGATTGCGTAGGATGTAAGGATGATAGAAGAAGTACTTTTGGATATTTATCTTTTGCAGGTGATAAGTCCATCTCATGGTCTTCCAAGAAACAACCAACTGTTGATCTATCTTCAACAGAGGCTGAATACAGGGGATTAGCAAATGCTACACAAGAAGCTATTTGGATTAGATTGCTCTACTCAGATTTGGGACTTCATACTCATTCACCTATGATCTTTGGTGGCAACACTAGTTCTTTGCATCTTGCAGCCAATCCCATCTATCATGCAAGAACCAAGCATATAGAAGTACACTATCACTATGTTAGAGAGAAACTTCTGAGCAAAGAGATTCAATTGGCATATGTATCTACAAATATGCAATGTGTAGATTTGTTAACCAAATCACTTGATGATACTTAACTTTGCAGGTTCAAAGCCATGACTGGATTATAGGATATTCAAGAAGATTGATAAAGAAGTGCAAGCCAAGATTTTTGGCTTGAGGGGGAGTTGTTGGTGCAAAAGTCCAAGCCTTAACATTTGGGTTAGCATGAAAACTTTAAGAGAAAGCACTTGATGGATCATGTGAATCATAGCTTGTAATCTTTTGATCATTTACTATTTGTAAAAGATTAAATCCATGAAGGATCTTGTAAACACCTAAATTTCATGGAGTTAGGAAAGACATTAGCTATGATTTTTTCAAAGAGAGAATAACTCCTCAATCATAGGAGTCAGTTTTTAGATGGAGCCAAGTTTGAATTTGAAATTCAAACTTGAGAGAAAAACTTATTTAAATGACTCTAAAAAACTCACAGTTGTGTGGCCTCATTATTTCAATGCCAATGATCTTGTATAATTATGTGCTATATAAGATATACTTCATTGATCATCTTTGTTTATTTCTCTGCTGTGACTACTCCTAATAGTGAACTTTGATTGATCATATCTTAGTGAGTTCTCAACCATTTTGCATGATCTATAGCTTGTTGGAACCAACTTGAAGTCTATTTTATGTCACCAAAGTTTCAAAGCTTTTGGTTTAGCCATTTGGAAGAAATCACCATCAAACTGCTCACTGGTCATCTACTATTCAATCCCTAAAAAGTTGGGGGTAAGCTTTGGATTGCTAAATTAATTTCTCATAGTGTTGGGGTTCAGATCAACACATCACTTCTAACTTATTCAAATTCTCACACAGGTAATGAATGTGTCCTCGGTTCTATTCTCACACCATATGAACATATAAATGTGGAGAAATATTCAAATTGACAAAAGAATCAGATTGACGACCTTCTGCATTTAGAAAATAAAGGATAGAGCATCTGCTCAAGAAGATTCACCTGCATACTTGTGCACAAATAATCTATAGGTGCCTGCCCAATGACATACCAATTCAAAGGGCCCTCTCATGGAACTACGTACAACAATTTTAGAGCAGGAAGGCCTCCACACCTCCCTCTAAGCAAATGAGAGGATCAATCCCTTGTGCTCAACCCTAAAGAGCTACTCTAACACCTAGCATCTCTCTGACACTAGAACACTATGTTTGTCCACTTACACTCAAATTATGAGGCACATAATTGATGGTCCACAATTGATCTCTCCCCTTGTACCATCAGACTTGGACTTTGCTAGTGGATTAGTTCTATAAGAATTAGGGAATGTGGACTTTGAAAAAATAATCAATGATGTAAACCTTGAATTGGAAGAGGAAGAAGGAGGCGATCACTAGCAGCATGAAGAGGGACACAAGGAGCAACAAAAAGAAGAAGAGAAAACTGAGGGGGATGATGAGAAAGAACAAGATGAACAAGAACATGAGAGATCCCCAGCATAAACGTCACAACTACAGAAATTATATGATACTATTACCAACGTACAAGAGCGAGGTTGACTATCATTGCAATTAGCTTGTGTACTTATTGATCAGATCCTCAGAGAAAAGGGAGTGGATCCCCACTTCATAGAATCCCTCCAAGTTATGATAGAATCTTGTGGAGTAGTAGAAGCTTTATATAAAATGTTGTAGTGACCAGAACCTTGAGATGAAAAAAGGTGCATGGATACAAAGCCAAGGCGAGGTAAAAACATTTGGATACTTGTCTCACAATGGGAAGTGACAACCACTCATGAAGCAACATCAACCATTACCATCGATCTAAATGTAGAAACCTTTGTCGAAACATCATCAATCTTGCTCACACGCCCTCCATCCTCACCTAGAACCAAATAGGTCCAAACTATGATCACGACCATAGAAACCACCCACCCAATAGAACCCACTTTTCACACCCCACCTAATTCACCACCCCACACCAAAAAAGTCACAACTACCCTCAAAACCATTACCTCCATCCCTTCTTTTAGTTTTAGAGCACCTATGTTGACGTTGTAGCATCACAACTCATACTTGTCAAACCAAGAAGCATCTCATGAGACCCAAATGTTTGCGTAGAGGCACTCAGTAGACGTAATGGTGCTTCTTCAACGTATGATTAACAACGTTATTAACAAGAACATACAACATAAGCATCAGGAATGATGCACATAATCATAATCACAAGCATAATAGCGACGTAATCATACATCAACGTGTCACAAGTGTTAGACAAGAAGAGAACAAGCACGCACACACATCATGACGACAAAAGAGCAAGAGTCTAACTACAAACTAGCATTATCTCATTGCTTCTACAAAAAGCTCTCCCAAAAGAAGAGGTGGAGACCTCTTTACATACAAAATGGCAAAAAAGCATGCTATGTGGGATTTCTAAACTGAAAGGAGAATGAATCCCACTTATTCTCTAGTGTGGCACTCACACACACTAACTGAATGAAAGATAGAAAAAGGTACAAATGATGATGAAAATAGAGCGGATCCAAGAAATATATGTTGTATCTTCAACAGTTTACCTGCAAGCTTTGTGTTACCCATTCTGAACTTGAGAAGTAGATCTTGAATGTATCTTCTTTGAGTTAGGTACATCCCTTCATTTGTATAAATCACTTGCATACCTAGGAAATATGTGTGCGCACTTAAGTCACTAATTTTGAACTCCTCTTGCATGTGTCTTTTGATCCTTTGAATGCCATTCATATCATCATTTGTCACCATAATATCATCTACATATACACATAGATAGATAACCTCATTGTGATCCCTTTTGATGAATAGACAAGGATCTAAGTTGCTATCTCTAGACCCTTGATCTTGATGGTATGTAACCAACCTATAATTCCAAGTTCTAGGAGCTTGTTTCAATCCATACAAAGCTTTCTTAAGTTTGCAAACATAAGATGCATGATTAGGGTTTTCAAAACCTGGAGGTTGTGACTTGTATACCTATTCACTTATTCAACCATTTAGAAGTGCATTTTTTACATCAAGTTGGAGGAGTCTCCAATTTCTTGCAGTAGCTACACTTATCAATATTCTGATTGTAGTCATCTTTGCAACTCGTGAGAATGTCTCCTCATAGTCTATACCATGAGTTTATGAGCATACTTTGGCAACTAATCTTGCCTTGCACCTACAAATTGATCCATCTGAGTTTCTTTTAACTTTATATACCCATCTGCAACCAATTACCTTTTGATTGGATGACATTGGAACCAAATCCCAAGCATCCATCTCCTTCAATGCAGTTATTTCTTCTTTCATGGCCTTTTCCCAATTAGGGTTTCCCTTTGCCTCTTCATAGGTTGAGGGTTCCTCTGAAATTGAGTCTTTTGCCAAGCAGATTGAATGCTTTGTAACAAATGTGGAATCATATCCATACCTTTCTAGTTGTTTCTTCTCCCTTGTCAATCTTCTAAGAGCTTGCTTAGAGCATTCTCCACACTCTTGCATCTTTTCTTTATCTTGACTTCCATAGTTTGTAATCCTTTTCCCTTTTATCTTGTTCATCATCTGTATCACTTCTTGGATCCTAGACCTTTGTTTCATGCTTGCTTCCTAATTGATGAGAATCAAAATCAAGATCATATGGTAGAGTTACCTTTTTTTTTGTCTTCATCATACGAAGACCTATGTTCTTCAAACACAACATCTCTACTTGTAGTGAATTTCTTGGTTGAAGGATTATAGAACATGTAACCCATCTGAGTTGATTCATACCCAATAAACACGTCCTTTGTTGCCCTTTCATCTAGTTTACCTCTTATTTGTGATGGTACATGAACATAAGCTAAACAACCAAACACCTTGTGCAAGACTAGGTTTTCTTCCATGACATGCTTCATAAGGAGTCATATCTTGAAGTAATTTGGATGGTAATCTATTGACAAGGTACACAATAGTTGAAATAGCCTTTACCCATAGATAATGTGGCAACCTCTTCTCTTCAAGCATTGTTCTGGCTGATCCAACCAATGTCTTGTTTCTCCTCTCTACAATTCCATTCAGTTGAGGAGAGTATCTGATAGTCACTTCCCTTTTGATACCTTTATCATACAAGAACTTATCAAACTCTTTGGAGAAGTATTCTTCCGCTCCATCACATCCGAGTTTCTTGAGTGATCTACCTATATGATTCTCCACATGTGCTAGATACTTTTTGAAGCAATCAAACACTTCATTCTTACTCTTGATAAAGTATAGAATAGTCCATCTACTATGGTCATCAATAAGTGAGACATAATACCTTAATCCTGCCAATGATTCTTGACTTGGTCTCCATACATCTATATGTACTAAGTCCAATAAGTTGTTGTGGATGTAGCCTTTGTGGTTGAATGGTTTTCTTTGTGCCTTCCCAATCTGACATGCATCACACCTATTGATCATGTGTTGTTTTCAAATATTTGGTAGTCCAAGAACACTTTGATCCCTGCATATATCCTTCAAGGTTCTTTCATTCACATGAGCAAGTCTCTTATGCCACACTTCAAGGTCACTTAGGTTTTAAGCTCCATCTTGGGTGAACCTAACTTTCAATCCTATTTTAACTATTTGGCCTACACTTATTACCAATCTTCTCCACATTATGCTTTGTGTCGTCCCTCGTTTGAAATTCATGTCTATGCTTTGGACTTTCCAAATCAGATAGAAGAGCAATGTTGCCTGTAACATGATTCAAACATCTTGAATCTATGTACAACAAATGATCATCTTCTTTACCTTCTTTGTGCCTTAGATTTGTTAGAAGTAATGAATCTTCATGTGCTTGATCTTCTGAATAGTTGTTGAGGTCCCTTCTATTAGAGGCTCTATTGTTATTGTTGAAGTTGTGTCCACCTCTGCCTCTTTTGCTACCATATCCACCTCTTCCACTTCCTTTCTAGGTCTTCCCATTGAACTAGCAATTTTGAGTGGTGTGGTTGGTCTTATCACAGATGGCACAAGGTTGAACATTTTGACCTTTGTCTTTTTCATGCTTTGGTCCTTTCTTCTTCCCTTTCCACTTGCTCTTGCTTGCAAAGTTGGCTTGGGAAGTCTCCTCTTCATCTTCTTCCTTCTTCTTGCATTTCAACTTCTTGTCCTTCTTATCTACATATAGAGCACTAGTTTAATTACCATGATATGATTTACCTTCCTTTATGCTATTGTTGGTATCTGGATTGAAGAGTTGTCAAAGAAAGATGTTGAAGTCTTGAGTTTGCACATCCATGATGAGATCATAAGCCATGGTGAAAGATTTCCATTGCTAATCACTTTGAATCCCATTGAGAATTTGCCTCATGATAGCCTCTTCTTCAATCAGCTCTCCAATGGATGCTAACTTATCTGCAACCTCCTTGACCTTGGTAACAAACTCTGTGGTGGTCTGTTTAGGTGTCTTCTTCATTTGGTTGAACTCATTCCAAAGATTATTCTTTCTTGCTTTGGTACTAGCAGAAAAGAAAGTCTCTAGGGCATCCCAAGTCTCTTGAGATGTCTTGCATCCTTTAATATGTGGTAATAGAAAGTCACAGATAGAGTTTAGTATGTACAACCTTGTGTGAGCATCCCTTGCAAACCAAAGTGAGAGCTTATCCGTCTCCTCTTTTGTAGGTACTCCTTTAGATCTTGGAATAGGCATAGCTTCATCACCTGATACAATTCCATAAAGATTTCTACCTTGAAAATAGGTCTCCATTCTGATTTTCCAAGCTCCATAGTTGTGTTGATCAAGCTTCTAAGTTTGGTCTAGCCAATCGACACAAGAACAGCCCTTGAGATTATGGAGACTCAAATAAACCATATAGTCATGCGATAAGTGCAATAGAATGCACTACATACTTTGGAGCATCAAGGAGAAATATTCAATATAAAACAGATAGGTTTGCGCATCGACTAGCTCAAAAAACTTACCATCTTTGGATGAGACAATCAACTTCAAATGCTCATAGTGACCAGCATGATTACTATTAGAAAACCTGCTTTTGGAGGAGTGATACACATAGGTTTGAGTGTATAGAATGCACAAGATTACAAGAAATAATCAAAATATTCTTTTGGAATGAATCAGACACTCAACAGTAGTACCTCCTATTTTTCAAGAATACATAGAGATAGACCCCAAGATAGAAGAACTAAGATTTCTCTCAATCTACTAAACCAAGTGCTTTTCAAATTTATACCTTTCCAACGAGTGCTCATTCATCCATTTTTTAGCTCTGTAGAGAGAGCAACAATCTCTACAATCTTATTGTCGTTGAAGAAGATGATGCAGAAAAATGAAGGAGCAAGACAATGATGGCCACAAATATATGTATATTGTTTCCATGTAATGTACAAGTGACATAAAGTCTTTACATAGAATCTTGAAGTGCTCCACAACTGCTACAAGTGGATTTTGAATTCAAATGAAGGTGGGATTAGCTTTTGGAGGGAATCAATTCGCTTTCATATAATCTAGGAAAAATGAAGATTTAGTCTGAGTTACTTTTAGTTGATTGATTGATTCATTGATTGCAACTCAACCACCTCAAATTGGTGGAAGATTAGCTCTTTTTTTCTAATTTTACATGTGTAAAGCTCTAGGCTTTTACAATGGTAAAAGAGCCATGAAAAATCTTTTAAAAAAATACAATAAATGAGCATAGATAAAAGAACACTTCAATGGATATTCTTTCGATGTATTCCAAGTGATAGATTTTGATGTAGATCAAATACACCTCAAACATAGTGTAAGCTTGATGTTCCAACATGATCTATATATGTAATACACAACCAGGCATTCAGTTTGCAGTTTCTCAAGTATCAAGGTTCATGCACAAACCACTCAATATCCATTAGAAAGCAATTAAGAGGATATTCAAATATTTGAAGGGAAACTAAAGTTACTCTATGGTATTTCCAAAGTCACAATATTTTTGACTTAAAGGGTTTTCATATTCAGATTGGGCAAGTGACAGGGACACAAGAAGAAAGCACTAGTGGTTACTATTTCTATGTTGAAGAATGCCTCACCTCATGGCTATCTAAGAAATAACCAACTGTAGACACCTCATCAAGTGAAGCAGAGTATAGAACATTTACAACTACACTTGATGCACTCGTTACAAAATATTCTAAGCTACCTTGATGTTCATCTTCATCTATGGATGCATATATTTTTATATAGTCAAAGCTATGTAGCTATTGCAAGGAACCATGCTTTTCTTTCCAAAAGGAAGTTTGGCAACAACCTACTCTCATAAGCTTTAATTAATAGAAAGAAACATTGTAAGGAATCATGTTCATCATGCCAAGACAAAACATATTCAAGTACATTACCATTACAATAGGGAACTATTGTTGTTGCTCTACATCAAATGAGACCTAATTTCAATTATGGGTTTGATGCTTTGAATACTTGGAATACTCTTTATCCTTATTTTTTCATATATTCACTCACATTTTATAACTCTTAATCACATTTTCATCAATTTTGTATCTAGTTCCTTTAAGTTCAACCTACATTCTATTTTTTTTATCATACACATTGTAGTTGGTATGTTTCATTATTAGTGTGTGTAGTAGCATTAAGTTATTGCACTTTCATAATTATTTTCTTACCTCTCTTTATTTTCATTTATCTCTCTTGATCAAGTTATGGTGTGTCATATTCTAAGCTTAAGTGTTGGAAGATCTTGGATTTAACTTTTGATTTATTTATTGTTCCTAGCACACTTCAAAAAATCCATGTCATAAGAGAAGCGATGTCTCAATCATTGCATGTTCATGTGGTCTTGGAAGTCTTGAAATGCACCTGCATCCACTGCTTCACCTGTACTCTTTTCTCTCAATAAGAATTATAATGTTTTCCCTCACCATTGGGGCATGATATAAAAGCTACAAGAGCATCAACATGTGCCAATATACATATACAATCATTCTTCAGGCATCACCATATGCCCAATATAGAAAATTACTAAGGCAAGTAGGACTTTCCTACTTCTATCAATAGTAAATGATAAATTTCATAAGTCTAAGCACTTAAATTCTTTATGGTCTATTGCTCACTATGCATAGAAATCAAAATTGACATATCCTATTGGCATCAACATACTTTGGAAACCAAGAAAACCATCATGTTGTCACAAAAATCACTTCAAAATCAAGCCAAGAGTTTCTAGCCACTTAAAAATGCTTGAATTCCATATTTTTTTAAATTATTATCACGGTTTCAAACACCTCAAGAATATGCTTCTCAAGTAGATCCATCAATAGGAAGTGAAAATCACATCAATTGGGCACAAAATGGAAAAGTTATGTGTCTTGAAAACTAAGGTCGCAATCTTGCTAGAAGCTTCGATGCTAGAAAAAATTCAATCCAAGGAAGACAAATATTTTTGTATGGATGCAAAGTACTCTTCTTCTTCTTCAAAATGGTCCATATATGTCCAAAATAGAGTTTGGATGAGGAAGATATGGCTAAAAAGTGTTCGCATGTATATACATAATCTCTGACATGGGTTCAATCAAAATGGTGGAAGGGAGAACTTTGAGGAATGAAAATCCCCATATTTTAGAACTTATGTGATTCATTGATTCCATAAGGAAGTCCATGTATCAAACCATGTTTACATAATTGTTTCTCAAGATAAAGCTCAAAGATCCTTTCTTTGGATATCTTCTATCATGAATATAAGCTTGCATGCCCATCTACATCATATCTTCATTGTGTATTATATCCTTTTGCTGCCACACATTGCTGCCATGAGCTACATGAGACCGTTCTCTGCTCTACCAAGACACACAAAGATAATGAACTATTTGATCCTCCCAACCACACTCTTGCCTAACTTGTTGAAATATAAGAATATGAATAATCTTCCTCTATCTTCTACCTAATGTGGTAAAGGCTCCATGATGTGCCATATGGCACATACCTCCATAATGGGAAAATCACATGATGTGATATTTCCTTCCCCTTGAAAGCATTTTTCTCCTCAAAAATGTGCATGAAATGTATGTAATGGTAGAAGAAAGTGATCAAACTCCCTTGAACCCCATGTACTCTATGTACATGGTCATCTCTGTGTGTTTTTTCCCCATATTATTCCCCTGAAGAAGCTTCATATGAGATCATCGCAAAGGTTGGAAATTGTCTAAGTGGTGCCTACTATCTCCCATGTACACTCAACTTCCAAACTATCACTCCTGTGACATATAAGATCATAAGAATGACCTAAGTCCATATGATGTATCCTCTGTGGAGTAATAGTATAAAATAAAGTGTAAGGTGCCAAGCTTAGTTTGCCATATGAATGCAAAAGCATTCCCTTTGAGATTTAGATAATACCTAAGTACCCATCCTCCTAGTTGATTCTTAATCATCATCCTCATTATGAAACAACGACTAAGAATTTTCTAACATAATAGGTCAGATATATCCCTACCTCCTAGAAACCCTAAAAAGAAGATTCATAACTCTACTACTTGCAGTCTCACTAATTTCAATAACTAGATCTCATCTAGTCAAAGACCATCACTAGAAATAACATAACTACTTCTCTCTAGAGTCTCCATATAAGATTTGTTGGGAATTGAACTCACAACCTCCCGGTTAGGAGTGTGATAGGCTATCCACTTGCCCCAAAAGCCATGGTTGAGGATTACTTCCTAATCCTCTCTCTTAAGGCGTGGTTCAACCATCTCCTACTAGGATTATGTGACATTCCTTTCCCCTTAGACTGAGCATTGCCCTCAATGCTCACTTGTAGACCCTTCTAACTCTTGGACCCACTTCCAATGAATGACTGCTTCCACCAACCTCAAACTCCAGCACATGGACCAAATTTGGACCTATCCCACCCTCTGTGGGTGCCCAAATGCCCATGCGCCTTCATCCAAGGCTAGTTTCACACTCACCACGATAAACGCTTTTTCCAAGTGCCCACGAATGAGGCGCGAACCTCCATCTCGCCCAATTTCTCAACTAGGCTCTGATACCAATGTTGGGAATTGAACTCACAACCTCCCGATTAGGAGTGTGATGGGCTATCCACTTGCCCCAAAAGCCATGGTTGAGGATTACTTCCTAATCCTCTCTCTTAAGGCGTGGTTCAACCATCTCCTACTAGGATTATGTGACAAGACTCAATCTAACCATCATGATTTACTGATCTTCATCTTGTCTATGATAGAAGAGTGCTGCCTCTATCAAGACAATCTAAAAGTGAGAAAGTGAAACTCTTTCTCTCTCCCTCATCCTTTCAAAGGAAAAGAGCTCTAGTAGTGGAATCTATTCCACTTTCCCTTTCCCTTTGAAAGAGATTCTGTTGAATCCAATTGCTCTACTTATCCATAGTTGAGAACATGCATCTAAGTTCTCCAAGTTCTTTTTCCTTGCAAAATAGTAGAGAACCAAACTCCCATGTGAAGGAAAAAGAAATGAAAAGTAGATTACGTGAATTCCTTTTAAAATACCAACTAGAAGATGTTTTCTAAACACCTCTTTCTCTAAAGGAAAACATACTCTATTTTTCTCCTATGAAGAAATCATGTTTCCCTTTCTTTTTTCTCTTTCAAAGAGCAAAAGTTAAAGTGAGACCTCTAAGCTAAAGTGAGATCTCTCCTTGTTCTCTCAACTAGTTCCCACTTTCTCCTTTCCTTAAAAGAGATATTTATAAATTTCATAAACTAATAATACATAATCCCTCATCACATACATTCATATGAGGATGGAGAACAGATCTCCCATAAATAATGAAGGTGTATGTGGTGAAGGGTGGAGAAAATAAATTCATATTTAAGGTCAAAGCCCTCTACGAAAATGGTTACCAATGATATGACATGATATCATAATAAACACATGTGTATCCATACTAAAGAGCTATCTCTCCCAACCATCCTTTGTGCATCAATCTATAAGATCCAATCATACTAATGGAATTATCTTTCCTGAAAACCACAAAATGATTATGTGATACCAATGGTCATAAAATCACACATCACATTCTCTATTAGAAGAGTAGATCATCCCTAAACCATGAAAGATAAATCCTAAGGAGATGTATGCTAAGATTGTTGGTGTAAATCACAAGCCTACACATTTGGCTTGGAAGTTATCATAAAGACTCTACATACATGAAGAACCATAGGAACATATGCTAGTGGTTAATTACCACTTTATCTCATTTGTAAAAGTCAAAATGACTTCGAATCTTTTGTAATCACCTACCAAAGTGAGTCGTGGAAAAAGTATCCTATTTGATTGAGAGAATATCTCCAAGCTTTTAGGACCTTGATCATAGGAAGCCAAAATTTGAATTTGAATTCAAATTTTTGCACATATCCTATAAAAATGTACTTGGAAAAGTCGCTGGTAGATCACTTCACCCCCGAGCTTCATTCTTTTGTAATTGAGTGTGTGTGAGGACTATACCATAGCCTACACCTCTCTACATCAGAGCAAATAAGGTAAAATGGGAGATGGTTTTCCTTCATTTATTGAAAAATTGGACAGGAACAATTATCAAGCCTGGTCTCTAAGGATGAAGACCTACTTACAAGGAAGGAGTCTCTATGGATACATCTCAGGAGATGAGGAATTGCCCTCATTCAAAGCCAGAGGTTTGCCAACCAAGGAGGAACAAGAAAAACTCAACACATGGTGTGCAAGGGATGCATTGGCAAGGTCTTATTTACTTAACTCTATATCTGACTTTCTTTTACCTCATATCAGAAATTGTAAGACTTCCCAAGAGACTTGGGAAACCTTGTCATCATATTTTTCCTCCAATACAAGGGGTAGGGAAAATCAGTTGTGGATTGAATTCACAACACTAAGGAAGCAACCTAAGCAAGTTGTTTCAGAATTTGTGACCATGATCAAAGATGTTGCAGATCAGTTAGCAAGCATAGGAGAAGAGATTGAAGAAGAACAAATTGTAAGGCAGGTAATCAATGGAATCAAGGTTGATGACAAGTAGGAAAGCTTCACCACTGCAATGGATCTCTACATGGACATGCACACTCCAGATCTTACAACTCTCATGGGACAACTATTTACACATGAAGCAAAGCTTACCAAGAGTGGAGATACATCCAAAGGTAACAACTCTTCTGCCCTATACACAAATAAGAAATCCAAGGATAAAGGCAAGAGTAAAAAGGTGGAAGATGAAGGCTCTACCTCCCAAGCCAACTATGCAGGGAGAGGCAAGAGGAAGGGCCAGAGGAGGTAAGCAAGGTAGGGGGAGACCCTATAACTCATCACCATGTAACATTTGTGGCTTATCAAATCACACCACAGATGAGTGTTACAGGAATTACAAAAATCAGAGAGGAAGAGGGTACCAAAGAGGTGGATACTCACAATCTAGAGGAAGGTTCAACCATCACCAAGGTCACAACAACAATTACAACAACAACTACAACAACAATTACAATGGCAACTACCAAGGAGGATTCAGAAACAGAAAGGACTACAACAACTACACAGAGGAGTAGGATGACTCTCTCTTGATCATGAACATGATTTCAAAGTCAGGTACAAATGATGATCACTTATTTTATATTGATTCAAGGTGTTCAAATCATGTGGCTGGTAATGTTGCACTACTCTCTGATCTTGAGGAACCGAAAGGTAAACACCAATTCCAAACAGGTGATGATACAAAGCATTCTGTAGTTAAAGTTGGAAATGTGAAGACTTGTGATGGTAATCAGAATTTGTTAAGCAGGGTACTCTATGTACCAACCATTACAAAGAACTTAATGAGTGTTGGTCAGATTGTAGAGAAAAGGTTGCAGGTCAGATTCAACCAATATGGAGCATTTGTGGAGGACCCAAGACATGGATTCAAAAGGATAGCTAAAGGAGAAAAATCAGGTAGACTTTTCACTTTTGAGTTGGAAGATACAAAGAACATTGCATTATACAGTTATAAAGATCAAACACTTTTAGAGCTTGAGATTTGGCACAAGAGATTAGGGCACATAGGAGAAAGGACCTTGAAGCAAATGTGCAGGGACCAATGTGTGCTTGGGATACCTAATGTATCCAAGCAACATATGATTTACAAGTGTGGTGCTTGTCAACTTGGTAAGTCTCACAGATTACCCTTCTCCAAGAAAGGATATATGCATGAAGACTATCCAGAGCTTGTACACACAGATGTATGGGGACCTAGCAAAGACCCCTCAGTTTCAGGTTCAAGGTACTATGTGTCTTTTATTGATGATTATAGCAGATGGACTGTATTATACTTTATGAAGCACAAGGATGAGGTATTTAATTTTTTTAAGAAATATCTTGCACTAGTTGAAAATCATACAGGAAGGAATTTGAAGAGGCTAAGGTCAGATGGAGGAGGTGAGTACTTCTCCAATGAATTTGAGGACTTCTTGCAGGACAGAGGCATCAAAAGGGAAATAACCACAAGGTACTCTCCTAAACAGAATGGGGTAGCTGAAAGAAGAAATAGGTTAATTGTTGAGACAACTAGATCTATGCTTAATGAGAAGAAATTACCTAACTATCTATGGGAGAGAGTGTTTCTACTGCCACCTATCTCATAAACAGGTTACCATCAAAGTCACTTGATGGTATGACACCATATGAAGCATGGCATGGTAAGAGACCATCATTGGATCACTGCAAAATTTTTGGATGTGTAGCATATGTACACATTCCTTCACAGGTAAGAGGAAAGCTAGATCCAAAGGCTGAAAAATGTATTTTCATTGGATATGATTTATATAAAAAAGGTTACATGTTTTATAACCCTACCAATAAGGGATTTATGGTAAGCAGAGATGTGATCTTTGATGAGAATGATTCTTGGTATGAGAATGAATGCACGAATCAGATATAGGTATGATACATCTCTTGTTACTAAACATTCAATTTATCTTGCAAAGGATTTGTCAAATGAAGAACCAGGTTCATATGAAGAAGCAATCACCAAATCAGAAGGGAAAGAAGCTATGGATGAGGAGATTGAAGCACTCAAGGAGAGTGATACATGGGAGTTAGTACCCAAGAAGGACTCCATGAAGGTAATAGGATCCAGATGGATCTATAAATTGAAAAGAAATTTTGATGGCACAATTAACAGGTACAAGGCCAGATTGGTAGCCAAGGGTTTTGCACAAACCCAAGGCATTGACTATGAAGAGACATTTTCTCCTGTGGCCAAGATGCCAACAATCAGAGTGTTGGTTAGTGTGGCTGCATCAAAGAGTTGGAACATGTACCAATTGGATGTCAAGAATGTTTTCTTGAATGGATGGATTTCAGAAGAGGTTTATATGTCACAACCTCCTGGCTATGAAGACCCTAAGAAGGTAACTTATGTTTGCAAATTAAAGAAGGCTTTATATGGATTGAAGCAGGCACCTAGGGCATGGAATTACAGGCTAGCTACATACCTCCAAGACCAAGGTTTTGTCATGAGTAAGGCAGACACTTCTCTGTTCATTAAGAGAAGTAATTCAGAGGTAATCTATCTTTGTGTTTATGTTGATGACATCATCATTACAGGCAATGATGTCAATGGAATCAGAAGCATCAAAAGCCAGATGATGAAGGAATTCAAGATCAAATCTTGGATTATTGAAGTATTTTTTGGGACTTGAATTAGTTTACACTAATTTAGGAATATACATTACTCAGAAGAAGTATGTACAAGATATGTTGAAGAAATTTCAATTACAGGATGCTAAAGCAGCAAGCACTCCAATGGAGGTGAACTTAAAACTAAGTGCCCATGAAGGTGATGAAGTCCAAGACATTATAGGTTATCAAAGTATGGTGGGTAGCTTGAACTATGCTACTCTAACCAGAATTGACATTGCATATGGAGTTAGTGTGCTAAGTCAATTTATGCACAAGCCAAGGATACCTCACTTAGAGGCTGCCAAAAGAATCTTGAAGTATCTCAAGGGTACACAGAACCATGGTTTGTATTTTCCTTACACTTCAGATATTGATAAAAAAGTTTATTCAGATGCAGATTGGGCAGGATGCAAGGATGATAGGAGAAGCACTTCAGGATAATTTCTTTTGCAGGTGACAAACCAATTTCATGGTCTGCAAAGAAGAAACCAATTGTTGCATTATCTTCTACAGAAGCAGAGTATAGAGGGCTAGCCAATGCCACTCAAGAAGCAATTTGGATTAAGCTTTTGTACACAGAATTGGGCTTATATACTAGGCCTCCAATTATCTTTGGAGATAATACAAGTTCTCTTCACCTTGCAGCTAATCCTATCTATCATGCCAGAACAAAACACATAGAAGTTCACTATCATTATGTGAGAGAGGAGTTGCTAAGCAAAGATATTCAGCTCACTTATGTGTCAACCAACATGCAATGTGCAGATTTGCTGACTAAAGCTTTGGATGGGACCAAACTTTGCAGGTTCAAATCTATGATTGGATTGCAGGATATACTTGAAGAATGAGGATGAAGACTTAAGCCAAAATGTTTGGCTTGAGGGGGAGCTGTTGGTGTAAATCACAAGCCTACACATTTGGCTTGGAAGTTCTCATAAAGACTCTACATACATGAAGAACCATAGGAACATATTGATGGAGATTGTTAATCTCCAAAAGAACAACTTATTCTTGTGATTAGAGCACCTCTATACCAAGAATAAGTCAAAACCTTTCACACATTTAGAGGATCAATTACTAACTATCAAAAGATTAACAATTCTGTGAAGAAGATGAAACACAGAAAAGTCTGCTGCAGTATTTCTTCACATTCACCTATCAAATCTGTAAAGTTTTTTATGAAACTTTGTACGAATCATCTTCTAGAGATTGCGCATCTCCTCCAAGTTGAATTACTTCAAAAGGTTAAGTATAACTTGAGAAATTGATTTCACAAGTTACCTATGTCTGAATCTGCACTTCTGAGAAGTCGATTTAGACACCCCTAACTTCTTAACTTTGGTTCTCACAATATCTAACCCGTTTTGCCAAATGCTTTTAGCCACGAGTAGATCACCTTCCAACTTAAAGATTAAGTGCTTGCTTGCACAAAACTTTAAACTATGGAGTGAGCACTGACCAAAAGATTAAACTCAAAATTTGCGCCTGTTTCAGAGAACTGTAGACACTCAACACATATGAATGTTCCTACTCACAATTCTCCTAGCCTGTTTGCAATTGGACTCTGAAATTCAGGTCACAGGCTCATTAACTAACAACTTAGATATCCTCAAAAGGATTTCACAATTGATCAAACACAGAAGGAGCAGACACGAAAAGATCGGGCGCAATATTTCTTCATTAACTCAGAAAATTACAACTGAGTGATGAGAGCTAACTCAACTAACTTTTCTCTATCTCTTGACTCCTAACTTCCTCAATCTTGGTTTCTACATATGCTCTCATACATGCCCCGACTTTTCTCAAAGTATTTATAGATAATTTGTACAGGATTCTTACTGAACAAAAGATCTAAGTCATCTATGACTATGCTAATGTACATATGTATACACTTCTCTTGTCCTCTGAATGTAATCTTCTTCCACACTTTAGGAATTGATTCTTCCTTCATCATTTGATCTCCCAAGCCTTCAATTGGTGATTGGTCTGCACCAACAGCTCCCCCTCAATCATCAATTGAGGTTTTCTCTGTCTTCTTTATACTTGCCATGTCCTTGAACCTTTGTAACTTAGGTCCATCCAAGCTTTTTGTCATCATATCTGCCACTTGTTCTTTTGTTGGAGTGTACATCACTTCAATCTCTTTATCTAGTACCTTTTCCCTCAAGAAATGATACTGAATCTCTATATGCTTGGTCCTGGCATGAAAAACAGGGTTAGCTGCCAAATACAAAGAACTCATATTGTCTCCAAAAATTATTGGAGTACTATGATCAGTCTCAAAACTTTTCATCAAGGTCTTCAACCATATCACTTCCTTTGCAGCTTCTACCATTCCCTTATACTCAGCTTCTGTGGATGATAAAGCAACTGTATGTTGCTTCTTTGAACACCAAGACACTAACTTGTCTCCAACATAACATAGATATCCATGAGTAGACCTTCTATCATCTGAGTCACCTGCCCAATCTGCATCACTAAACACTTTGATTCTTGTGTCAGAAGTGAAACCATAATACAAACCTTCACTTAGGGTTCCTTTGATATATCTGAGTACCCTTTGGGCTGCAATCCAATGAGTCTTCTTTGGACAATGCATAAATTGTGACAACACACCTACTGCATATGATAGATCTGGCCTTATCAAGGTAGCATAGATTAGACTACCTACCAAACTCTGATATTTCTTCATATCATTGAACTCTTCACCTCCATATCTGCTTAATTTATGATTTACCTCCAATGGTGTAGTTGAGGTCTTGCAATCTTCCATGTTAAACTTAACTAGAAGATTCTTCAAGTATCTCTCTTGTGAAACATATACTCCATGTTGAGTATACACAATCTGCATTCCTAGAAAATAAGATAAGTTTCCCAAGTCACTTATCTTAAACTCCTCTATTTGCTTCTTGAGTTCATTGATTCCTTGAGCATCTGTTCCTGTAACAATAATATCATCAACATAAATGCACATGTAAATATATCCATTTTCACTTGCCTTCACTAGCAAGCTACTATCTGCTTTTGATGCTTGAAATCCACATTCATTCAAGAACTTGACCAATCTGTAATTCCAAGCTCTTGGGGCTTGCTTCAACCCATATAAAGCTCTCTTGAGCTTACACACATAATCTGATCCAATTGATTCCATGAAGCCTTCTGGTTGCTCCATATATACTTCATCTGCAATGTATCCATTTAGAAATGCATTTTTCACATCCAATTGTGATAATTTCCATCCCTTACAAGTAGCAATAGCAATCAATGTCCTAATTGTAGACATCTTAGCAACAGGACTAAAGGTTTCATCATAATCTACCCCATAAGTTTGGGCATAACCTTTGACCACAAGTCTAGCCTTATATCTAGACACCTTACCATCTGCAAACCTCTTTGTTTTATATACCCACTTGCATCCAATGACCTTCTGATTCTTTGGTCTTGGTACTAGTTCCCAAGTTTCATTTTCAAGTAGAGCATCATACTCTTCTTGCATTGCCTTCTCCCAATTCTGTTTACCTTTGGCTTCTTCATAAGTGGTTGGATCTTCTTCTGTTTTCACAATGTAGGCATAATCTTTTGTTGTTAGGAAAGATGTATCATAACTATACCTTATGGGTTCTTTCCTTTCCCTTGTAGATCTTCTAATTTCTGCACTTCTTGAAGTTTCAGCCTCATTTGATTCTGAATCAAATCTTGGCCCTTCTTCTACATGATCCTGCACTCTACATCTAGAGTCAACTTCATCAACAATTTCTTCACAAACTTTTACCTTTGCCTTTCCTTTCCTTTGTATTTCTTCAACACCTGTATACTCATTTGGTGATCCTGTATACCACATATTTTGCTCATCAAATGTCACATCTTTAGTAACAAGAAATTGCTTTGTGGATGGACTCCACAACCTGTAACCCATCTGTCTATCATCATATCCAATAAACACATACTTCTCTGCTTTTGGTTCTAGCTTATGTCTTAATTGTGAAGGAACATAAGCATATGCAATACATCCAAATACTTTACAATGATCAAGACTAGGCTTCTTACCCCACCATGCTTCATAAGGGGTTCCTCCATCCAAAGCTTTGCAAGGCAACCTATTCACAAGGTATGTTGCAGTGTTAATGGCTTCTGCCCATAAGTAATTTGGACAATTCTTTTCCTTCATCATAGCTCTTGCAAACTCTACAAGAGTCCTATTCCTCCTTTCTGCTACTCCATTCTGTTGAGGGGAGTACCTGCAAGTTACTTCTCTTTTGATACCTGCATTCCACAAATAATCATCAAACTCTTTTGAGAAATACTCTCCCCCTCCATCTGATCTTAACCTCTTGAGCTTTTGCCCTGTGATCCTTTCTGCATAAGCATGAAAATGTTTGAATGTCTTGAAAACTTCTGATTTATCCTTGATTACATACAAAGTAATCCACCTGGTTGCATCATCAACAAACAACACATAATATCTGGATCCATTTATGCTATAGTCCCTTGAGGGACCCCATACATCTGTATGAACCAATTCAAGCATATTTGAATGCTTGTACCCTGATTTGTTATAAGAACTTTTATGTGCTTTACCTAATTGACAAGCTTCACACTTGTACACCATATGTTGCCCTTCAATGTTTGGCAATCCAAGCACTATCTGATTCTTTGACATCTCCTTTATAGCTCTCTCATTGAAATGACCTAGCCTTTTATGCCATAGGTCTAATTCAGACACCTTTTGACCTCCATAGGTAAACAATGCATGTCCCACATTACCTTGGACTTTGAGAGTGAACAATCTTCCTTCCTTTTTACCTGCAATTATGGTTCTATATCCCTGATTTGGATCTTGTACATAGACACCATCATTTGTGAATCTTACTTCATATCCTTTCTCCACAATTTGCCCTACACTTATCAAATTTTTAGGAATAGTAGGAACATAAAGTACCTTGCTCAGAAGTGTACTTCCACTCTTTGTCTTCACTGATCCAATGCTCTCCACTTTATGTTTGGTATTGTCACCTGTTTGAACTGTATGTCCATTCACCCTTGCTTCCATATCAGTCATCAAGGATAGATTCCCACTCAGATGATTGCTACACCCTGAGTCAATATAAAACACTCTTTGATCTTCTCCCATTGATTCATGAGTTGCATTCAAGATAAGAGTCATGTCATCCTTCTGATCTGATGCATAATTGTAATAATTATTGTTGTAGGACTGAGATTGGAAGTTTCTTCCACCTCCTCTACCATATGATGTCCTACCACCTCTTCCTCTGAAGTTGCCTCTTTGGTTTCTGCCTCCTCTACCTCTTTGACTATAATTCTGATTGTTGTATCCTCCATTTTGATTGTTATACCAACAATCATTTGCCAAATGATTTGTTCTGCCACAAATCCAACAAGCTTTAGCATTATCTTTGTTCTTACCTCCTCTTCCTTTACCTCTGAAATTTGTCTTCCCTTTTGTGAAGTTAGCTTGATTTGAATTCCCTTCATCATCATTTGATTGCTTTCCCTTGCCATTCTTTTTCTTGTCCTTGGAGTACATAGCTTGACTTGTACTTCTATCATTGTCTCCTTTAAGATCCTGCTCAAAGGTTAGCATGTGTCCTAGCAATTGATTAAGATCAGGAGTAAAGTGATCAAGTGACAATTCTATGGACAATATAAAAGGCTTCCACTTCTCATCACCTCTTAGACCTGTAAGTATTTGTCTTACCAACTTTTCCTCTTCAATGTCTTCATCCACTGCTCCCAAGCTATCTGCAATATCTTTCATCCTTGCCACATAATCTGAAATTGATTGTGAGCTCTTCTTCTTGAAGGTTGTGAACTCAGCCCATAGTGAGGACTTCCTTGACTTAGTAGTATTTTGGAAATGCTCTTCCAAGGAATTCCAAACATCTGTAGCACTTTCCAAACCTCTGATGTGAGGTAAAAGGTAATCATTTACAGCCATGTAGATGATGCTCCTTGCTTGAGCATCTTTTCTCATCCAAGTCTTCAACATTGCAAGTTCTTCCCTAGTAGGAATACTTGGATCTGCAAACTCTGGTTTTTCTTCATCTCCTGTAATAAATGATATAAGATCTTTGCTCATGAGGTGTGCTTCCATCCTCATGGACCATGCTGGATAGTTCTCCCTATCTAGCTTATCAATCTGCAAGCTTTCTCCCATCTTGTATCCACCTGTGTATTGAAAACTTCAAGCTTTACAAACAATGTATGTACCTTTACTTCGAATTGAACTCCTTTTGCCTTTCTTGATGTCAAATAGTCTTCTCCTCAAGCTTTGACTCCAAGCTTTCACTTCTTAGTCCTTCAAGTGTTGAACTTCTTGAATCTGCAGCAGTCGGGATCCTTCTTTCTTCAAATTGATGTCTCCTGCTCTGATACCACTGATGGAGATTGTTAATCTCCAAAAGAACAACTTATTCTTGTGATTAGAGCACCTCTATACCAAGAATAAGTCAAAACCTTTCACACATTTAGAGGATCAATTACTAACTATCAAAAGATTAACAATTCTGTGAAGAAGATGAAACACAGAAAAGTCTGCTACAGTATTTCTTCACATTCACCTATCAAATCTGTAAAGTTTTTGATGAAACTTTGTACGAATCATCTTCTAGAGATTGCGCATCTCCTCCAAGTTGAATTACTTCAAAAGGTTAAGTATAACTTGAGAAATTGATTTCACAAGTTACCTATGTCTGAATCTGCACTTCTGAGAAGTCGATTTAGACACCCCTAACTTCTTAACTTTGGTTCTCACAATATCTAACCCGTTTTGCCAAATGCTTTTAGCCACGAGTAGATCACCTTCCAACTTAAAGATTAAGTGCTTGCTTGCACAAAACTTTAAACTATGGAGTGAGCACTGACCAAAAGATTAAACTCGAAATTTGCGCCTGTTTCAGAGAACTGTAGACACTCAACACATATGAATGTTCCTACTCACAATTCTCCTAGCCTGTTTGCAATTGGACTCTGAAATTCAGGTCACAGGCTCATTAACTAACAACTTAGATATCCTCAAAAGGATTTCACAATTGATCAAACACAGAAGGAGCAGACGCGAAAAGATCGGGCGCAATATTTCTTCATTAACTCAGAAAATTACAACTGAGTGATGAGAGCTAACTCAACTAACTTTTCTCTATCTCTTGACTCCTAACTTCCTCAATCTTGGTTTCTACATATGCTCTCATACATGCCCCGACTTTTCTCAAAGTATTTATAGATAATTTGTACATGATTCTTACTGAACAAAAGATCTAAGTCATCTATGACTATGCTAATGTACATATGTATACACTTCTCTTGTCCTCTGAATGTAATCTTCTTCCACACTTTAGGAATTGATTCTTCCTTCATCATTTGATCTCCCAAGCCTTCAATTGGTGATTGGTCTGCACCAACACATATGCTAGTGGTTAATTACCATTTATCTCATTTGTAAAAGTCAAAATGACTTCGAATCTTTTGTAATCACCTACGAAAGTGAGTCGTGGAAAAAGTAGCCTATTTGATTGAGAGAATATCTCCAAGCTTTTACCTTGATCATAGGAAGCCAAAATTTGAATTTGAATTCAAATTTTTGCACATCCTATAAAAATGTACTTGGAAAAGTCGTGGGTAGATCACTTCACCCCCGAGCTTCATTCTTCTGTAATTGAGTGTGTGTGAGGACTATACCATAGCCTACACCTCTCTACACCATTTGGCAATGCTATCCCCGCCAATGGGATTGTACACAAGTGTTAACTAATAGATACATCTACATCATTCATCTCTGTGATCTCTACTAGTCTACTCAAAAGTCTGTCAACTTGTCAAGGGCATATCTCGGTCGATACTACTCCACATTAAGTGATTCAAAGTTATTATTCCAAACTAACTTGTTCCTAGGTACTATGACTAATTCTAAGTACCTCTTTCTAGATCCTAACATACATATATGTATTGGGTACCCCAAATTTTTTTGACTAAGGGATCTATGCTCTATATCGTAGAGCTAGTGCCATGACTATGGCCTTCCTATCCATCACTCGAATCACAAAGGCACCCATCAATGCTTTCTCATGAAACCCATCTCTATGATCCCATCTTATTGCTTTCCTTAGTAGTGTAGCAAAAAAGCTTCACTACTTAGTCAAGTGATGTGCATGAGTGAAACTAGTCACTCTTTGGATATTTGTCATAATTCCCCATAGTCTCTTAATCCTTCCCCTTGTGCAATCCTATGGTCTAAATCCATAAGGCTAATGTGTAGGGATTGCTTGTGCACATTCCTAATGGTGAAGATATAGCTCCTTCCCCTTTGCAATCCTATGTTCTAAATCCATAAGGATAATGTGTAGGGATCCTATTATGAATGAAGTTGTCTTATCTATAATGCTTTGATGGTCGTAAAACCATCATGTAAATGCATACAAGCATGCTTACACCTTACTGATGTTTATAGAGAAGACATGTTACCATGCCATACAATTCTTACCTAAAGGTAAGTGCATATATAATGCCATGAGGTGGGAAAAATTTCCACAACATTTCCCCATAAAAATGGAGTTCCTAAAAATTTTAACCATAAACTCAAGTATAAGCCCTTACGAGCCCATGGCACACAGGCCATCCACTATAACATAGGGCTTGGCAAGCCCATGGCATGCATGCAATATACTCAAATATGAATTCCAAGACCTACAAAAACATAAAATGCTAGCAAGCACATTTTTCTTGCATAGCCTTCCTGCAATTATCTATCCTACAAACCATCAAAAGTGTACATCTAGCAAGTTGATCCATACTTTTAGAATTACAACAATGAGAAATGCACAACATTGGATGTGATCATGTCCTCCCAGTCATGTTTGAGGATTCTCCTTTCATGTGGCTCAAATGAAATCTCCTTCAATACTTCTACCTTAGATAAGCAAGTGCTCCTCAAGGATCCATGTGTGAGTCCATGCCACCTCATCAAAGAGGTGTTCCCATCACCATATATAATGTGACAATAAACCTAAGTGTGAATACTTGAATAAGGTTCGAAGGAAGAGGGTCAAAGATCCTTTGCATAATTTGTTTACATCAACGGATCCTTTGCATAGCTTCCTTCTGAACATCTTCTCTAATTCTATTTTCCTCAGCCTTCCTATCTTTAGAAATTTGGGGTCTTGTCAACATGTCATTCGTCAAAGGCTTGAGATACCTTTTGACATGGGATCCACTAATGTAGGTGGGAAAGATATCATCTTCCAAATTTCCTAAATGGATTGCACCTATTGTGGAGATTTTGCTTATAAAAAATGGTCCATGGCCTCTCTTGTGAATCTTTTTGGAATGTTTTTTTAGTTTGTATACTAAAGCATAGTCTCCTTCTTGTAAACCGTTATCTTTAATGTGTGTATCATAGTAAGATTTCTACCTTTTTTTAGAAGCATAATGCATGTCATAGCCCTGATCTTGTTTCTTGTAACTACTCAAGTAACTCTACAGGGTTGGATATCTCATGACCTTTCCACTCATATGTGTCTGCTACTTCTAGTGTGGGAACAAGAAATTCAATGGGCAATATAGCATTCTATCCATACACCAAATTAAATGCTATTGTTCCTATCATTGTTTTGTATGCAACTCTATAGGCCCAAACCACATGGTGCAATTTTGTATCCTAATCAAAGCACTATATTCATTAGTTTTGTGAGTATTGTGCGTAAAATTTTATTCATACTCTCAACATGATCATTTGCTTATGGATGATATTGGGCTGATGTCTTGTGCACTATTAGAAAGTATTCTAATAGTTGTTCAATAACATCATTTATAAAATATGCTCTCCTATCAATACCTATCTCAATAGTTAATCCATACCTAGTGAAAATTCCTTCAAAAAAAAAAATTAGTTATAGTATGAGAATCTTTTAGCTCTAACCTCAACCCATTCTGTCATATAATTTGTTGCTTGTATAATATACTCAGCATGGGAGCCTTTTGTTGGGGGGCTAATAGGTCCAATAGAATTGATTCCCACTTAGAAAGCACACCCCCACTTACCATTGGTATGAGTGGCATTTGATTTCCATGGAGAGGATATTTGATTCTTGACATATGCCACACCTTTCTCTATAGCTTCTTTCATCCATGTGCAAAGTAGGCGACCACAAGCTAGTAAAAAGCATGTGATTGGTTGTTCTCTCAAGGGAGAATTGTCCACCTAATTCACTTGTGAGCCATCTCAAGAATTGGGGAATACTCACTTTCATCTATGCACAAGTAGATGAAATTGTATTTCCCTCTTTTATAGACTTGATTCCCTATGAGATAATATTCATTGCATTCTTCTTCAAGTGCTTCTCTTCTCGAAGGAGTAATACCTTCTAGAAGTAATCCATGATGAAGATAATCTACAATTAGTTTACTCCATTCTATTGTACCATCATCTGATATAGAGCTAAATATTGTGTAGTAGGTCTTTTCCATGCAAAAATTGGTAATTAGAGCAATAGTTGTGAATGTCTTTAGCCATATGTGGCCAATAATCTCGTAATTTCTTTAAGATTTACAGAGTCTTAGTTTGGGAGAAATGCCAACCCAAACTATCAATGTGGGCTTCTTCCACATAATAACACAAAACTCTTCATTCGTCTTTTCATCTTCTTCCACAAAATAACAAAAAACTCATCATTCACCTTTTCTATACTTCTAGTGATGATCAACATATCTTTGGCTTTTCAAATTTCTTTTTTATCTATAAGAATTTAATGGTGTAGTGGAACGTATGCAAGCATAGGGAAATAGGGATCCATCCACTTTGGTACCACCTCTAGATTCAAAAACTTGGCATCAACTAATGCATATGGTATCCCATTGGGTGGCTTCCCATTCGTCAATCTAGAAAGGTGATCCTCATGCATGTGTATATTACCTTTCTTAACAACAACCTCAAAGTCAAGTTTCGACGATATGAGAAACCAACTTACTAATCTTCCAATGTTGTATGGATTATCAACAAGGTAGATAATGATTGAAGATTTATAAAAAAATAAAATTATTTGCAAGAAAATAATGGCTAAATTTTTTGATCACATGTATTATTCCTAAGCCTTCTCTTTTAGTTGTGGTACAATTTTTCTCTCCACTAGTGAGTTTTCAACTATCATAGGCCTTCTATAGGGGATATGCATAATTTATAGGATCCCTAATACAATCAATAGCATGGACTTTTCTTAGGAAATTTTCAAAATCAAACCTAGGTTCCATTTTTTAAACTAATGATCATGATCTAGGAGGGGATTCAGATGATTGATCTATTATATTGGATGCTTTATTTACATTGATATAGATGCTTTCCTTTAACCATACATCGTGCCATTTCAAGAAGAGTTCTATTTTTACGCTCGGCAACACCATTTTGCTGAGGTGTATATGGCACCGTACATTGGTGTGAAATACCTCTTTCACAAAGAAAAGCATTAAAATCATGTGACATGTATTCACCACCACGATACGTGCGTAGAGTCAAAAGCTTTTGTGAAGAAAAATTTTCAGCCATAGCTAAAAATGCTTTGAAGCAAGAAAATACCTCATTCTTTGCTTTCATAGGACTCACACCCATGTATGGAGAGTAGCATCATCAATGAAGGTAACAAAATATACATGCTTCCCAAAAGATGGAGTCTTGACAGGACCACATACATCACTATGAACAAGTTGCAATTTTCTTGTAGTGTGTGTATGACTATCTTTTGGAAAAGAAACACGATGCATTTTTCCAAGAATGCAACCTTCACATGCATGCTTTTCAATGGACTCAAGTGTAGGAAAGCCAATAACCATGTCTTTCTTTTGCAAGTAAAGAAAAGTATTGAAGTTCAAGTGACCAAAACAAGCATGCCAAAGTTCCATTTCATCCATGGAAGAAGTATGAGCAACCAAGGCATTCGAGGCAGCCCTCTTATATATATCCATGCGATACAAACCATTACATAATGTACCGGACATCACGATAACATCGCCATTTCTAAAATCATGAACCATACACTTATCATCAACAAAGTGTACATGAAGTCCAGCTTTGGCAATCAATGAAACTAAAATTAAGTTCTTCTTGATACCGGACACATACAATGCATTTTTCAAGAGAATCACACCTCCATTTGCAACCGTAAGATCAATTTCTCCTACACGAATGATAGGATAAGAGGCATTGTTTGCACACACCACATGTCCTCCTTTGGATGCATCTTTCAAAGAGGCAAAAAATATTTTGCATGATGTTATGTGCTTTGAAGCACCACTATCAAAGAACCAATCCGAATCAGCCTCACTCACAACCATACATTTAGAATGCAAAGAAGCATCATAATGACATGTAACAACACATGCCCAAAAATCGCCATGTTAGCTTCATCATTCTTTACATTTGCTGAATTTTCAGCAATGGACATGTTGGATTCCTTCTTCTTTTCATTGCGTTTCGCAAGCTTTCTACATTCATCAATAGTATGACCAGTCTTCAGACAATATTTGCATCTCTTCTTCTTTTGCAAATCACCATCATTTGAGGAATGAGTGGAAGAGAGTGCTTGTGTTCCCTCAATCAAACCACTCCTATTCACTCTAGATTGCTCTTCTTGCAAAAGAAGAGACACAACCTCATCAAATGCATACATATTAGGACTCCCTTTTGCAACCAAATGGAGTGTAGTAGCAAAGCTTTGAAAAGATCCTAAGCATTCTGTTGTCAAAGTTTTTATGTTCGATGCATCTAAAACATGGTTGTGCTACATTTTGAGATCAAGGAAAGCATAGGGCTGCCAATTTTGAAGTTTTTTGTGGGGCAATGAGCCCAACAAGGAGGGCTTATGTGTTCACCATCATTCATAGTTCAATCTCTTAGTTTTTTTCCACGCATGGACTTGAATATGTATTTGGGTTTGATTCACGGTATGTTGTGTTTCAAGGCCATGCAAATATGAAAAGCACTTCATGTTTACCAAGCAAAAAAAGAAAAGTACATAAAAAATAAAAAAGTTTTTATTTTTATAACTATGTCTTTGCATAAAGGAGCAAGTTTACCTGTATTCACATATCTCTACTACATAAATTTTGTGCTTGTGCTTGCACATTATTGTGAAGTATAAGAATTGAAATATGCCGTCATGAATGGAGGTCGAATTTGCTCTAACTGGCAAACAAAAGGAGAGAACATCGTTGGAGCATAAACTTTAGCATCGTTGAAACCAAATGTAAAAAAGAACTCTTAACTTATACATTCCCTGAGTTGATGAAAGAAACTAGTGTTGGGATTGAAAGTGTCTTTTGTTGTGGCCATCGATAGGTTATGAAGAGGGTGTGTGGGTGTGTGCAAGAAAGAGGGAAAGAAATAGAGAGAGAGAGGTATGTGTGTGAGATGATAATTAAGGCGTGAGACACTATGTGAGAAAGTGAGTAAGAGAGTGAAAGGAAGTGAAGGTAGAGTGTGAAAGTGAACAAGAGAGCGACGAAGGGTGAGTGAAAAAAAAGAGGTTAAGAGAAAGAAAAAGGGGGAGAAATCTTGAGAAGCAATCCACAAGCCCAGGTGCCCGCTCACATTTGCATAAGGGTTTCCATTCCCTCTCTTCCACAAATATATCTGCGAGTAATTTGTGGACTCCAAGGAATTTGGGCCACAAAGTAAGCATCTACACACACTTTCTCTTGGGCTAAGGACATTATTTCACCTTCACTCCAATCATTGCCTCTCTAAATATTTGTGCTTCTGGAGCAAGGAGAAGCTTATCTTCAATTCCCCATACATGATAGATATTTTTGGTAACCAATTGGGCTCCTTTCATGAATTTCTTGGAGTCCCAATGCTTTGCTACCTCCTTCAATTGCTCATGGATATATTATGACATATCCACTACTCCAAATGACTTTGTTTTGTCTTTGCTATTCATCATTACTGATGTCACTGGTTTGTGGGGCATTGTGTATCTTGGCAATTTTGGAAAGCATAACAATTGTAGGAATTTTATGATAGCTAGTTCCTCTTTAGGATTTTCTTTAATATCTTGGAACTTAGCATAGCCTACATAAGAATTTTCATTTTTCTTCACAAACCTGACATCCACTTTGGTGTCCATGTGATAAAAATTTATAGTAGCTTTGATGTCACGTATTCACATCTTTCAAAATAAATGAAGAACGTTGGTTCCTCCAATAGCTTATGGAGTCCCACTGCCTTCCACCTTTTGTATACCATTGTTGATCTCTGGAAATTATGGAACTCTTGGCAAAACATTGTGTACTTGAATTTTCATTTATTTATTGTAAAGATATGCTTGCTAACTATATTGATATAATCTTTGAGTTCTTTTTCGATTTGCTCCTTCTTTGGAAGCTCCTCTTCATCTGATTGTACCTCCATTATTTCTTTAGCAGCTTCATTGTCTAGGAACCATTGTCCTCTAGAGAATGTCACTAAGTCCATTTGTAGATGGGCTATAGGAAGTCCTTTAGTCATGCTCTCATCACTCCATTCCACGATGACTCTTTATGTGCCCATCACAATCAAGCAATGTTTTTCTTTCTTTTGTAAGTGCAATTGGAAAAAGTTTGGAAAAATTAGAAAAATAAAAGTAAAAAAACAAAACAAAAAACACCCGACTTGCCCACAGCCCCTATTCCTATCTTCTTGCGTAAAGAAAAAAATTAAGCCACTTATGTACATATATATATATATATATATATATTCTTTTTATTTTCTTTTGTATTTTTTCTACATTTTTTCCATTTTTTTACGAATTGATTTTTTCTTCACATTTATTTCTGATGATCAAATATCAGGATTTTCTCCCCCTTGTAGCTCTTTTACACATTTTAAAAGAGCTTTCTTTAGTGCATGGGTTTTGGAACATTTCATGCCTAGTGAATGCATGCCTTTGTAGTGTAGCCCTATTTATGCTTACTCTAGATATGCAATAATCTTTATGGTGCACAATGAGGTCTCAAGTATTCTACTTAAGTGGTTTGATGATGATGATGCTTTTGCTCTATTTTTTCTGTTTTTTTCTTGTAATTGAATTTCAACTTGATTTTGTTCCTTTGATTTCTTATTCTAACACCATCTTCCTTTAGTTTGCATTTTTTTTATGTCTCTTCTTTTTCTTTATGTCCCTTTCTTTTTGAGATAATTTAATTCTCTTGTGTTGTTAGTTGCTTTGGTCTCTAGATTTGTTTCGTCTTGATATATTGTTCACTTTGTTCTTGTTCATCCTCTCTTATTTTAGGTTTCTAGATTTGTTTCAAATTTATATTGATTTTTCTATATTTTGGTTTTCTTTGATTTCATTCTCTAGTTTTCTTGTATTCCAACATTTCCTTTTGATGTGTTGGCTCTTGAGCCTCCTCTTTAGATCCTTCACATGGGTGTGACTTTTCTTCTAGTGAGAATTTGAATGTCTCCATTTCCACTTTGCATATTGAAGTCTCTTTCGATCCTACCTTCAAGTCAATTTTTACTGTTAATTATGAAGAAAGATTTTGTCCATTGATTGCTCTAATTATTGGGTGGTTGTTTAGTTTCCTCTCTTTAAGATGACTCAAAAGTGAGAAATGATTAGGTTTACCTAAGATCTAGTGTCCAATAAAGCCCTAATTTTAGTTCCTTGGTAATACATTTCAACTATGAGTAAGTGATTTCTAGTTTTCTTTTGTTCCATTTCACAAGTCATCAATGCTCTTATTTCTTTATTTTTCCTAATTCTTTCTTTAGCCTCTTCTTGATCTTCCTCTTTTCTTCTTTGGGATTGTTGTAATCTCCTCCAAACTTCTATTGTTAAAGGTTCCATGTAGCTTTTGATTTTGCATACACTGACATAATTTAACATCACTTCCCAATCTATCTTTTCCAATTGAACAAATCCATTGGGGCTAATCTATCACGAGGAATAAGGAAGAGAGCTCACACACACAATCTCACAATCAAGGAGAAGCACACACACAGATTGAGGCAAGGAAGAATGATCTTCTTCTTCTTCTTCTATTACATAAAAGGAATGTACAAGAATGACCTAAAAACAAGAATACAACAAGTGCAATATATAAAGTCCAATACATAAGGAAAAACCTGATGTCCACAAATGAGTGAGCTGGCAAGAAACAAATGTGCCATCACTCTCAGTAGATAAATCTAATAAAGCTCAATGAAGTGTCCCTGACATATACCGGCGTGACCACTATACATGTCTGAGAAATGAAAAGTGATACTTGTTATCCCAGATCATCACATGTTGAGCTTGATATATCAATGCTCCTACTCAAGCTCAACGCCATGTTCTCTAATCCAAGCGTCTTTCGAAACTTCTTTAAATTTTCTGCTCCAAGTGCTTTAGTGAAAATATCAGCAACCTGTTCATTTGTTCTCACATAAACAAGATCAATATCACCTGCTAATACCTTCTCTCTGATGAAGTGATAATGTACCTCGATATGCTTTGTTCTCACATGAAAAATAGGGTCCCATGCTAACTGTATGCTACTAAGATTATCCCAATAGATGGTGATAGGATTTTGCACTTCCACACCTAAATTTGCAAGTAGCATCTCGAGCCATGATGCCCCACATGCCGCCATTGCAGCACCTCTATACTTAGCCTCTATACTCGACAAAGCAACAATGGATTGCTTCTTGCTGGTCCATTTAATAGCTGCACTCCCAAGTGAGAATAGAAAGCCACTAGTAGATATTCTATTTGGAATGCTATCAGCCCAATTTGCATCAGAGTATCCATGAATTTGCAAATCTATACCAGCCTCATAAAATAATGCATAATCAAAAGTAGCACTCACATAACAATAAATGCACCTTAGATCATCTGAATTTGGCTTCTTGGGAACCTGCATAAATTGACTTTCAAGTCCAATGGTGTAGCTAAGATCAGGCCTCATAATTGTGAGATATATCAAACTTCCCATAATTTTCTTGTATTCAAGGCATATTGCCTTTGCCACATCCATATACCTATTTTTGTATGTATAGACTCAATGCCCAAGAAATAGCACAACACACCAAGATCTTTCATGTCAAATTCTTTCATAAGAATTTGCCTTACCTCTTTAATACTTTTTCATTATCACCACCTGCAATCAAGTCATCAACGTAAATAGCCACAATTGTGATGCCATCATCAACCTTCCTTGCATATAGTGAATGATCTGCATCACACATAGAAAACCCAATGGTGGTTAAGTAATCAACAATCTTTGTGTGCCATGCATGAGCAGCTTGCTTAAGCCCATACAAAGCCATTTGCAATCTGCAAACATATTTTGGATTCTTTGAATCTTCATATCCTTGTGGTTGGTCCATGTATACTTCTTCTTATAACTCACTATGTAAGAAAGCATTCTTCACATCCATTTGATGCAAAGTCCATCCTTTTGCTCTAGCTAATGCAACAAGTGTTCTCATAGTAGACATTTTAGCTATAGGGCTGAATGTTTCCTCATAATCAATTCCATATGTTTGTGCATATCCTTTTGCCACCAATAGTGCTTTGTACCTGCTTATGTTACCATTAGCATTGTGCTTTACCTTGTAAACCCACTTGCAGCCTATGTGTTTCTTTCCTTGGGGCAATGGAACCTACTTCCATGTATCATTTCCATAAAGTGCAGCCATCTCCTCATCCATAGCTTTTTCCCAATCTGCATTTCCAATTGCATCTTCAAAACAAGAGGGTTCAACATCTTGTATTACCTTTGTCATGTAGGCACAATGACAAGCCACGTAACTATCATATGTCAATCGTTGCACTGAATTCCCCATCCTCTTAGATCTTCTTGGTCATGGGTCACTTCTCCTTATATCATCTACATGTGTCTTTCTTACTCTTGGAGTCTTCAAAGAGGGCAATCTAAGTTCCTCATCAAGACTCTTTTCTGAACCGCTTGAATCTCCATCAACATCTTCAAAACCTACGCATGCTTTACTACTAGCAGAAAGATTTTCTTTACCTTTCTTGGATGTATTTGAGGAATTTGCTGGACTGGAATTTCCATGCAATCTTCCACTCCATGGATTTGAGTTGGAACTATTGCTTGGTGATGCATCCAGTCCACTCAAAACTTGAGATTCTATACTCGAGTTTTTAGCATTTTCTTTGTCATTTGATTCAAGATTAAGCCCATCTTTGGCATCTACATAGAAGCTTGACATTTCATCAAATACCACATCTCTACTCACCTTTACCCATTGCGTGAGTGGGTTATAACATTTATATCCCTTTTGTCCATAGGAGTATCCAATGAAGATACCTCTTTTTGCTTTTGGATCAAGCTTCATCATCAACTCATTTGGAACACGTACATATGCAATACAGCCAAATACTTTCATATGTGATAAGTTTGGCTTTTTCCTTGTAAAATTCTCTTCTGGTGTAACTTGATGTACAACAGCAGTCAGAGTTTTGTTCATGATATATATAGTAGTATGCACAGCTTGTTCCCAATAGCAATGAGGCATATTCTTCTCAACCATCAAGGCTCTTGCTATTTCTGCAGTATGTCTATTTTTTCGTTCAACAACACCATTCTCTTGTGGTGTGTACCTGCATGAAAACTGATGTCGAATTCCATGACTTTTAACACTAGTGTTGTACCAAAATAGGACACCATAGTGTCCTTTTTTCTAATAAATAAAAAAAATCGCACATACTAATCAAATAAAATTTTGGAAAATCTTAAAGCTCCATAAAGACCTATACCTAGATGCTCTATTAAAAATATATATTTTAAAAATAAACCTTTTTTGATAACTCAAAATATAGAAATGATTGGATATAGTCGAGAAAAATTGTTTTTCTCTAAACTTATATATAAGAAGAAAGAAATATCTCCATAAAAAGAATTTTCCTCCTATTGGAATCATTTTTCTAATGTTAATTTATTGTCATACAATCATTTAAGACAAGTCTTGGGAACTAGAAAAATCATTTTTATAATAAAAAAATTTGCACAATATAGGGTGCTCATTATATATTTATACACTTTAGCAGCCTTCTATATGATATTGACTCATAAAAACACTAAAATGGTTTGTGTTTTATTTCAAAAACCATCATATAGTAGCATAAAGATATGCGATATGTCTTTGAACCAATAATTTTGTATGTCTCTCACATACCACTAAAAATCTCAATATTTCATTGAATGACCATATTCCTCTCTCGCGAGAATAAAACTTCATCCTAAAAAGTTAGGTTTTCTCAATGATATAAGGTATATATTATGAATCAAAATAATTCTATAAACATTATAAACTACTTTGTATATAAAAACTAGCATATTAACTTTAATCATGTAGCATATGCAATATTTCCTCATAAAATGACCTTTTCTTAGCATAGAAAAACAGTGGTATTGTTTAACTTGAAGAAATGACATAGAAATTTGACTCCTAAGGTTGTCAAAAAAATATTCCAAATTGTAATAATATCAAATAGTATTTTGATAATAAAAAATGATGCATGTTCATACCATGACTTTGTAAAATACGTCATACATGATAAGACTGTCATATCACAAATGAGATTCATTTTATGCCATAGAAATAGTAAAATTCATTACAAATCTCTAATTATGGATAGAAACATACATGATAAGACTGTCATATCACAAATGAGATTCATTTTATGCCATAGAAATAGTAAAATTCATTACAAATCTCTAATTATGTTTCCTGTATGCTCGATAGGATGTGATGTGTCAACACCTATTTCAACATATCTAGGAATTGGCAATTTGTGCAAAGTACTAAACCATTCTGCATGACTGGTCATGTGATTTGAAGCACCTGAATCAACATACTAGACATTATCATTTGCTTTTAAAACACCAGCAGACATCATATTCATCATGTGATGTTGAACTATTAACAACTTCTCAGAATCATCTACACTTGTGGATGCATAGTTGTTTTGTTGCCATCTCCCCCTACCTCGAAACTATCCTCTTCCTCTTGCATGATCCTGTTGTTGACCTTGGTCTTGGTTATTGTGTCCTCTTCTGCTTTAGAAGCCTCTACCTTTGCCTCTTCCTCTTCCAGAGTAGAATGCCTGCTTAGAACTGGGTTTTCCTTGGGAGTTTGAATCCTCACCAAGATTCTTTTGTTCAATAATCAACATAGATACTAGATCAACAAAATTTGGAATATTTTTCCTAGTTTGTATAGAAGTTTTGAATTGCTTATATGCAGCTCCTAAACCACGAAATCACACTTCCACCTTATCGCCATCATCTACATTCACGCCAATAGATGCAAGTGACTCACATATGCTTTTGATTTTCAAAGTGCAGTCACTTATCGACATGCCCTTTTTCTCCAGTGTATGCAGCTCATTCTTGAGTTGCCATTTCTGTGCCTTTGTATTGGTCTCATACAATGTGACCAAACTATTCCAAGCCGCTTTTGGAGTCTTGTTGGCATTTTGTATGTGCCCAATGATCCTATCCTGTATGCTAACAGATAGCCAATATGTTACCTTTCTTGCTCCTTGATTCCATTCTTCATACGCTCTTAACTAGTTTGTAGTCTGATTCCTCTCTCATAACTGGAGAGCATTTTCATTCTCTCCTTTGATGTACTTCCAGTAGCATTTTCCCATCAGGAAGTACTTCATCTTGAATCTCCAAGCATGGAAGTTGTTCTTTTCCAGCTCATTGCTCATAAGGTGACTCATTCCATCTACATTTGCCATTTTTGTAGCTATTCACAACACTGCAAAACACTACAAATAGTACTTCTACTTGAACACTATCGTACTATGATGTGACATTTGATCTTAGAAAAACATAGTTTTCATGTATCAGTAGTACACGGAATTGCTTGAAATTCTGGATCTAGAATATATGAGTGTTGTCGAACAGGATGCAAGTTATAGTTTTGCAAACTGACCTGGTTTCATAGCAATTTGAGGTCATTTATGAATCATGCTTTCTCCACACCTTCTCGCATAGTCTTCACCGTTGGCCTTCTCCACGAGCTCTCTACAGCCACATTGGCTCTCATACCATGTCATGAGGAAGGAGATAAGGAAGAGAGCTCACACACAGAATCTCACTATCAAGGAGAAGCACACACATAGATTAAGGCCATGGAGAATGATCTTCTTCTTCACTTGATAGAATGATGTTCTTTCTTGAAGTTCTGAAATTTCTTCTTTAGTTTCCTTCTCTTATTCTAAAGAGAGTAGTTCTTCTTGATGCTCTTCTTCTTGTTCTTGTTTTTGTTGATCATTATCAATTTCTTCATAATCATGATGATTTTCTTGATGTTCTTTATTATCTTCTATCCTCTTGGTTTGATATGTCCTTCATTTCCACATCATTGATTTCATTTCCTATTGAATATCATCCCAAATATCATGAATGTCTGTTGCAGAGGAAAGAAGCATAGAAAAGCAAGCCCCAAAAATTTTCAAATTATGAGCACAAACTTTCTTCTTTTAACTTCTATGAAATATCTAATGAGCCATGTAAATGCACTAGAGGAGTCCTCTAGATGCATAAATCCCAATTGTTGTAACATAATCCTTGTAAGATAGTAGGAATTTAGCATTTTTCAATAAAAGTGCCCATCTCTTGTGTGAAAAGACCATTTTTAGGGCACATGTATATAAGACACTTGATGACTCTTTGTAAGGACTTTTTGCCATTGTGAGGAATCAAGTTGGATTTTCGAATTTGCTTCTTCTCTGTTGTGTATCTTCTTCTCCAAGAGCTTGTGTGTGTCTTATGCTTGAAATGTGTGTTCAGTAGTGTTGTCTACCCCATTCCTTCTTGTTTTCATGACTGTAATGCATGTGTGAAGCTTGGTGAGTTGTGGAGCTAAAGTAGTGTTTCCCGCCATTTACTATTTTGCTCATAACTTGAAGCACATTTGTCAGATTCGACTCAAAACACCACCACTAGATGTGTCTCATTGAGAGCTTAAAAAAAAACCACTATTGACCATATTCGGAGCTCTAAGCTCAGAGAAAAGTCCAAATTTGTGTTTACTAGTATTACAAGTATCACAGCATGCATTTTTAGAGGATTAATGAGTAGGAGAGGTAGTTGAACTAAGTTACATGCATTGTAGTATTGTCACTTCACTTTCCATCCTGTGTGCACACATCTTCATACACTTGATATGTCTAATTTTGCAGATTGATAATTAAACGTGTATTGATCCACCACTATATGCATTTGTGGGGCGATTGAGGTATAGTCTCAGTTGACACAAGTCCCTAAGGCTCTACAACTTAGGTACACATGTTTTTGATATCGTTTTTGGGGAACTAGTCCAATCAAGGTGCCTACTTGATAGTGATAGCTAAGGAGTGAATGATCCATGTAAGTAGAGGTAATTTTAGAGAGTGGCAAGTCACAAAACACTTTTGCACTTGTTACTTCACACTCAAGTGGTGTGTGTAATGAGTTGGTAGAGTTAGGAGTGAGGGAGTGAGAAAGAGTTAGGGTTAGGGAAGAGAGAGAGTTAGAATTATGGTAGGTTAGTTACACTAGAAAAACCCAAGAAATTTTCTTCTTTTTCAATTCAGAATTAGGGCATTTGAAAGGCCTAAAATACACAATTGAGTTTACTAAGAAGTCATTGTTGCAAACGTTGATATCGTGAGCAAGCAGGATGGCATCGCAGGAGATGTATCGTGGAGAGTGCACACTATTGTTGGTGGTTGAGGGCACAATTTGGGAGGCATACTCTTGAAGGTGAGGACTTGACTCCCATAATCTTTGAACATCAAAAAAGCACTCATAGGTGTGACACAGCACAGTAATGGTATCGGAGGGTAGCATAGAGGGTCTGGAGCGAGATTTTTCATCCACAGTGGGCCAAGAGAGAAGAAGAGAGTGTGAGGCATAATCTGCACAAAAAAAAATTTAAATTTTAGACCACTTTTGGCTGAAGTATCACGATTGGTTGAGTTTTGGTATCGCGATACCAAAACTCCCTACTATCGTGATACTCGCCAAGTATCGCATATCGTCTCGTTGAGTATTGCGATACCACCAAGGTATCATGTATCGTCAAGTTGAGGTATCACATATCGTGCATCAAGTGGTATCATATTGTGTCCAAGAAGTATCACGTATCGTGAGTCAAGAAATATCATATCATCTAAAGTCACGTATCGTATCATGTAAAGCTAGTATCGCATATCGTTAAGTGAACCAGTATAGTATCATCCAAAGTGATATCGTATGTCGTGAGATAAGTAGTATCGTGTATCGTGGAAAGACCAGGAATGCACCCAGTAAGACTTGCAGTTCCCATCTTGATTTGACCTTGAGAGCCAAAAAAGAGACTGAGAACAAATCTATGTGGCCAAATGCATGTCAATCATTATGACAGAACAGGAGATCCTTATGACCACATTGTAGAATTCAAACAAGTACTGTGAGCAGAGCAAGTGGATGACTTTTTCGTGCAATATGAATCCTTTGGGGTAACCCTCACGTGAACAACCCTGACTTGGTTCCTACCCTTGGATCCAAATTGATTTGACAATATTGAACAATTCTTCCAAGAATTTATTGGGGAATTTGCCAAACAAGGGATTAAGCACAATTTTTCATCCTTAATCCATAGTTTTAAACAAGCTTCCAATGAAACAATGAAAAATGAAGCTAGAAGATTCAATCCGTATGTGGATCGATGCCTTGTGATGCCTTGTGATGGAGAGACCTTCTCAACAAAAAATGATATCCTTGTGTCTAGATGGACTGATTAATGGAACATTGAGGACCTTAGTATGTGTAAAACGATTGTAGACACTGAGTGAGTGTCTCCAACAGCGTATAGACTTGGAAGAAAATTTAGTAGACAATCTTAAAACCACACAAAACCCTACTAAATTAGAGGACACAAGGAGCAATGTGACCTCCAATTCAAGTAATGTGGAGGAATTAACAAAATTGGTGTGCAAAGCTATCAAAACCCACCTTTGAGGGTACCAATGTTATGAAGATGTATGTTGTGCGGTGGAGATCATCCATCCCATGTCTGCACAAGAGGAGGTTTAGGGATGTCGCAACCTTATCCCTATAATAGATAGCCAATTCAGGGTCCTACCATGTACTCTCACATTGAGCAAAACTACACCAACCACAACACCGAGAAATGCCCATTTAACAAGCAACCAAGACCAATGGTACAACCACAATATAGACCATATGGATATCCTCCTAGGGAACAATGTAGAGAAGCTCCTATATATAAACCTTATCGAGGACCACAGGGAGCACCTAGATCATATGAACATGGGGGATATGATCAACCACAACTAGTACTAGGACAACAACCACCCCATCCACAAAATGTAGTACTAGTAAAGTACACCCAACTGGAGGAAAACTTGGAAAGAGCCATACTACTAACAACACCATTGACCAACTTAGAAACTAATAATCAAAGTTTTGATCAGAAGCAAGGAGAGTATTACTCGTATGATGCAATCCTAAGGGAATATGACTAGAATTATGATCAAGAATACTATGGATACGAGGGATATGAAAATTCCTATGGACCAAAATATGCTAATCTCATGTACACAGCACCGAAAGTCCCAGCTCCAATGAGACCACCCACTAGACCACCTGCCCCTAGAGGACCATGCTATAGGTGTCGAGGAGATCACTTTATAAGGGAATGCACTTTGTCATACAACCCACCACCTGCAGGGTATGGGAATTCTATTGTAATGAATGCGGCAAGGAACGTCTATTTTGAGATTGCCCTAAGAACCCTAACAAGGTTCCTACCACTACCCAAATCAATGGGAACTTCTCAAAAAAAGGATGGAAGTTTACGATAACATTTGTACCTATTCATCTCAAAGTTTTGCTCATATAATTGAGCTAAGAAGAATATCTGATAAGTGTAAACAATACTGAGTATGTTTGAATCTAGAGAAATGTGTCTTCATGGTAAGACAGGGAAAAATGTTGGGACACATAGTGTCCAAAAATGGTATTTCAATCAATGAATATAAAATCAAAGTAATTCTTGAATTGCGTAGACCAAAGAATGTGAAGGAAGTGCAAGTTATTCGGCCATTGTGGATATTATCACACATTTATTCACATGTTCACCATTATAGCAAAACTCTATGGACTCTTAACTCACTTTTAAGTGGAGTGATGAATGCGAGTAAGAATTCAATGAGTTAAAAAGAAGATTGAATTCAACACCTATTTTGAAAGTGCCAAATGAAAATGAACCATTCCATATTCACACTGATGCATCTAACTTTGTCATTGGATATATATTGGCACAGCTAGCTAATGAAGGAAAATTAGATCATCCTATAGCTTAAACAAGTAGAAAACTAAATTGAGAAGAGTGAAATTACACCACGACTGAGCAAGAAGGATTAGGGATGGTCTATGGAGTAAAGAAATTCATACATTACCTACTAGCCAACAAGTTTAAGTTCTTTATTTGATCACTAAGCCCAACTGTACTTGGTCAATAAACCTTGGAATATTGGATGGCTAATTAGATGGTTTGTGTTACTTATGGAAATTGATTTTGAGGTAGTAGTCAAGAAGGACAATATGCATGTTAGAGCTCACCACTTATGTAGAATGACTCATGGAAAACCACCAATGGGAGTTGTGTTGACCTAAGTACCAACTTAGGGACTTGCGGAGAGAGAGACTGTCACTCTAGCACAATGGTGAGTACCAACGTGAGGAGATACACCTCATAAATGTCAATCCGTGGAGATGTGAGGACCGGTATGAAGACCGCGAGCAAGTGATGGCACAAGTACGTGAGTGAAAGCACACAAGCATGCACACACATACACACACACGCGCACAAGGTAAGAGCAAAGAGTGGAACAATGGAAAGCTTCGATTATCAAAGAGCTCTCTTACAAAACTGAAATCTACAACAAGCTAACCTAAAAATGAGCTCTCCAGCCCTTTTTATAGTTTTTGAGTGGTTTTGGCCCTGTCCAGACCTAGTGTCCGGCCTAGTTAAAAATTAGGTTCTAGGGCTTATTTGGGGGCTCAAACGGAATCTAAAAATTATGAAAATTGGTAGTATGATACATCTAATACTCCTCAAGCTCAAGGACTCCTTGGCTTGAACAAAATGGAGCTGTAAAAATAGAAATTGGTATTTACAATGATATTTAGTGATAAAAATCACTATTTTTATAGGGATTTCTTCTGAAAACTTGACATGTGAATCTTGGAGCTCCCTACTTGCTCCTTCTTCTCGTGTGTTCACTTCCTTGATGCGCTTCCATGCTTTGTCCTTGATCTTGAGCTGCAACACTTCCCCCCCTCTTGAGTCTGTCGTCCTTGACAGACCCTTGTTGTATTGGTTGTTCCATGTAGTACTTTGAGAGGTAGGGCCCTTCATGTATCAACAGGATCGGTCCATCTTTCCAATGTAGCTTGGTCATTTGTCTGGCTCTTCACTGTGTCATGCTGCCTTTGTATGAACTTCTTCTTCGTATTCCAGCTTGATGGTGTCTTTGTGAGCTTTCAAAAATTGTGAGCTACTCAAAAGAGGTTACCAATGTGGATTATGAGTGACCCCCATGGTGGATTGCTTCTGCGCTTGTTGTTGTCACCGTGATGTCCGTTGGTTCTTCCAAAGATGGTGTTCTGAGTTTTCATGCCCAGTACTTGTAACCCAGAATGGATGATGGATAAATATATTAGTGCATGGGTTGAAAACATTAGGTGCCTTGTGCACGGCCTTGTAATGTGGCCCTATGTATGCGTACTTGGGAAATGCATGGGGAGAAGTATGGTGCAAGAAATTGGGTCTTGAGCAAAGTGCTCAAGGGTATGCCGACGAAGAGGTTTCCTAAGCTATCATGGTTATAGTGTTGTTGAAGCATGCCTATCTTACCATGTTGAAAGGTCCGTCGATCTTTATCTCTTCGTGTTGTACTCCATCATTGTGTTTGATCACTGGCTTGTCGTTTTATCGATAGATGGCCTTGCTGCTGGATGAGCTTCGTCAAGCGCACGGTCATGTCTCCTCTCTTTGTCTTTCTCGTTTTTTTTTTTTTCTTTTTAAAATAAATTTTGGAACAATGGCATAAAACAAGAAGAAGGGCATTAGTATCAATAAAATATTATACATGTGTCACATGTGCTTGGGATTCGCAATTGTGTCTATGCATGGCCGTGTAATGTGGCCCTAGATTAATGCATACTTTGGAAATGCATGACCGGAATGGTGCAAAAGGCAAGGTTATGCCATAGGCACATGGTTGTTGTTGGTCGAGGCTTTTTTATATTAATTCTAGACTTGATGCAATCTTTGTTTGGAGATGTCGATTGAATCTTGCAATGATGTAATCCTTCTTATGGGGATCCATTTGAGAATGGTGTGTGGCTTTGTGGAGATCACTTCTGGCCCCTTCATCGTGGAATGGTTTCTAAACGTTTGCATCCAGCATGGTTGGCTCTTTGATTTTATGGAAGCTGCTAATACTTTTGGCTTCCAAACCCATACCCTTTTCGGTTGCCTTTTTATGATTGTCGAAGAGGTGGGTTGATGTGCTTTGGTTCTTTGTGCCTGGTGTTGAGCCTTGCTTCTCCTTGGCGTCTTTGTGGAAGCTTTGCTTGGGAGGGAGATTTTTGGTGTTTGTGCATGTAAGAGTGTCTTGGGTACCCACATTTGTAATCGCCCGTATTGAGCTGTAACTAACTTCTTTGGCACCCAAATTCGTACGTTATCATGGTCGACCTCCCTCGATTGCTTTGGTACCCAAATTTGTCGAAGACCGTAGGATTGAGCTGGTCCTCGCTTCTTGATGCTTTTTTCAGCCTGGTTGGCTTGCCTCACTGGGAAGGGTTGTGGCAAAGCTGGTGGTTGTTCTTCTTTTCGTACCCAAATCTGCTGCATGCCCTGAGCTTCTTTCTTCTTGAATTTCATCTGTCTTTGAGCTTGTGCTTCCATGATTGAGTCCTTTTGCTTCATAGGGTTATTGACGCACACAACATTTTCTCTATGAAGATTAGTTTCAGGAGAACTAAGAGAATGTGTGACCTCTGGATTTGTGAGCATGCAATTGTCTAATTCTAATGTAATGCATTGTTTGTGTACCCAAACTTGAAGAAGTTGACTTCTTAGGTTCAAGTTGACTGCATGGTCATAGATCCAATCTTGACCTAGGACAAGTGGCTCAGTAAGGTCCGCATCATGACACACTAGCATTTTGACTTTTATTGGAACATCTTGAAGGTAGATGGGAAGTTCCACCTCGCCTAAACAAGGGGTTTCCACACCTCCCAACCCTATGAGATAGGCTTCTATAGGCTTGATGTCCAATTGCAGGTCTTGGCAGTATAAAAGTCTAACTGCACTAGTTGCTGCACCTGAGTCAATTAATGCTCTCACGGTCTTTGCATTCTTCCCTTGCCCTAGCGCCATGGTCACAAATGGACGTCGATCAATTATTTGAGAAGCAGTTAGGTCCGATTTTTGGCACATGTCCATGTGATATTTTGGAGCTTTTGTGTTGACCTCTAGGCCTAATCGTCGTAACTTATTTCTTCTGATGCGCTCTCTCGCCTCTGCTTGTGCTTCTTCTCTAACCCTTAACTCCTCTTCTTTTCGCCTCTTAGCAGTGTTGAGTCTCATTAGCATTTCCTCTGTAAGAGGTTCTTGATATAGCTTGACTCGACAACCACTGATATAGTTTGGTAAGACATCGCCTTCTAGTGTGGCCAATTGAACTGCACCGCTAGTGGAAATTCTATTAATGATCATGGGTCCATATCCTCTTTTTTCCAATTTACGGGCATGTTGTTTTAATGTATAAACCAACACTAGGTCTCCCTCTTTCAAGCCTTTATCTTTGATGTGTGCATCGAAGTATGCCTTTTGCCGTTTCTTTGCAGCATAGATGCCTGCCGCTGCTCGTAGCCTTGTCTCACCTAAGCGTTCTAGATCAAAGATCCTCGAGGATAACTCGTGTCCATTCCAGTCATGCTCTTGTGCTACTTTTAAAGTTGGGATTAGGAAATTCAATGGTAGCACAACATTCTGTCCGAAGACCATCTGAAATGGGGTGGCATTGAGTACCGTTTTATAGGCAACTCGGTAGGCCCAAACAGCATGATGCAGTTGTTTGTCCCAATCAGAGCGTTTGTTATTTACGAGTTTTGTCAATACGTTACATAGGATCTTATTCGTGCTCTCAGCTTGTCCGTTAGCTTGTGGATGATAGGGGGCAGACTTCTTATGTATCACCAAGAATTCTTGGAGAAGATTTTCAATGACTTCATTCAAGAAGTGTGTGCCTCTATCACTTACTAACTCGATGGGTAATCCGTATCTCGTGAACACGTTCTCAAATAAGAACTTTGTTGTTGTTTGAGCATCATTCTTTGTTGTGGCTTTGACTTCTACCCACTTTGTGAGGTAATCTGTGGCTACAATAATATATTCGGCATGGGAGTTTCTAGCTGGGGGATTAATAGGACCTACAAAGTCTATACCCCATTTTGAAAATGCACGCCCTCCCATCATTGGCCTCAATGGCATCTCATCCTTTCGAATCGGGTACTGGGCACGTTGACATGTGTCACATTTCTTCACATAGGTATGTGCATCCATATGAAGAGTGGGCCACCAAAGTCTTGAGAATAGAATAGACTTGATTACTCTGTCAGGCCCAAAGTGTCCACCTGCCACACTGCTATGTGCAGTTTCTAAGACTCTCAAATAATCTGATTCATGAACGCACAATCTTAAGTAACCATCTTTGCCTCTTCGGTATAGGTTATCTCCTACTAAGGCATAGTCTTTAGCCTCTTGCTCCATGCTCCGTTTTCTTGCTAGACTAGCCTCCTTTGGTAAGGTTCCTGATCTCATGAATTCTACCAATGGAGCACTCCAGTCTGGAATTAATGACACGTGATAAAGGGTAGCATGCTCCACTGGGGGTCGTTCTTTGCACATTGGACAATTCTTCATCCACTCATGAATTTCTTTATCCATACTAGGCCAATACACCCCTAAACGTTTTAGATTTTGCAGTGTTCGTTGTCTAGAATAGTGATTCCCTAGAAATCCTTCATGGGCTTGTTGCAACCAACTACTATGCTCATCATCCTCGACACAACAAGCTAGAACACCTTCCGTGTCTTGTTTATACACGCTTCCTACCAATATTTGATAGCTTTGTGACCGCACAATTTCACCCCTGTCCGTTTTCACCTTCTTATTTGCGGGTCCAAAGGTTAGGACTGGTACCAACTTATTTGCCCATTTAGGAACAACTTCTAGATTGAACAGATAAGCATCGGGCAATTCATCCGACACTCCTTGCGGTGGCTCTCCTGAAGTGATGCGAGAAAGGTGATCAGCTCTGAGGTGGGTCTTACCTTGCCTAACAACCACTTCAAAGTCATATTCCATTAGTAAGAGGAACCATCTTACTAAGCGTCCAGTATTGCAAGGTTTATTGACCAAGTATAATAAGGCTTGATGATTGGTGAAGAACTTAAACTTGTTGGCCAATAAATAGTGTCTAAATTTCTTTACAGCATATACCATGCCTAAGCCTTCTCTCTCGGTTGTGGTGTAGTTTCGTTCAGCAACATTCAGTTGCCTGCTAGCATATGCTATAGGCAAATCTAAATTCCCTTCACCAGTTGGTTGTGACAGCACACATCCTATTGCATAATTGGATGCATCCACATGTACGTGGAATGTCTTATTCCAATCAGGAGTCGTCAGTATTGGTGCTGTGCACAAGCGTCTCTTCAACCCATTGAAGGACTTCTCACATTCATCGTTCCACTCAAAATTTGTCAACAAGGCATAAAGAGGTTTAGCTATGATTGCATACATGTGAATGAGCCTACGATAATATCCACAATGGCCCATGAAGGCCTGTACCTCTTTAACATTCCTTGGCCTTGGTAGCTCCGCTATGGCTTTTACTTTGTCCTCATCTGTTGATATTCCGTTCTTAGAAACAATATGACCTAAGATTTTACCTTGACGTACCATGAACACACACTTTTCTGGGTTCAGACACACTCGGTATTGTCTACACTTGTTGAAGATCTGTCTAAGCTCAGGGATGTGGTATCTTCGCTCTTGGGAATGAGCACATAAATCATCCACATATACTTCTAAACTCTTTCGCAAGAACTCTTTGAAGACATGACACATGAGTCTTTGGAATGTTGCAGGTGCATTGGTGAGCCCAAACGGCATCACACGAAATGCAAAGATTTCCCATTCTGTGGCAAAGGCCATTTTGTGTTGATCTTCGGGGGCAATGGCTACTTGGTTGTAACCTGAAAATCCATCAAGGAAGCTATAAACTTCCTTGCCTGCAACACGCTCCAATAAATGATCAGTGATTGGAAGTGGGTAGCTATCTCTAATCGTAGCGGCATTAACTTTTTTAAGGTTAATACACACACGTAACTTTCCATTCTTCTTGGGCACCACTACAACGGGGGACACCCATTCAGTATGCTCAATTTCATAGATGAATCCGGCTTCAATCAATCTGTCGATTTCTTCTTTTATTTTGGCTGCATAGGTGTCATTATATGTGTAGGGCTTCTGTTTGGTGGGCTTGGCATCTGCTATCATGGGGATCGTATGAGAACAAACCTTCGGATCTACTCCCTTCAAGTCTCTATAGTGCCAGGCAAACACATCCCTATATTCCCTTAACAAAGCTACCAACTCTGCTTCCTCTTCATTACTTAGGTCGTCTCCTATGTATGTACATCTCTCTTCATTTTCTTCGATGGTGACTACAACTTTTTTGGTCTTTTCTTTGTTATCATATGCTTCTCCTGTCGTGGCCTCTCTCTTAGGCATTCGTACCAAGATTTTTCGGTCTTCCACTTCATATTTCTTGAAATTTTCTGGTACTTCAAATAATTGCTCCTCCTCTCCTTGTTTAACTACTTTTCTTTTCTTTTTCTTTTGACTACCTTCACTCCCATCCTTTGAATTTACCGTTTTGATGCTTGTGAGAGGTTCTTCTTCTTTTTGCGTAAATACTCCTATGTCTTCAAGATAGTGCTCCTCTGAAGCAAAGCAGCTATCCATCACAATGGACTCTAGATCATCATCGTCCTCTTCTTTTTCTATGAAGTCACTAGGGTCACATTCGTCTAGCAAGGGCTGACACATGAACACTGAAATATCATATCCCTCCTCATCACAATGAGGTGTCCATTGTTCTTCATTGACAGCAATGTCCATGGTGGCTAGGATTTCTGCCCAACCATGAGGCTCAAATTCCTCATCTGGAAATATCATTGGCGTATAGGCTGGGTCTCTAACTGGTCTATCTCCTTGAGAAGTTCCTTTTTCTCTAGCCTTTAAGCGTTTTTCCTCTTCCTTTACGACCTTGCACATCCACAAATGAGTATCCTCATGCATCCAAGATGTATCAGATGAACTTTTAGAATGCAGAGAGACTGAATCTTCTTGCTCCTTGTGGATAGGATTCCACTGTAGGGGTGGAACATCTCTGAAGGTGTAATCCTTCAAATTTACCTTGGTCGTGACCCCTAAGCGTTGCAAGTATAAGGAATTGGTTCCCCAATCGTGTACCACTTGCAGTTGTCGTAGGAAGGGCCTTCCTAGGATCATCTCGTAGACATTATTTTTTTCAAAGTTACATATAGCAAATGTGTGCTCAAACTCTACTCCACAGGTGGTTAGAGTTATCCCTTCGAGCAACCCTAGAGGTCTTTCCACATGGCCGTCAGCCATCTGAAGCTTCATTCTAGTTGGTTTTAATGTGGGCTTGCCCCATCGCTTCCACAGGGAGGTGGTTGCAATAGCAGCACCAGCACCTGAATCTATGATTGCTTTGGTTGTGTAACCTTGGTAGGTGATTGGAAGATAAGTATTACCTTCTTCACCTTCACACATGTCCCCTATTTTATCAAGAGGTATCTCTGGAACTTTCTCTTTAGAGCCTACTTTTGGCATTTTGGAATCAAGTTCGGGAACTTGATCCTTCACATGATTTCCATAGCTCGGGTTTTGCTTTGAGTAGCTCCTCTACCGTGAGATGACACTGAACTTTAGTGTTCTTCACGACGTCAGTGTTTCTTGGAATCACCGAGTCTTCATTTCTTACCACTATTGTGGGAGCTCTAATCTGGACAGATTCAGTTTCCCATGGGTCTGTGAACTGTGGCAACTCTTGTAAATAATTAGATTCAAAATCTAACTGTTCATCTTCTTGTTGCACTGTTTCTTCTCCATAAGTAGATGGAATATCTTGTGGAAACTGATCATGAAGGTCATCAATCTCAAGGATAGGAGGAGGATTATCCTTCTCCTTGGCCCATTTCTCTTCTTGTATTTCCCGCAAGAACGTTTGAGAGTGTTGTTGAATTGAAAGAGGCTTTCTCTCATCTATGGAGTCAGGAACATAGACTTTCTTTGGTGATGAGCTTTCCCTTTCAATAGTTAGTTGAGCCTGTGGAGGTAACGAAACTTGTGGCTTGTTTACCAACTGCTCTAATCTATCTAGTAAGCCCTGGAAGTGCCAACCCGGTGTAATAGCATTCGTCTGATTGAATGATTGATTGGCCTCGAACATAGCTTGAGCTAGTTCCACCATTTTAATGCACATTTTTGTCCGTTCAATCTCTAAATCTGCTCTAGGGTAGCTCTTATCTAGGTTTGCAGGTGTTGGCCCTTCTTGAAGTCGAGCCTGGTATGCTTTGAACATCATGTCCAAGTGTTCTGGGGTTGGATCTGCAAGAACAGACCCCGGTTGTGGTGGTTCATTTACCGTGGTTGGTGAGTGGGGATGAGGTGATGTGGATGGAGTTTGGACTTGTGAGGGGCTTTGAGAGGCAATATCTTCTATTTTTGTTTTTGCATCTTTCAGGCTTTCTTCTAGATCGGATAACTTTTTGGTCCACTTACGATTGGCCTTCTCTCTAGTATCCTTCCATGTTCTTGTTCTTCTCTTACTAGGCTCTCCTGATTCACTTGGCTCTGATTGCTCAGCTGGTTTATTTTGTTGTAAGGCTTGTGCCCTAGTAATTGCGTGTATAGGAGCCACATTATCGCTTCTGGAACTTGAATCCCTTGCTAGGCCGACAACATTAATGGGTGTAACCTTTGGTACACTAGCGGGATGTCCGAGACAATCTCTCAAAAGCTGCTCTTTGCCACACTCTAGACAGACAACTTGTATCGTGATGTTCTACCCTTGTGTCGGAGCTAGTGTGTGGGGTGGTTTTTCTCTTGGCATAGATTGAGGTTGGCTATTTCCTTCATGTTCACATGGTCTAGTTGCTTCTCGTAGTTCTGGACATGGGCTATACCTAGGGACTTCTCTTCCTTGTTCTGTAGGAGGGTACCCGTATGGTCTATAGTGGGGTGGTACAAATGGTCGTGGCTGTCTATTCATTAGATAGTTTTCATTGTTGTAGTTGGGGTACTTTGGCTCACTATAAGAGTACATGTTAGGCACTTGAGTTGATCGTCTATCGTACGGGTAAGGTTGTGATAATCCTAATGCTTCTTGGTTGCAGACATGAGATGGATGATCCCCACCGCAAAGTGTGCAACTTCCTAACATTGGCATTCTCAAGGGGGAGTTCTGGTAGTTCCTTTGTCCTTGTACTCCTAATTTCTTGGCCACCAACTTTGTCACTTCCTCCACATAACTCAAACTAGAAGTTTCCTTGCTCCTTGTCTCCTCTGATTTGATAGGATCCTGTGTGATTTTGAGATCCTCAGCTAAGTTGTCTTCCAAATCTATGCACTCCTGAAGACACTGACTTAGGGATTGCAGTCGTTTTACGTATACTAAGACTCTCAATGTTCCATTGGTTAGACCTTCTAAAAATAGGGATATCATTTTTTGCTGAGAAGGTCTCTCTGTCACAGGGCATCGGGTTACGTATTGCTTAAACCTTCGTGCTGCATTTTTTATTGTCTCATTGGGAGCTTGTTTGAAACTATGTAGTAAGGACGACGAATTGTGCTTGATCCCGCGCTTCGTGAATTCCCAAATAAGTTCTTGGAAGAATTGTTCAATATGTTCAAAGCAATTTGGATCCAGAGATTGAAACCAAGTTAAGGCTATTCCCGTAAGTGTTAGCCCAAAGGATTCATATTGCATGAAAAAGTCATCCACTTGCTCTGCTCGCAACACCTGCTTGAATTATGCAATGTGGTCATAGGGTTCTCCTGTGCCATCGTAACGATTCCTCATACATTTGGCCAATTGGATTGGTCTCAGTCTTCTGTCGGGTTCTGGGAATCGAGTTATGATGGGGACACCTTGGGGCGGTTCTGTCCTAAAGGTAGGTCTATTCATATTTCCCATCCTCTGACTAGAGGGGCCGTGGGGGTTGACTCTTGGCATGTTGAATTGTTCATGTAGTCTATCGGGTATGCTACCTTGGCTCATTCGTCCTAACGTCACATTTTTTGTTCTTTGTTGGGTTTCAAATGGGTTTTGCGAGGTAGTTTCCTGATCTCGAGCTAACTCTCCTCTTTCATTAATCTGACTAGGACTTTCCGTAACTACATATATCTCGCCCATCTTGTCCATGTAGACTCCGTCTTCATACTTGACAGCTGGTCTTGGAACTATTTCTAATTTTGTGGTGTTTATCATTCTTGCCACTGTCCTCTGTAGACCATCAAGGTAGATGGGTATTCCTTGCAAGTTAGTGGATATATATTGAAGAGACATTCGATATTCGCCTTCCACTCTAGACATAAAACCTTCCCTAGGTACGGAACTATGCATGTCTTCAGAAACCAAGAGCCTCTCCCAGTTAAGTGACATTTTTGACTCACTTGTCTATGAACTCAGCACGTAGAGTTAACCCTTGAGTTGGGAGTCCCTGACTTGATTGTGTGGTTGATCTTAGTTTCAAGTGATATGGTACTTTATCTATCTCTTCCTAGGTATCATCTTGAGCTTAGGTTCATAAGCCTTGTTTGCAGGTCCACAATTGTCCTTTGAATTGCTCAAAATCTTGTGGAACCCTTTGCTTCCTAGTCCAACCTGAGGGTCAACTTAAGAATACCCTATCTAATAATACCCTTTGTTGTACTCCTCACGAGCTTTCCAACAAAACCAAAATCACAGCAAACGGATTTTGTATGAGAAAGTTATGCCAGTTCAGGGTTCTGGGGTTTAAAACAGGGAAACAGGATCTCTCTGGGAACTCAGAACAGGTGATACGATACCAGATTTTCCACGATACGATACCTTTGTCTTACACGATACCCCTTCAGACGATACCACCTAGACGATACGATACCACTAGGATAACTGCGATCGCGATACCAACCTCACGATACGATACTGCTCTCTTAGGCGATACGATACTAAAAGTGGTCACGATACGATATCTCTAATTTGCGCGATACGATACCAACCTCACGATACGATACCTCAAAGTGCACGATACGATACCAGAATCAGAGACGACACGATACTGTGACCGTCGCGATACGATACCACGGGATTGGACGATACGAGATGTTAGTGTGTGCAAGCTTGGGAACATGCGTATTGGGCATATAAGTGCAAACAAAGAGGAGTGATTGGAGGTTGGAAGGATTGTGAAGATTGTGAGCCTAGTGCGGACAAAATTGAACAAGCAAGTGACTCATATCTCGAGTCAATTATTATGGATCCTTTTTGTGCTTCAAGAGGAATACATGTATATAGTAGAAGCTCACCCTCAAGTACAAGAACAACATATGAACAATGTGAGGTTAATCACACAGGTAACCACCAAGAGTGAAGGCAAGAAAAGAAAGAAGAGAGAACTCCCCCCAAAAGAGGAAGAATCATTGTTTGAGGTTGATAAAATTTTTAAGAATTATAAGGTCAAGGATAGGAAATTCATGATTAGAATGCCTAAACACAAGAGTGGCCTATGATAATAAAGAGGCAAATAAGAAAATTATTGTGACCATAGAAGAAGGTGAAGAATGATGTACGTACATAAGACATGACCTGACTAGGGAAGCCGAAAAGGAGTTGGTTGACTTGTTAAGGGAATACAGAGATGTGTTCGCATATGCTCACATACAATTCCCATGACCTCATAATCCAAACCTTCCAAATAGAAGGCATACACATATAATGACAATTATGCAACCAAGATCAAGGAAGTGATAGATTGATTGGTAGAAGCCGGATTTATCTATGAGATTGCGCACATTGAATGGGTATCCCCCATCATGGTGGTTCCCAAGAAAAATAGCAAGCTACATGTATGCATGAACTTGAAAAAGGTTAATGCAGCCATTATTAAAGATAGTTATCTGCTTCCTATCACTGAGAACCTATTGGAAAGAGTAGCAAGAAAGGAAGTATACAACTTCCTTGATGGGTTCTCTGGCTACAATCAAGTGGCCATTGTCCCAAAAGGCCAGCATAAGATGGATTTTTCCACAAAATGGGGCATATTCACATTTTGGGGAATGTTATTTGGGTGTACCAATGTATCCGCTACCTTCCAAAGGCTGATGTGTCATGTATTTAAAGAGTTCTTGCGTAAAAACTTGGAAATCTATGTTGATGATCTATGTTCTCATTCCAACATTAGAAACACATATATACTAGAGCTAAGAAAACTCTTTCACAAATGTAGAGAATATTAGGTCTACCCCAAGAAAGTGTGTTTTAATGGTCAAGCAAGGCAAGATTCTAGAACGCAGTGTCAAAGAATGGAATCTCCATGCACGAGGATAAAGTTAGAGCTATTGCAAAGCTACCTAGGCCTAAGAATGTGAAGGAAGTACAAGATTACATGGGGCATTGCAGCTATTATCAACGTTTCATTCATATGTATGCAATCATGGCAAAGCCTCTGTACTCCCTTTTGACTTACTTTGAGTGGTCAAAAGAATGTGAAAACTCCTTTAATGAGCTTAAGTGACGATTGTATTTAGCACCAATCTTGAATACCCCATATTGTAACAAGCCATTCCATGTTCATGTGAATGCATCCAATTATGCTATTGGGTGTGTACTAGCACAATGTGTACCTAAGTCAAGAAGACTTAAGGACTTGTGCCAAAGAGACTAAATCTCATTTGCCACACAAGTGCGTATAGTGGAGAATTGACACACGCTTATTTGTCAATCCGATGAAACGACCTATCCAAGTGTATTAGGACATGTGCACACGTGATGGAAAATGAAGTGGTTCAGCTTATATGCATGAGAAAAGACTAATCCACCTCTCTAACTCTCTGAAATACTGAAAGCATCTGTCGCGATACCACTTACAATAGTTTTCACTAAATCGAGGATTTCTCACAGCTCCAAACTCCGAATATGGCCAACATCGGGTTCTTTTCAAAGCTCTCGACGAGACACTTCTAATAGAGGTGGTTTCACGCGATTCTAACAACAGTACTTCAAATTATGACCAAAATAGTGAATGGCGGGAAACACCCACACTCACTCCACAACTCCTACAAGCTCACACATACACTACAGTAGCTCAAAAATAGTGGGGAGGGGTAGACAACAGTCCTACACACACATTCTAAGCATTACACACACATAGAAGATCAAAGAGAAGATGAAAATCTGCAAGAAAGAAGCAAAATCGAAAATCAGGAGCTCTCCTTCTTCACAATGGCAAAAAGTCTCTACAAAGAGTCACAAAGTGACTTATATACATGTGCCTTAAATTTGGTCCTTTCACACAAGAGACCGGCACTTTATTACTAAAAAGTGAATTTCCTACTAATTTACAAGGATTATATTACAATGAGTTGGGATTATGCATCTAGAGGACTCCTCTAGTGCATTCACATTTCCTAAGACTTTGAAGAAGAAAAATATGCCCATTAATTTGAAAATTTTGGGGCTTCTCTTTCATGCCTCTTTGCTCTGCAACAGTCTCCCCCTCTTTATCTCTGTCGTCCCTTGACAGATTTTTGCTTCTCGTTTGCTGCTTGTCTAAGCTTTCTGAATACATGCACCCAGTGGTCGAAGAAGCGACAAGGACTGTGAGACAATTGGTTATCTTATCCGAGGTATGTCCTTTGCTTCTGTTTTCCCATTGGTATTCCATACATCACAAATCTGGGTTGCTGCATTCAGTCGGGCTGCCACGCATACCACCAGTGACTAAGAATGTGATGTTCTTAGTCACTCTCTTCAACTTTTCAGCATCTGCCTCTTTCTAGCTTTTGGTCTTCTGACTTGTCTTTGTTTTCACCTATCTGACCATGTTGTATTGCTCTGAGCCTGTTTACTTGGTTGCCAACGCATGCTATCAGCGGGAGGATTATTACCTGCCAAGTATCTTCTTGCACTTCTTCATGGATACTTCTTGGCCTTGGTCCGTCCTTCCCATGAAATGTCCTGGTTCTGATTGTTCTTTAATTCCATTCCTCAGGACCTAGGTGTTTGGCGTTGTTGCCTGATGCGTGCCCCTGCGGGGCTTTGGGCAGAGGGTGGTTCTTTTGCTTTATGATCTTCATTCTTTATTGAGCAGTTTTGGTCTTTGATTTTCTTCTTCTTCTCTTCTTGCTTGATTCCCCTTCCACACGTCCCTCCTCCTAAACTCTATTGTCCCCGACAGGCTTTTTGTGGCGACGTGAGTATGTTTGAATGGCGGTTTGCTCTCTTTGATTAAGCAGGTTGGCGTGACATATCATAAATTCTTTCCACTATGTTGACTTCACTCCATCCTCTGGTGCTTGTCGATGATCCGCAAAAAAACTTGTTTCATAAGCCACCAGTCTTGCGTTAAGATTTGAAGTCATCTTTACAAAAATTTCTGAATCAATTTCGAAGAAGCCAGTGAAAAAAGCTTCTTCAAAAGTCTGCATGTATGTGCTCGGCAAGAACATAAGTCTTGAATAGTAGGCCATGAGTGTTAAGCGACTTGGAATGGTGGAAAGGTCAAAAACGAGTGCTTCGGATCCTTGTGTAATGCCGATGAAGTTCAAAAAGGTATATTTGGCGTGCTGGAAGACTTTAATTATAGTCAGGAGCATGCTAAATATTTTATTGGTCATCTTGATGGCCAAATCTGGAACAGTAGCATATCTAACAATCCAAAATTCCATGGTTTTCACCATGTATTCCTCCGTCCGTAGTTAATTATGCGGTGGGCTTGGTAATAGCAGATAATTTAACCATTGATTATTAATGCTACCCTGGCGCTGTACTTCCCAAAATTGCGGCCAGGAGCGTCTGCACGATACTGGACAAAAAGATGGGTTTACCTGAAGCACATATGGTGATGCTTCCCATTGTACCCGCAGTGTAGGGTTCTTTTCCAAAAGCTTCTGCCTCCAGATGGGATCAGCCTTCTCGAATTCCTCTTGAGTATAATTGAAAGTATTATTGTTAAACTAGAGGTTGTTGTTCGGCTCTTTATTTGTCGTTGTCATTATATATTGCCGCGTTTGCTCTTTCAGGAGGCCATATGGTACATTAAAAGGCTTCAAAATTTGATCCAAGTTTTTGCTTTCAATTTTAGCTTCCTTCATGACTTGGATTATTTGATCTTCAAACTCAACAGTAAGTTGGGACACCAGTAGTGCCCCCTCATGTCGGCTCAAACCTGCAATATCTCGATTATTACGTTCAATTTGGATCTCCGTGTCCTCCCTTATCGGCGAATGATGTGAGGGGGGAGAGAGAGGACGTACCTCAATCTCCTCAGTAGCATCTGTGGATTTTGGAACTACTGGTGTCCCCTCCATTGCCTTTTGTGCTAGCTGATCCTGTAGTTGCTTTATCATCTCCTTCTTTTGCTTAATTTCTTCCTGGGCCTGCAAAATTGTTTCCTTATTCTTTTGGATTTCTTTTGCCAGTATAGCGAGTTGATCTGTGTCTTCTTTACATTACAGTAGATATCTATTCTCAGCTTTTTTCCATTTTGCCCTTAGTGCCACGGTATCATCCATGTACCTTTTTTCCCATTCAACAATGACTGCCTACTCCTGCTTGAGTTGATCTTCATACCTGGCTATCTTTTCCTCAATTTCCTTTGTGTTTATTGCGGTCTCTTCTGGAGCCTCAATCGGTCAGTCACTCAAAAGAGCTGTCATGAGCTCCTTGTTTCTGTTCCTTAGGTTTTCTGCCTCCTCCATATATACCTTTATTTTTTATTCTAAGATCTTACTTCTTGCATTCATTCTAGTCTTCTCAGCCTCGCTAACGTCATATTTCTTTTGTAATTCCTGTAGTTGTTCTTTTAACTTTGCATTTTCTATCTCTAAAGTGTTACACTGCTTTTTGACCTCTTGAACTTAATTTTCTTTATGTACTATTTGCTCTCTTGCTAGTTTTAATTCTGCAGAAAGATTCTTACCCATTTCTTGAAGTTCATGCTTGTCCTGCATCGCTTGATCATAATCCTCATCAGCCTCAAGCATTAACTGTTGCGTATCCATTGCTGTTCTGATCATGTCTTGCACTACTGGCTTGAGCTGAGCGATGTCCACATTCAACCACGTTCGTGGAATGCTCGGAGCTTCTCTGGTTTGTACATCTTTTCCATGCTCTACATGGATAATTTCATTATGTGGTTGTCTGATCTGAAGTTGTATTTCGGGCTCTTTTCTTTCTTTGTCTAGTGCAATGACTTTAGTGGCACTCCCCTGAAAGGTGACATCCATGGGGGAGGGTTCTGCCACAACCCTTATCAGAGTGAAGGAGTCCGATTCTTCCACTATCGCTTCTCTTGGTTCTTCTTTTGGATTCTTGAGGGATTCCTCTCCATTAGTCGTTGTCTCTTTGATTTGAATCTTTGTAGTCTCATTGATTTGGATGACATGTACCCCTTTTTTATTTCCTTCTTTGTTTGCGGTGATCGGGGTGTACGTGGTTATCGTTCACCTTCATGCCCTCTTCTATTTCATTGTAGTTTACTTCATTAAGCTCCTCCCATTGTCCATCATCCTTGGATTCACTTTGAATGTCCACGTTCAATAGGGATGTATCAGGTTTTTCTTGTGCATCCGAAGATGAGCTCGAATTATCCAACCCTATTTCTCTGTAACGGTGTACTTTGGTGAGCTTTGTTTTTGCTTCCATCTCTCTGTGGGCCTGTTGGTAATGGTGCCCTTGCACTGGTAGATTAACTTGCCCTTCTGTATATTGGTTTGTATCTTCCAGGGCTTTGGTTAAGTCTTCTTTAGTAATAGGCCTTTGCTCTTCAATCTTGGTCTTTGGAAGTACATGTGCCCTTTTCATTGCTGGAACTTCTTCTTCTACTTGCTTTACCTCCGTTAATCTCTTTGTACCTCTCATTTTCGGTTGAGAGCTAGTTTCTGCTTCTTCAACAATTTTGACTCCTCTTTTCTTTTTCGGGACTGTGGCAACCTTTGCATATTTAGCCATAGCAGTCGATGATGGCATTTCTTGTAGGTGCTCTCTAAAGCCTAAAGCATGATAGATCAATATTGTCAGAGCTACACTGCGGTTCAGGAACTTCTTGTTATTCCATTGCTTCTTCGCCTCAAATAGCCATTCCTGTATGTATGGAGTCAGATTAATTTGATTGACAATTTGTTTGATGGCATGTGAGAGTAGTTGGACAATGATCTTCTGAGGGGCCGTGTATCGATGCATATTTGGGAAGCAGAAGTGCTGATGAATGAGTCTGACTTCCTCTTCTATGTCAACCCTATTTATGTCAGTGAATGTTCTGGTTTTTGCCCCTCGACTCTCTTCCTTCAAGATAGTGATTCCGTCCTTCTCCCATCCGAAAGCTTCTTTAATCAAATCATGCGTAAATTGAATGACTACCCATTCACCTACTCCATCCATTACTCTAGCCTCTAGCACCAATGGGTCATGTAGTGCTGGCTGTAATGTATTCATGACTTGTGTACACCTTTGAAAGTCGGGCTTGTAGATCGACAATTCAAAGTATTTGTGGATACCCGCTTTCTTCATGATGTCGATCGTAGACGAGAGCTCATGCACCACTTTAAAATCTTGGGACATAATCAGGAATTGATGATCCGTATCCATGATTTTGATATTCACCAAGAAGAGGTACTCCCCGGCCGCTTGATCTTCTCTAAACCAATGTCCCTTTGCTTTGGTTACACTCTGGAGAGCAAATTCCAATACTTCCTCTTGAATCGTTGCTTCAAAATCTTCAGAAGCCATCTGCACTTGTAATGAAAGGTGCATTAGTTCAATAGAAGATATAGTAATTGTGCGGTGCATTGTTTATGACATGTTGTTGTGTCATCACTCCGTTTCCCTTGCTTCTATAAGTGAGATCTCTTACCACATCTTTTTATTTCTTTTTTGAAAGAAAACAATTATTAGTATAGTCGAAGCATTTATTTATTTACATACTAGGTCCATTCCTAAGGAATTTGAAGCTATGACCTATTTCTCATTGGAGAATGTGCACCACTAATTTTATTATGTACATCAAGTGCCGAATGTGTGGCCTTGTAATATGGCCCTATTATGCATATTTAGGTGCATTTGATACTTCATGAGTGCAATTGGAATCTTTGTTGCTCTGTGCTCCATTCCCCACATTTGCTTTGGTTTCCAAATCCATTTTGTGGTCGTGTTGATAGGCTGTGTCTTCTCTCTGGTCCTTCGAGCTTCATGTGTTTCTTTTGTTTCTTCTGATATCCTAGTGATAGAGGTTTTTCTCTTCATGTTTCTATGACGAGTCTATCTTGGCTCCTTTTTCCGAATGTCTCGATGTAATGTATCCTCGTGTTTTCTTATCTCTTGATTGGCTGCTTTTTTGACCTTCTTGGGAATCCATATCTGTTGTCGTGCCTTTTGAGCTTCAATCAAAGGCTTAGGAAGCCATACTTGCAAGAGTCTTCTTGGTTCAGATTTTGGTAACGCTGACTTCTTGTCCTCCTGTTTCTCCTCATGAACTGGTGTTGAGGATTCTGATTTCTACACTTGATCCTTGCATACCCATTTGAATCTGACCTTTCCTAGATGAGGATATTTGATTGTGGTTTTCCAAATTGGTGATCCTTTTGTCGTGTGAGAAACTCTCAGATTGTTGGTTTCCCTAATGTCTGGCCGTTCACCAATTGAATAGGATGAACTCACTTCTTCCTTGGACAATTTAGGGTTTGAACCTTCTGCTTCTTTCACACTCGCTTCTGAGGGATTGGGGCTGGAATCATGTTGTATAAGCTCTTCCTTGAGGTCTTCTGCTCTCTTGATGGTCTCCGGTTTCGGTGAATGCTTCTCCCCTAATATACTAAAAACTTCCTTGTGTCCTATCTTGGCTGAAATGTAGCCTTGCGCTAGGTGGATGCTTACTTCATTTTCAATGATCCAATCTTGTCCTAGGATTAAGTCTTCTATTAAGTCTTTGTCTTTGCACACTAAGACTCATTGTTCCATGGAAGAATTTCCTAGATGGAGGGATACAGTAGTTTCTCCCATGCATTCTATGGTTTGACCTCCAATACCTATCATATGTGCCTTAGTTGGTGTGATAATTGTTTGAAGATCTCTGGTGACTTTTGTATGCAACTGAGTCATGCTCCAAAGCCTATCAAAGCATCTATCAACTGATACTCCGTGGTTCCAATTCCTAGGTTTAGATAAGGCTGTGACATGTAGGCATTTGTCGTGTCAAACTTATGAACTTGGTAATTAGCCATGGGGATAGGCTCTTCTCCTTGGAGATACCGTTTTTCTCTTTGTCAAATCCACTCTTTTCATTTCTTGATGCGTTCTAAGGCTTCTTGTCGTGCCTCATCTCTAATCCGTTCTTCCTCTTTCTTCCTATTTTGCGCACCTACGAGACGTGCTAACATTTGGTCCATCAATGGCTCCATGAACCGTTTCACTCTACATCCACTTATGTAGTTTTGAAACGAGTGAATATATGCTCAAAAAGAAACTTAGTAGTGGTTTGAGCATCGTTCCTTATAGTAGCCTTTGCCTCTACCCATTTTGTCAAGTAATCAGTGGCTACTATGATATATTCGGCATGTGACCCTTTGGCCGGTGGGTTAATGGGTCCTATGAAGTCAATACCCCATTTAGAAAATGCTCTAGCACAAATCATAGGTCTCAATGGAATGTCATCTCTCCGAATAGGTTATTTAGCCCTTTGGCATGTTTCACAACTTCTTACAAAGGTCTCCGCATCCATATGTAAAGTTGGGCACCACAAGCCCGCAAAGAGGATCATTTTCATGGTTCTCGCAGCTGAAAAATGACCTCCTGTCACACTTGCGTGTGCCATCTCTAATACGGGTAAATATTCTCCCTCATGCACACATAGCCGTAATTGGTTGTCTTTTCCTCTCCTAAACAAGTTTCTTCCCATGATTACATAGTCCTTGCTCATCTCTTCTAGGGATCGTTTTCTCGCTAAGCTAACTCCTTCCTCATGTTCTCGTGTCTTTAGGAATTTGACCAATGTTTTTCTCCAATTGGGTGCTATCATTGAGAAAGGTATGGATGTATGATCCTCGGGAATTGTCTCCTGGCATTCTGCACAGTTACTTACATAATCATGGACGTCCTTAGGTAGGTCAGGCCAATATACTCCTAATCGCTTTAACTCCCTAATAGTTCCATGAGTTCCTTTGTGTGTCCTCCATTTGTTCACATGAGCTTGTTCAATCAGCTTCAATTGTTCGTCTTCCTCAACACATCTTAGCAATACACCATTGGGTTCCTTATAGTATACACTTCCCGCAATAATGTGCAAATTCCTCGATTGTAAAATTTCCTTTTTACTCTCTTTATTGATTGAGTGTTGTGGGCCATGAGTGAGTATCGGAATTAGTTTCTCCGCCCACTTTGGACACACTTCTAAATTAAACAAATAAGTGTCTGGCAGATCATCGGGTACTCCATTTGGTGGTTCTCCATGTGTTAACCTAGAAAGGTGACTTGCTCTTACATGAGTGTTTCCTTTTTTCACTATCACTTCAAAGTCAAACTCCATCAATAGTAGGAACCATCTTACCAATCTACCTGTGTTACAAGGCTTATTGACTAGGTACAATAATGTCTGATGGTCTATGAAGAACTTGAATTTGTTGGCTAAAAGATAGTGTATGAATTTTTCACTACATAGACCATTCCTAATCCCTCTTGCTGTGTAGTTGTATAGTTTCTCTCAGCTTGATTCAATTGTCTACTCGCATAAGCAATTGGATGATCTAACTTTCCTTCATCTGCTGGTTGGGCTAAGATACATCCTATTGCGTAATTAGAAGCATCAACATGGATATGAAATGGCTTGTTCCAATTCGGGGTTTTCAGAATTGGAGTTGTGCTAAGCCGCTTCTTTAACTCATTGAATGCCTTCTCACATTCCTCTGTCCATGTGAACTGAGTTAATAGTCCATACAAGGGTTTGGAAATTATGGCATACATGTGGATAAATCGACGGTAGTATCCACAATGTCCCATAAATGCTTGCACCTCTTTTGCATTCTTAGGTCTAGGAAGCTCTAAAATGACCTTAATCTTGTCTTCAACCGTGGATATTCCATTTCTATAGACTATGTGACCTAGGATCTTCCTTTGTCTTACCATGAAGACACACTTCTCTGGGTTCATGCAGACTCTATATTGTCTGCATTTATTAAATATCTTCCGCAATTCAGGGATGTGGTCTTGTCTTTGATTCGAATATGTACATAGGTCATCTACATACACTTCCATGCTCTTCTTCAGGAATTCTTTGAAAACATGACACATCACTCATTGGAAAGTAGAAAGCGCATTAGTGAGTCCAAAAGGCATCAGTCGGAAAGCATAGACTCCCCATTCAATCGTGAATGCGGTCTTATGTTGATCCTTTGTAGCTATGGCTACTTGGTTGTATCCAGAGAATCCATCTAAGAAGCTATAGACTTCTTTTCCTGCAACTCTTTCCAATAGATGGTCAGTGATGGGTAATGGGTAGCTATCATGTATGGTGGCTGCATTGACCTTTTTCAAGTTAATGCACACTCTCAATTTTCCGTTCTTCTTAGGCACAACTACTAATGGCGAAACCCACTCCGTGTGCTCTATTTCATATATGAATCCTGCTGCTAATAGCTTGTCTATTTCTTCTTTAATTTTAGCAGCATAGACCTCATTGTATGTGTAAGGGCGTTGTTTCGATGGTTTTGCCTCTGCCGTCATTGGTATTCTATGAGAGCAAATCAAGGGTTCCACACCCTTGAGATCCTTATATGTCCATGAAAATACACCTCGATATTCTCGGATCAAGTGTATTAGTTCTTCTTCCTCCTCAATTGACACATCTTTACCTATGTATGTACATCTTTCTGCACCATCTTCCACTGTTACTATGATTTTTTTTGTTTGTTCTTTGTTGTCGTATGCTTCTCCTTCTCGAGCCTCTCTCTTAGGCATTTGAATGGCTATCTTTCACTCCTCTACTTCGTACCTTTTAAAATGCTCCGGGATTTTACTCATTCTTTCCTCTTGCTCTTGTACTATGGGAGCGGCTTCTATTGCCAGGACATTGGTCAGTTCCTGCTTTTCTTTGGTTCGAATGGTGTCTAGGTAGCTTTCTTCAGAAACGAATTCTGGTTCCATTTCTATACTCTCATATTCCTCTTTCCACTCTTTTTCTAAGATTTCCCCTGCTTCTACTTCTTGAAGGACAACCATGTACAAATTTACATCATAGCCTTCTTTGTCTATGCACTCGTTCATAGTTAGGACTTCCTCATTCACACATACATCTAAAGTTGCTAAGATTTCCATCCATCCATGCGGTTCAAAGGTTTCATCAGGAAAGATTTGAGGCATGTACCTTGGATCCTCTACCGGTCGGTAGTTAGGATGTCCTATTGGCCACAACTGCCTTTTATTATCCTCCTCCTTGGCTTCTTTGCACATCCATAATTGGGCATCATCATACTTCCATGATTGATCTCTTGATCCAATGCTATGAATAGATAGGTCATCTTCCTCCTTGTGTATGGGGTTCCATTGTAGTGGAGGGACATCTCGATATGCAAATGTATGCAAGTTTATCTTGGTAGTATTTCCTTGATGTTGCAAGTATAATGAATCTCTTCCCCAATCTTGCACTACCGGCATTTGTCTCATGAAAGGTTGTCCTAATATCATTTTGTAATTATTAGCCTTTTCAAACTTACAAATGGCTAATGTGTGTTCAAATTCAACTCCAGAGGTGGTTAATTTGATGCTTTCCAATATTCCTAAGGGTTTCTCCACATGACTGTCTGCTAATTGGAGCTTCATGCGTGTGGGCCGTAAGGTGGGCTTTCCCCATTTCTCCCAAATTTCCTTGGTGGCGATTCCTACTCCTGCTCCTGTGTCAAGTATAGCCTTGGTCATGTACCCATTGTAAGTGATAGGTAGACATGTATTACCTTCGTCTCCTTCACTAAACTCTCCCACCTTATCAACTGGTATTTGTATTTTAGATGGACTTTCTTTTTCCTTGTTTTCCTTTTCATCCTTCTATTGCCCTAATTCCAATTGACCTGCTATTTGCTTCCATAGTTGCGGTTTAACTCGAAGTAATTCTTCCACAGTCAGTTTGCATTGCCCATAGATTCCTTTTCGTATTCTCCCATGTAATTTGGTAAGGTTGAAATACTCTGAGCTTCTTCTCTATTTCGGTCTAGTCGTGATACTTCCTCATATACTTCTTCCATAATGGGATTCGGTTGATAAATTTCCGCATCTAATTCCTCAAAAGGAGGCTTAGTCACTCCATTCTTCTTCCATTGTTCTTCTCGGATTCTATTCCATAACTCCTTTGGCCAATCAGCTTCTAAGTCAGGTATTGTTGACATAGGTTCATCTTGAGTTTTCACTCGTTCACATTTGTCATCCTTCCCTCTAAGTTCTTTATCCTTGGCTTTGACACACTCCTTGTACTACTCTTCGGCCCTCCTTGTCTCTGGGAGGACTAGGATAGTCTTTTCTAGGGTTGCTTGTGCTACCTCTATAAGTTTTCTACATATCGCAAGCCTCTCTTTTTCTAATTCTCCCTATGGATAAAGTCTTTCGTGTTGTTCCACAGTCGGTCCAGTCTTAATTCTAGCTTGGTAAGCTTTCAGTCACATGTCTAAGTCATCCAGTTTTGGGTCAGCTAGAATCGATCTTGGGTTCTCTGCTTCTCGGATAAGCGGTGGAATGGGAGCTTCTTCTCGAATCTGTGGTTCTTTATTCTCTTTCTTGCTTCTGGTTTGTTTCTTATTTTCTGACTCCTGTTGTTCATCCATTTATCTTTGAGCTTCTCTCTTCTTTCCTTCCACTTTTGAGCTTTTATGTTCTGGGTACTCTCATGTGGGTCTTCAGAATCTTCTACTACTTGAACTTTGGGACTTACTGTTCTCTTGTTCCCGTTCTGGTTGTTTTCCTTTTTGTTCTTTTGTTTGAGCTTGGGTAATGGCCTTTAAAGGCACTGTGTATTCCTTACCACCTCCGTGTGTTTCTATCACCTCAATTACATTAATAGGTGCAGTTTCTTGGACTTTGGTGGGATTCTTAAGGCAATCTCTGAAAAGATGTTCCTTTCCGCAATCATTATCCTTCCCAAGTCCTAGGGGGTGGTGGATTGTAAGGCCGAGGACATTCTCTAATAAAATGGTCTCCTCCGCATCTATAACATGGTCCTCTCGGCACAGGTGGTCTAATGGGTGGTCTTCCTGGTTGTTGTGCTTTAGGTGCAGTATACATTAAAGTTGCTACCTCCGTTCCATAAGCCTGATCATAACCTTCATATCCATAGTAAGCGGAAACATATGATGGTTCGTACTCTAACATGTTGGCTTCGTAGGGATAGTAATCTCTTGGGGGCAGCTCATATCCAGGGTTTGCAGATTCTATATTGGTCATCGTTGAGGCTGGCACTATGGCTCTTTCCAAGTTTTCTTTTGGCTAGGTATACTTTACTGGTACCACTTGTTGTGGTTGTGACAGTTGTGGTCCTAACACTGGTTGGGGTGGTGGATATGGTACTTGCTCGTATGGCCTCGGTGCTCCTGTTGGTGTTGGGTAGGGATTGTACCTAGGCATCTCTTTGTCTGGCTCTCTAGGTGGATATCCATATGGTCGATACTGAGGTGGTTGTAAAGGTCGTGCCTGCCTACTGAACGAACAATTTTCCGTGGTGTGGTTGGTGTATTTTTGTTCTATGTGGCAATACAATGCAGTTCCTTGATGAGGCTATCTGTTGTAAGGATATGTCTGAGATATACCAGTTCCTCCTCGTACACACATGTGCGTGGGGTGATCTCCTCCACATAGACTACATCTTCATAACATTGGCACTCTTAAGGCTGGGTGTTGGTAATTTCTTTATCCTTGGACTCCCAATTTCTACCAGCTCTGTTAATTCCTCCACATTACTAGAGTTGGGTATAATAGTACTTCGAGAGTCTTCTGATTTAGTGGGGTTGGGCGTGCTCTTGAGATCTTCAGCTAGATTGTCTTCTAGGTCAATAGACTCTTGAAGCCACTCACTCAGGGTTTGTAACCTCTTCACGTAGACTAGCGGCCTTAGGGCTCCATTCATTTGTCCATCCAAAAACAATGATATCATTTTTTGCTGAGCGGGTCTCTCTGCAGCTGGACATCTATCCACATACTCGTTGAATCTTCGGGTGGCAGTTTTCACAGTTTCATTAGGGTTCTGTTTAAAGCTATGGATTAAAGACACAGAGTTGTGCTTAATCCCTCTCTTAGTGAATTCCCCAATGAATTCTTGAAAAAATTGCTCCATATTTCCAAATTGGTTGGGGTCTAATGGCTGGAACCAAGTCAGAGCCGTTCCTGTGAGGGTGAGTCCAAAGGACTCATATTGCACGAAGAAGTCATCTACTTGTTCCGTTCTTAGGACTTGTTTAAATTCAGCAATGTGATCATAAGGTTCTCCTAAACCGTCATAATGAATTCTCACGCATTTGGCTACTTGGATCGGTCTCAATCTTCTCATTGGTTCTGGTTGTCTAGGCATTGCAGGGAAGGCAGGAACCACTGGTCTAACTGGGGGTATTCCTGGCTGCCCTCCTACTGGTGGTCGTGGCCTTACTGGTGGTCGGTACTGATTACCTACTCCAAGGTGGGTCTGATTGTGTGTTTGCACTCTTGGAGTCGCGAATTGTACATGAGTATAGTTTGGAACACGTCGTTGGCTAGTTTGTCCTGACATGGTGTGCTCTGCCTCTTGTTGGGTTCCAAAGGGGTTCTGAGAGGTGGTTGCCTGCTCTCGCTGAGGGAATGCAGGCAATCCCATGTATTTCAATTGAGCCCTGTCTATGGCATCTACCAACCAGTACCTTCTCTGATTTTTGTCTAGGTATGTTATTCTAGTCTCGTCTTCTAGATCCTTTAGCTCATAAAATGTCATCGGGCTTTCTTCTCTTCCTGGGGCAGGTGAGTCAGTTTGAAGCAACCAGTCCAAACCATGGAGCAAATAGACTTCCAATAGGTAGTCATCTTGAGGTATCAAGTCTCCTCTCAAGACTCATGTCACTTGGGACTTGCCTCTAAGAGTTGTCATGAACTCCTCGGGGTTTGGTCTCCCTGAGTTTTCTTGTCCCACTAGCTCTTCCCTCTCGTTGATCAATTCAGGGTATTCCATCACTACGTAGATGTGACCCAGCTTATCCATGTATGCTCCTCCCTCATACTTAACAACTGGTCTAGGCACAACTATTGCATCCATGGAAGTTACCATCCTAGCCACATATCTGTTTAATCCATCCAGGTAGATGAGGATCTCCTAGGCATTAGTATAAACATACTGTAAAGAAGTGCGGTATTCTCCTTCTATAGTGGTCATGAAGTTCCTACCAGGAGTGGGAACCTGCATATCTTCAGAAGCCATGAGTATCTCCTCCTCCGAGTCACTAGAGGTGTCCGAATAAACCGAGCGGTGACTGACCTGAGCGGCACTTCCCACAGAAGATATGAAACTTCTTCGGCTACTTAGCACCCTTCCTGACCTCAAGTTCATTCACCCTCCTTGGGCTCTCTAGGTCCCTAAAACTCTCCCTAAAATTTGTCTCTGAAAATGCTTCAAAAAAGTTATGGGCGATACCGCTTTAGGCGATACGAGACTATTCACGATACGATACCTGAAGACTAGACGATACGATACTGTAGCCACAGGCGATGCGATACCACTACTAGGCATGATACGATACCGGCTTCTCTGGCGATATGATACCTCCACAGTGGACGATACGATATCAATAGCCAGTCACGATACGATACCTATGCTCTGGTCGATACGATACCTATGCTCTGGTCGATACGATACCTGAAGCTATGGCGATATGATACCAAGACAAACGATATGATACTGAAAACCCAGACGATACGATACCACTTTTTGGACGATACGATACCAAAAAGGGCATGATACGATACTGGAGTCTGGCCTGATACGATACCTGAGTTTTGCACGATACGATACTAACCTTCTCACACGATACGATATCACAGCAGGTGGCGATACGATACCAAAATGGTCTCGCGATACGACACCGAAATGAGAGAGGATACGGTACTTGAGGACTGCACGATACGATACTACCACAGGCGGCGATACGATACCACCAACTTGCACGATACGATACTGGACGCTCTGGCGATACGATACCAGAGTAGGTCACGATACGATACTAGAAGTTACGCGATACGATACCGCAAAACTACACGATACAATACCGCAAAACCACACGATAGGATACCAATGCAAGTGGTGATACGATACCACCCACTTGCACGATACGATACTAGTATGGTATCACAACACAATACTGGATAGGACACAATACGATACTAGAAAGTGGACCGTGATACGATACCACTTTGGTATAGTGCAATCGGGATACCAAACCCGGCGATACGATACCACAAGTGGTATCACGATACCAAGGTTGGTAATCGACGATACGATACTTCGGCGAGTATCGCGATACAAGGGAATTTTTGGTATTGCAATACCAAAAACTCAACCGATCGCGATACTCAAGCCAAAATACCTCAAAAATAAAAAAATTTTCTTCCCCCTTCCACTTCTCTCACCCCTCTTCACTTCTAGCCTACTCTCTCTCCCAAAGAAACTAAAAAAAACACTCTGTCCCGCCCCGCGATACCGGATGTGCAAGTGATCACGTCTTTGTGCAATTCTAAAGTATTTTTGCCAATGAAATTTTATGGAATCTTACCTCTGTAATGGCTTGTTTGCACCTTGAGCTCAATAACTAGCTTTGATAGCCTGGAAAGCACGATACCAAGCCCATGATACCGATCGCTGCTCCCTAACGATACTGCTTCTCTGAACAAGTGAGAAATGAACTAAAATTTTTGGTTTTTATAATTTTTGGTGACTGAAACTGAACTACACTAATTTGGCAAATTTTTTGGGATTTTTCTTGGTGATCTTGACTTACTCCTACTTCACTCCTCTTCTCCTAACCTAACCCTAACTCTTCCTTCTCTCCCTTCCTACTAACCCTAAACCTAAAAACTCGTTACACACACCTCCGGGATGTGAAGTAACAAGTGCTGAAGTGGTGGACTACTTGCCACTGAATGAGTTGACTTCTACAAGTACGATTTCATCACTCTCGAGCTATAACCATCACGAAGGCACCTTGGCTGAGTGTTCCTCGGCAACGGCACCAAAAACGTGTGTACCTAATTCAAGAAGACTTAAGGACTTGTGCCAAAGAGACTAAATCTCATTTGCCACACAAGTGCGTATAGTGGAGAATTGACACACGCTTATTTGTCAATCTGATGAAACGACCTATCCATGTGTATGAGGACATTTGCACACGTGATGGAAAATGAAGTGGTTCAGCTTACATGCATGAGAAAAGACTAATCCACCTCTCTAACTCTCTGAAATATTGAAAGTGTCTATCGCGATACCACTTACAGTAGTTTTCATTAAATCGAGGATTTCTCCCAGCTCGAAACTCCGAATATGTCCAGCAGCGAGTTCATTTGGAAGCTCTGGACGAGACGCTTCTATTGGATGTCGTGAAACTCGATTCTGACAATGCTCCTTCAAGTTATGACCAAAATAGTGAATGGCAGGAAACACCCACACTCACTCCACAACTCCTACAAGCTCACACACTACAGTAGCTCAAAAACAGTGAAGAGGGGTAGACAATAGTCCTACACACACATTCCAAGCATTACACACACATAGAAGATCAAAGAGAAGATGAAAATCTATAAGAAAGAAGCAAATTCAAAAATCAGGGGCTCTCCTTCTTCACAATGGCAAAAAGTCTCTACAAAGAGTCACAAAGTGACTTATATACATGTGCCCTAAATTTGGTCCTTTCACACAAGAGACCGGCACTTTATTACTAAAAAAGGGAATTTCCTACTAATTTACAAGGATTATATTACAATGAGTTGGGATTATGCATCTAGAGGACTCCTCTAGTGCATTTACATGGCTTTGAGGGAATTTCCTAAGACTTTGAAGAAGAAAAATGTGTCCATTAATTTGAAAATTTTGGGGCTCCTCTTTCGTGCCTCTTTGCTCTGCAACACACAACCTATTGGTGAAGCTAATATGGATCTTCCCATTGTTTATGCCAGTAGACAATTGAATGCCGCTAAATGAAATCATACCACTACTAAAAGAGAAGGATTAAGCATGGTATATGCAGTTAAAAATTTTAGACCTTATTTTCTTGCAAATAAGCTCAAATTTTTTACAGGCCATCAAGCACTATTATATCTAGTGAATAACCTTGCAATACTGGCAGATTAGTAAGATGGTTCCTCTTACTAATGGAATATGACTTTGAAGTTGTGGTTAGGAAAGGTAGGAATCACCTTTCTAGACTTACTTAAGGAGAGTCCCCTCAAGGAGCATCAGATGAACTTCCTGATGCTTACTTGTTCAATCTAGAAGTAGTGCCTGACTTGGCCAAGACTATAGTGCCTATTCTCACCTTTGGACCTAAACATTGTAGGTGCAATTAAGCCCAAGCCTACACCCTTCATAAACTCACATAAGCTTGATGTATTGACATTACACTTGGAATACTTCATATGTACAATCTCTTGTAACTTTGCTTTACAATTACCCATTGTAAAAGTGCAATAAACCATGAGGAATTAGGAAGCATATAATCTCATATCACTTGGTAGTTAAGTCAAGAGAGAATCAATTCTATACTTTAGGATTCACTTTCAGGTAGAGATTTGAATTTGAATTCAAATCTTTGGCTCCAACAAAAACTATAAAAGAGGATACGAAATGCCCGCACGCATCTTGAGATTCAGAGATTATTTTCATGTACTTTCATTGTGAAGAGGAGCTCACCTCATAGCTCACTCTTTCCTCACTCATTGAGCAATGATTTATTGCCAATGACATTGTACTTTTACATGATTTAATACATACATGATCATTACTTCTTACTCTCATATCTTTGTCATACTCCATCAGAACAGTGAACTTGCCAGAGCTTGTTCTCACTATATAGTTGATCATTTCTCACGATTCAAAGCATGATAGCTTTAGCATACTGTCTATTTTAATGTTACAAGGTTTCATAAGTATTGGTTCTTACGATCATCAGATATTAGTCAATCTTTGATCACTGGTCTATGACTCTCAAGGCCCGTAAATGTCCGGATGCATGATCAATTTGTTAAACATATTTCTCTACATATAGTCCATCATTTTAAATGATTTCACTCATGATTGGTAGCTTGTTAAGCTAATTGAAGTTGCCCAAAAGGAATTTTATCAATTCCTATTATACTCAAAGAAAGATTCAAAACTTTGAGCAAGAATCAACCAACAAGGGAAGAGCAAGAAAAGCTGACCACATCGTGTGCAAAGAATACTCTTGTCAAATCATATCTACTAAACTCAATCTCTGATTTCTTGTTACCACAACTTAGAAATTGCAAGACCTCCCAAGAGACTTGGGAAGTGCTTTAAATCTACTTCTCTGCAAACACAAGAGCTAGGATAAATTAGTTGTGGATGGAATTCACAACCCTCAAGAAACAACCAAAGCAAGGAGTGGCTGATTATGTAAGCAAAATGAAATATATAGCAGACGAGCTTGCAAGCATTGGAGAAGAGATAGAGGAAGAGCACATAGTGAGACAGATCATCAATGGAATTAAGGTTGATGACAAGTGGGAGTCGTTCACCACAGCAATGGGTCTCTACATGGATATGCAAATACCTGATCTCAACATCTTGACAGGACAACTCTTCACCCATGATGCAAAGCTCAATAGAAATGGTGACAACCCAATCTTCTGCCTTTTATATAGATAAGAATAAAGCTAAAGATAAAGCTAAAAGTAAGAAACAGGAAGAAGAGGCTAGTACCTCTCAAGCTAATTATGCAGGGAGAGGAAGAGGTGCTAGACGAAGGGGTACAAGAGGAAAACAAGGTAGGGGGAGACCCTACAACAATTCACCATGCAACATATGTGCATAAATAATCACATATGTTGCTTGGAAGATGATCCGCTAATGATGGAATCAAAAAACATAGGTACACATATGATCTAAGGTCCAAAACTTGCTATTTTGGTTGATACACCTACTCAGAGTGTTGAACCATTCTTTGAGTACAGCAGTAGTTGATAAAATTCCTTTTGGAGAACTTCAATTACCTTAACAACCTACCAATCATGAGTGAAATAATTAAAAATGATGGACTATATGTAGAGAAATATGTTTAGCAAATTGATCATGCATCCGGCCATTTACGAGTCTTAACAGTCACAGACCAATGAGCAGAGATTGATTAATATTTGATGATCGCAAGAAACATTACTTATGAAACTTTTTAGGATTAAAATAGACGGTATGCTGAAACTTTTTAGGATTGATTCCCTCTTGAATTAACTACTAATGATATGAGATTATATGCTTCCTAACTCCTCGTGGGTTTATTCCACTTTTACAATGGGTAATTGTGAAGCAAAGTTACAAGAGGTTGTACATATGAAGCCTTCCAAGTGTAATGTCAATATTTCAATCTTATGTGAGGGATCAAGTATGTAGGCTTGGGCTTAATTGCACCAATAGATCCCCCTCAAGCCTAACATGCTTGATCTTCATTGCTCCTTGATTTCATGGAAACCATCATCAATTTGAACATGTTTATCTTTGTTCCATCCCATGCTTTGGTTAGTATATCTTCGCATTGTAAATGAGTTGATACATAGGATAATTGGATATCCTTGCTAAGAAATTTCTCCCTTACATAATGATAGTGCACTTCAATGTGCTTAGTCCTTGCATGATATACAAGATTAGTAGCCAAATGAAGTGAGCTAGTGTTATCTCCAAAGATAATTGAAGTGTAGGAATGTATCTCCAAATCTGCATACAATTGCTTAAGCCACATAGCTTCCAGAGTTGCATTTTCCCAACCTCTATATTCTGCTTCTGTGGAAGATAAGGCCACATTTGGTTGCTTTTTGGATGACCAAGATACGAGTTTTGAACAAAAGATAGGTACCCTGAAGTGCTCCTCCTATCATCCTTGGAGCCAACCCAATCTGCATCATAATACATCATTATATCTATGTCAGAAGTGAAAGGATAGAACAATCCCTCATTCATTGTACCCTTTAGATACTTAAGCACCCTCTTTGCAGCTTCCATATGAGGCATCCTTGGTACATGCATGAATTGACTCAATGTACTTACTACATAGGCAATATCTACTCTTGTCAAAGTAGCATAATTAAGAATACCCACAAGTTGTTGATAGCTTGTAACATCTTCAAGTAATTCACCTTCATGTAAACTTAGCTTGTGGTTAAGCTCCATAGGAATACCTACAACTTTAGTGTTCTCCATCTTAAACTTTACCAACATATCATGTATGTACTTTCTTTGTGTGATGAATATACCTGAATCTATATACGCAAGTTCTAAGCCAAGGAAGTAGTTTAATAACCCAAGATCAATGATTTTGAATTCCTTCATTAATTGAGCCTTGTACGTGTTTATAGAACCATCAGATTTCTTTTTAATTTTCTATATCCACCTTGAACCAATTACCTTCATATCTGGCTTCTTGGGAACTAGTTCCCATGTGAGGTTTTCCTGCAATGCTTCTACTTCTTCCTGCATGGCTTCTCTCCACTCTTTCTTCTTCCTAGCCTCTTCAAATGAAGAAGGCTCTTCTGCCATAGAATCTTTAGTGATGTACACAGAGTGCTTTGTGACTAAGGATGTATCATATCCATACCTTATGGGCTTCTTACTTTCTCTTTGTGATCTCCTTAAAGCTTGATTGGAAGACTTGGGTAAATCCTCTAATTGCTTGTATTTGAACTTGCCTCTTGTTCCAAGCTTTGAAGTAAATCTAGTCCTCATCTTCTGAGTTGATGTCCTTTGCTTGGTATTGATCTTCTTTAGTGAGGGTTGGAAAATGATTTTCCAAATCATATGGTAACAACTTGACTTTCCTACAATCATCTTCAAACCATGAATTATTCTCATCAAATACTACATACCTACTAACTACTAATGCCTTGTTAATGGGATTGTATAGTCTATATCCCTTTTGATTCTGATCATACCAAATAAATATGCATTTCTCAGCCTTAGGGTCAAGCTTCCCTCTGATTTGTGATGGGATGTGTGCATAGGCAATGCACCCAAATATTTTGCAATGATCCAATGAGGGTCTCCTACCATTCCATGCTTCATATGGTGTCATCCCATCCAATGATTTGGATGGAAGCCTATTGACCAAATAGGTGGTTGTGCATATAGCCTGTGCCCATAAATAATTAGGTAACTTTTTCTCATTTAACATAAACCTAGCTGCCTCAACAATTAACCTATTCCTTCTCTCTGCCACTCCATTCAATTCAGAACTATACATGGTTGTTACTTCCCTCTTTATGCCTCTATCTTGTAGAAATAGATCAAACTCATGTGAAAATTACTCACCACCTCCATTAGACCTGATTCTCTTCAAGCTCCTTCCTGTTTGATTTTCAACTAGTGCCAAACACTTCTTGAAACATGTGAATAGCTCATCCTTATGCTTCATGAAATAGAGAATTGTCCACCTAGTGTAATCATCAATAAATGAGACATAGTACTTTGATCGTGAGATGGATGGATCCTTGCTAGGACCCCACACAATAGTGTGTACAAGCTCCAAATAGTCTTCATGGATGTATCCTTTCTTGTTGAATGGTTGCATGTGAGCTTTGCCAAATTGGCAAGCTCCACATTTGTATATCATGTGCTGCTTGGTCACATTGGGTATGCTAAGCACACTTTGATCCTTGCAAATTTGCTTCAGAGTTCTCTCTGCTATGTGCCCTAGCCTCTTGTGCCATATTGCCAACTCAGATAGGGTTTGATCTCTAAGACTGAATATTTCTATATTCCTTTTGTCTTCGATTTCAAAAAACAATCTACCTGACTTCTCACCTTTGGCAATCCTTTTGAAGCCTTGTTGGGGGTCTTCCACATATGCTCCATGCTTAGTGAATCTGACCTGTAGACCTTTCTCTACAATCTTCCGAGCACTAATTAGGTGTTTGGTTATAGTAGGCACATACAGAACTTGTCTCAAAAGGTTTGTACTACCATCAAATGTTTTGACATTTCCACCTTGCTTGATTGAGTGTTTAGTGTCATCACCTATTTGTACTTCATGCTTCCCCTTGGGCTCTTCAAGATCATATAATAGAGCTATATTTCCTGTCACATGATTGGAACAACCTGAGTCAAAGCAGAAAAGATGATCATCATCTTTAGCTTGCTTGGATGTCATGTTCATGATGAATAGAGAGACTTGTTGATCTTCAATATAGTTGTTAAAGTCCCTTCTTCCTCTTACACCTCCTTGATAATTGTTGTTGTGGTATCCTTGATTGTAGTTATGGTTGTAGTTGCCTCCACCATTGTTGTACCTACCTCTAGTTTGTCCATAGCTTCCTCTATTGAAGCCTCTTCCCATTTGGTTCCTTGTATTTCTGTAGTATTCTTCTGTAGTGTGGTTGTTGAGACCACATATGTTGCATGGTGAATTTTTGTAGGGTCTCCCCTTACTTTGTTTCCCTCCCTTGCCCCTTCCTCTAGCACCTCTTCCTCTTTCTGCATAATTAGCTTGAGAGGTACTAGCCTCTTCTTCCTATTTCTTACTTTTACATGGATCCTTAGCTTTATTCTTATCTATATAAAGGGCAGAAGATTGGTTACCTCTTGAGTTGTCACCATTTCTGTTGAGCTTTGCCTCATGGGTGAAGAGTTGTCCCATCAAGGTGTTGAGATCAGGTATTTGCATATCCATGTAGAGATCCATTATTGTGGTGAAGGACTCCCACTTGTCATCAGCCTTAATTCCATTGATGATTTGCCTCACTATGTGCTCTTCCTCTATCTCTTCTCCAATACTGCAAGTTGGTCTGCTACATCTTTCATTTTGGTTACATAATCAGCCACTCCTTGATTTGGTTGTTTCTTGAGGGTTGTGAATTCCATCCACAACTGATTGTTCTTAGCTCTTGTGTTTGAGGAAAAGTATGATGAAAGCACTTCCCAAGTGTCTTGGGAGGTCTTGTAATTTCTAGCATGTGGTAACAAGAAATCAGAGATTGAGTTTAGTAGATATGACTTGGCAAGAGCATCCTTTGCACACCATGTGGTCAGCTTTTCTTATTCTTCCCTTGTTGGTTGATTCTTGCTCCTCAAGGTGGGCATGTCTTCATCTCTTGAGATGTATCCATATAAGCTTCTCCCTTGAAGATATGCTTGCATCCTTAGGGAACACGATGAGTAGTTGTTCCTGTCCAATTTTTCAATGAAGGATGGAAATTCATCTCCCATCTTTATTGTGCTTGTTGTGATACCACTGTTGGAGGAGATGGTGGATACTCACAAGAGATGAATTGGTGCAGGTAAAACCTACTTCACACCTACTATAAGTGATGGTTGGAGAGTGTTGTGGGCCTCTTTAGCTAGCTAATAAGCATAAATAATCACATATGTTTCTCGAAAGATGATCCACTAATGATAGGATCAAAAATTGGTAGGCATATGATCCAAGGTCCAAAACGTGCTATTTTGGTTGATACACCTACTCATAGTTTTAAACCATTCTTTGAGTACAACAGTAGTTGATAAAATTCCTTTTGGGGAACTTCAATTCGAAAGCTACCAATCATGAGTGAAATTATTAAAAATGATGGACTTTATGCAAAGAAAAAATTTTAGCATATTGATCATGCATCCCAACATTTACGGGACTTGACAATCACAGATCAGTGAGCAGAGACTAATTAATATCTGATGATCGTGAGAAACATTACTTATGTAACTTTGTAGGATTAAAATAGATCGTATGCTAATGCTATCCTGCTTTGAATAATAGGAAATGATCCACTATACAGTGAGAACAAGCTCTGACAACTTCACTATTCTCATGCAATATGACAAAGACATGAGAGTAAGAAGTAATGCTCATGTATGTATTGAAGCATGTAAAAGTACGTCATTGGCAACAAATCATTAGTCAATGAGTGAGAAATGAGTGAGCTATGAGGTGAGCTCCTCCTCTCAATGAAAGTACATGAATATGATTTCTAAACCTCGGGATAGATGCGGGCCTTTCATATCCTCTTTTTATAGTCTTTGTTGGAGCCAAAAATTTGAATTCAAATTCAAATCTCTACCTAAAAGTGAATCCAAAAGTATAGGATTGATTCCCTCTTGACTTAACTACCAAATGATACAAGATTATATGCTTTCGAACTCCTCATGGGTTTATTCCACTTTTACAATGGGTAATTGTGAAGCAAAGTTACAAGAGGTTGTACATATGAAGCCTTCCAAGTGTTATATCAATATATCAAGCTTATGTGAGGTGATCAAGTATGTAGGCTTGGTCTTAATTGCACCAACAAATTCTTCACCCAATATGAATCTGTTGAGCTCACCCTCACTGGAATTTCTAAAACTTGGTTCCAACCCTTAGATCCCCACTAATTTGTTGATATAGAGCAATTCTTTGAAGAATTTATTGGTGAATTCACCAAGAGGGGTATCAAACATAACTTCTCTTACCTGTTTCATAGTTCTAAACAAGCTCCTAATGAATCTGTGAGACTAGCAGCTACACAGTTTAATCAATATGTGGACATATGCCCCATAGTTGAGAGTCCTACCTAGCAAAAAATGATATCCTTATTCATGGACAGACTGACCAATGGAAATTTAAGAACATTAGTGTATGTAAAATGATTGTAAACATTGGATGAATGTCTACAAGAGTGTATAAACTTCAAGGATAACTTAGTAGATGATTTGAAAATTCCACAAACCTCCCATAATTTTTAGGATGCTTCTAGCAATGTATCTTCCAAATCAAACAATGGTGAGGAATTAGTGTATCTAGTGGCAAAAAAGCTAAGTGTCCAAAACCAACATGATCAAAAGAATTATCAAAGCAATCATATGAGAATGCCCATGCTAAGAAGATGTGTTGGAAGAGCAGCATTCTAACTCCCTTGAATTACCAGAAAATTTCAAAAAATACGAGGTAGAAGAGAAGAGAATAGCAATTCAAATGTGAGGGAAGATAAAAAAGGAGAAGCATATGACAACAAAGAACAGACAAAAAAAGTAGTATTTGTTGGAGAATTCCTCTCCTAATCGCAGCGGAAAGTGTAGAAGACGTTCTCAGGATCAAGACTCTTGCCAACAGCTGAACCTTCAAATGAAAACTGGTACCAAATGAAGAATTCAATGAACTTGAAACTTTGATCACTCAAACTAGACACCTATAGCTTTAACATGAGCTATCAAACACTCAATTTGGAGCAGATTTTGGTTGGCAACTCGTTGATACAAAACAGGCTACCTGTCCACTCAGTTAGGCTAAAAACTGGACTTCACTAAAAACTGAATAACTCATAGAGCATAAATTATTTCATAAAAATGTTTTAGAAAGAGGAAGTAATCAAGATAAGCTTTCCAACAAATGTTTAAACACTAAAATTCGATACATATATTGAGAGATATGACTCTCACAAGTAGACTACCTAGAAATGGGTGTGCAGCTGGGCATACTCTATGAGAGTGAACTGAACGAAATGACTCAAAACAAATGAAGTAGCTACAAGGGGGCTTTCACGCCTTCTTCCTATATACTTGAGTGTCCTCCCTTGCCTCTTTTATAGCCAAGTGACCAAAAACTCTCATGATGAGTTTGAGAGCTCTTCTCCATCATTTCTCCACTACTTTGGACATCCACTCCTCTTACAGTTCAGTTTTTGGATTTGATTCTCTTTTGAACGATTCTCTTGACATTTCACCATAAATTGGAATGGTCTCCACCTGCACATCAAGATCAACCAAGAGCTTCTTAATCCACATAGCTTCACAAGTTGCAAAGGCTAAACCTCTATATTCAGCTTCTATAGATGATAGTGCAACAGTAGGTTGCTTCTTTGAGCTCCATGTGATAGGTTTGCTACCTATCATAAACACATAACCTGAAGTGGATCTTCTATCTTCCTTCGAACCAGCCCAATCAGCATCACTGAATCCCTTTACCTGCAATTCTTCATCATATCTATAAAACAATGCATCATTGACAGTGTGCTTCACATATCTTAGCACTCGTTTGGCTGAATTTAAATGTTCACTTGTAGGAGCTTGCATAAATTGAGAAATAACTCCAACAATATAACACAAATCTGGTCTTGTGATTGTAGCATAGATCAAGGAACCTATAATACTCCTGTATGTAGTTACATAATGTAAATTCTCTCCATCATTTGAGCATAGCTTCACATTTGTGTCCATAGGTTGAGTGAGTGGTTTGCATTCACTCATTCCAAATCTGAAAAGAACATCCAACAAGTACTTTCTTTGCATCAAGTAGATGCCATCTTTCCCATAGACTATCTCAATGCCTAAAAAGTATTTCAGCTCACCAAGATCTGAAATTTTAGACTCCTTACCGAGTTTCCTTTTGATCTCTTGTATTCCTGTAACATTACTTCCTGTTATGATGAGATCATCAACGTATATGCAAATATATACCTGCTTTCCTTCTCCTTTCTTCATGTAGAGAGAGGGATCTGCATTACTTGGACTATACCCACACCTTGTGAGGTACTCGACCAATCTTTGATTCCAAGTAGGTGGTGCTTGCTTTAGCCCATACAAAGCTTTCTTCAATCTACAAACAAAATTTGGATGCTTTTTGTCTTCAAATCCAATCAGTTGACTCATGTATACCTCTTCTTGAAGTTCACCATTGAGAAACGCATTTTTTATGTCAAGTTGGTACAATGGCCATCTCCTTGCTGCACTCACTGCAATCAAGGTTCTAATTGTTCCCATCTTTGCAACCGGGCTGAAAGTCTCTTCATAGTCGATGCCGTGAGTTTGCTTGAATCCTTTTGCTACTAGTCTAGCTTTATGCCTTGCAAGAGAACCATCAGCATTTCTCTTTATTTTAAACACCCATTTATTTGGAACAATCTTCATACCTTCAGCCTTTGGAACTAGCTCCCATGTGTGATTGTCCTTGAGAGCTTTCATCTCTTCTTGCATATCTTCTTGCCATTCTTTTTGTGTACATGCTTCTTCATATGCATCCGGTTCTTTGTCTTTGACCACCTGTGTCATATATGCAAAATGCTTTGCAATAAAACTATCATAGCTCAGCCTTTCAATTGGATACTTTGCTCTTGAAGACCTCCTTTCATTTCCTTTTGAACATTGCTTCTTCAACAGGTTCAACTTTACCTTTGGTGTGATCACCTCTTCATACTCTTCTTCACTTGCATTTGAATCACTATTTTGGGCAGCACTTTCAGCTTTAGATATTTCATAAGCTGATGTTGGTGATGAGGAATGACTCATTAGCCTCCCCTTCCATGTTGAGCTTTCTCCAAGTGATGTAGAAGCTTCTGGACCTGACATTTGAGTGCTTGTTTGCTGAAATTCTTCTTGGACAACACCTCCATCATCTTCGTAATCTTCTTCAAGAATCTTCTCTTTCTCTTTGTCTCCAAACCATGGTCTTAGCTCATCAAATACCACATCTCATGAGACTCGTAGCTCCTTTGTCACCGGATTGTAGCACCTATATCCCTTTTGCTCCGATGAATATCCAATAAAAATACATTTTTCGGACTTTGCCTCCATCTTTGTCCTTAGTTCTTGAGGGATGTGAACATAACACACACATCCAAAAACTTTGAGATGTGTAAGGTCAGGTTTCTTACCGGAATAAACCTCCTCAGGGGTTAGATTATGCACTCCAGCCGTTGTGCACTTGTTCATCAAATAAACGGCCGTACTAGTTGCTTCAGCCCAATAGTTTAGTGGCATCTTCATCTCGTTGAGCATGCATCTTGCAACTTCTATGATATGTCGATTTTTCCTTTCAGCTATTCCATTTTGTTGAGGTGTGTACCTACATGTAAATTGTCTTTTGATGCCATTTTCATAAAGAAAATCTGAAAATTCTTTGGAGAAATATTCTCCTCCTCCATCGGACCTCAATGTCTTTATGTAGCATCGTGTTTCCTTTTCTACCTGTGCTTTAAATCTCTTGAACATGGAGAACACATCTGATTTTTGTTTTATGCAAAACATCCATACTTTTCTTGAATGATCATCGATAAAAGTGACAAAATATCTATTACCAGCCACTGATGGTTGTTGTGATGGTCCCCATATATCTGTGTGTATCAAGTCGAGGACATTCCTTGCCACATAGTTCTTCTTGAATGGTTGTCGAGTTTGCTTTCCTAGTTGGCATGCTTCACAAAACTCATGTAGTCCAGCATCATTGAATCTTGGAAGACGTCTTACCACTTCATGGTTGCTCATGTCCTTGAGCTTGGGAATGTTGATGTGTCCAAACCTTTTGTGCCACAAACCAATTTCAGCAATCCTTTTGTTTCCAAACTGAATATACATCACCTTTCCATGTGGTTGTTGAATGTCCAAGGTGAGCATCCTACCTTCTTTCCTTCCTTGAGCAATGACCTTGAATCCTTCTCTTGGATTCTTTATAAAGCAACCTTTTTCATTGAAGATAACATGATATCCTTTCTCTACCATTTGTCCTACTGAAATCAAATTCTTTGCAATAGTAGGAACATGAAGAACATCAGCCAATTTCTTCTTATCTCCAAGCTTGATATCTCCAACATGCTCAATTGCGTGTTGAGTTTCATCACCGGTCTCCACACATCCTTTTCCACTTGGAGCTTGTAGCTTTGTGAATAAATCTCCTTGGCATGTCATATGGTTGCTGCAACCTGAATCTATGAACCATTTTTTATCATCACTTCTCGAGTTGTTGTAGTCATGCTTCATGGCAAGCATGGTTTGCTTGTCTCCTTCACTTGATGTACTCGCATAGTTATTTTGGCTCCTTTGGTTGCCTCCATTCAACCTTCCATTCTTTTGCCAACAATCATTTGCATAATGTCCTAGTTTACCACAATGATAACATGTTATACCTTTATGAGGATTGTATGAACTTCGACCTCTTCCTCTATTTCTTCCTCGACCTCTTCCATGTGTGTTGTCATTTCAGTTGTCCTTGTCGTCCTCCGAGTTGTGTTGACTGAAATTTGTATTGTTGTAGCTTCTTCCTCTTCCTCTCAAGCCTCCTCTTGAGTTCCTTCCTCTACCTCGTCATGCATATAACATTTGACTATGGCTGTCCTTACCTTTGTTGCCTTCTCCTTGTTGAGCAACCTCTTCAGCCACAAGATTTGGTATAATCTCGTCGAATGTTGGTAGAGGATCTCTATAAAGAATGTTTGTGATGAGGGGCTTCCACTTTTCTTCACTCCTCAAGCCATTGAAGGCTGTTTGGACAATGTCTTCCTCTTCTATCTTGCATCCAACTGATGCTAGCTAATCTCGAAGCTCCTTGATCCTCAATGTATACTCACTAATGCTTTGGTTTGAGCTTTTCTTCATGTTGTTGAGCTCGTTCTTGAGTTGCATCCTCCGAGACCTTGTTGAGGTAGCATACACCTTCTCCAATGCTTCCTAAACCTCCTTGGCTGTTTCTAAGCTTTGCACATGAACAATCATAGTGTTAGAAATAACTTGTGAGATGAGGAACATCACCCTTCGATTCCTCTCTTCCCAATCAGCAAATTGTCTCCTTTGTGCCGGAGTAATGTTGGGATCTTCAAGGTCCACTAGTTGTGGATCGTCTCCACTAACTAGACTCCATAAACATTTACCTTTAAGGTAATTTATCATTCTATACCTCCAAGACTGAAAATTATCTTTGTCTAACTTCTCAACTTGTTGTCCTAAATCAGCCATTGAAAACTTCCAAGATTGAAGTTTACCTCAAGTATTGTGTGGCGCTCTTCCTTGACTTTATGAAGCTCCCCCTTGATTTTTAGCTTCTCCTTTGCTTCACTTCAGTTCCAATGCTTTGCCTCTTCAAAATCCAATGCTCTAATACCAATTGTTGGAGAATTCCTCTCCTAATCGCAGTGAAAAGTGTAGAAGACCTTCTCAAGATCAAGACTCTTGCCAACAGTTGAACCTTCAAATGAAAACTGGTACCAACTGAAAAATGCAATGAACTTGAAACTTTGGTCACTCAAACTAGACACTATAACTTTAAAATGAGCTATCAAACACTCCATTTGGAGTAGATTTGGGTTGGAAACTCGTTGATACAAAACATGCTACGTGTCCACTTAGTTAGGCTGAAAACTGGACTTCACTAAAAACTGAATAACTCATACAGCATAAAGAATTTCATAAAACTGTTTTAGAAAGAGGAAGTACTCAAGATAAGCTTTCCAACGAATGTTTAAACACTAAAATTGGATACATATATTGACAGATATGACTCTCACAAGTAGACTGCCTAGAAATGGGTGTGCGGCTGGACATACTCTATGAGAGTGAACTGAACGAAATGACTCAAAACAAATGAAGTAGCTATAAGGGGGCTTCCACGCCTTCTTCCTATATACTTGAGTGTCCTCCATTGCCTGTTTTATAGCCAAGTGACCAAAAACTCTCATGATGAGTTTGAGAGCTCTTCTCCATCATTTCTCCACTACTTTGGACAGCCACACCTCTTACAGTTCAGTTTTTGGATTTGATTCTCTTTTGAATGATTCTCTTTTGGCCTCCACTACTTGCTGAAGTAAATGCTTTTATTTTTCATTTTTGTATTTTCCTTCTACTTGAAGAAAATCCTTTTTGCAAAAATATATACGAGCTTACTTCTTTATTTTTAACAGTATTAACCATGGAAGGAGAAGAGGAAAGATGTACTTACATAGGAAAGGATGTGTCAATGGATGAAGAACAAGAACTAATAGAGCTATTTCAAGAATATAGATACATGTTTGTTTGGACATACAAAGAGATCAAAGGAGTAGATCCCTCTATTTGTTCCCATAGAACTCCAATGACCCCAAAAGGGAAACCCTCGAAACAAAGAACATACACCTACAATGATGTTTATTCCTCCAAGATTAAGGAAGATATTGATAAGTTATTAGCAACAACATTTATATATGAGATTGAACACACGGAATGGGTATCATCTTTAGTTTTTGTGCCCAAGAAAATGAAAAACTTTGGGTTTGCATTAATTTGAAAAAGATTAATACAGCTACAATTTGGGATAGTTACCCATTACCCATAATGGAACATCTCTTGAAAGAGTAGTAGACAAGGAATTCTATAGCTTCCTTGATGGATTCTTAGGCTACAACCAGGTAGCTATTGCTATGGAGGATAAGCACAAGGCTACTTTTTCTATTGAATGGCGAGTGTATGCTTTCAAGGTTATGCCATTTCAGTTAACCAACACCCTAACAACCTTCCAGAGATTGATGTTCCATGTGTTTAAGGAGTTCTTAAGGAAAATTATGGATGTCTATGTGGATGACCTATGTACCTACTCTTCTCAACACATAGACCACATACCAGAATTGAGGAAAATATTTGATAAATTTAAACAATATCGAGTCTTTCTAAATCTAGAGAAGTGTGCCTTTATGGTCAAACAAGGCAAAATTTTGGGACATATAGTGTCAAAGACTGGCATCTCAACAAATGAAGATAAATTTAAAGTAATCTTAGAATTACCTAGACCCTAGAATGCTAAACAACTGCAAGCCTTCATAGGACATTGTGGATACTACAAACATTTCATCCACATGTATGCCGTAATTGTTAAACCATTGTATAGTCTATTAACTCAATTTGTGTGGGCACATGATTGCAAAAAGGCCTTAAATGAGTTAAAGAATGGACCATTATTGATAAACTAAATTTCTATTGGTAGAACGATTAACCTAGCTACACCCGATGGAGACATATTACCTAATTACATAAGTGGCTATATACTCAAGATGTATATGTAACCATTAAACAAAAAGATGTTAGCAAGACTCTTAGGAGCACAAAACAAAAAAAAGTAAGAGGAAAGAATAAGAGAAGAAGCTAGAGCAGAAGTGTTAGAATGTATACGAAAATGAAAGGAATGGATACAACAATGGGACGAAAGATATCTACAAGGAAAATAACCAATTCCCATGGCAAGCTGCCAAACTAAAGGCACAAACAATCTGGTGAACTTCATTAGACAACCCTATTTAAACTTAGGAATCGATAAAGGTGATTACCAATTAGTAGATTCATTTATTGAAATAGGAGTTACACTAAGTTGTATACTAGTTTTGCTAGGGAAGAAGCTAAAGGCACAACTTAGTCCCACAAATTCATGTATGATAGGAATTGGAGGCAACCTTGTTGAGTGTCTAGGAGAAATCCCAATGTCCTTACATCTTGGAAACACTACTGTGCAACAAAGACTTCTAGTTTGCAACGATGTGGACCTTCTGGAGGAGTGGGTTCTAGACAAGATTGGATATTTCAGTTTGAAGTTAGCATCCACGTTGCCCAAGGATACATATCGGCTAAAATAGACCATAGAGAACTATTTAGTCTTCTCGATGAGAGACCCTTAAAAATAACAGGGACAACAAAACCTAGGACCACAAGTCTAGATGACCTGGTGAACGAAATCCCAGCAAAAATCTTGTGTGATGATTGTTCTACTTCCTATTCATTTACATCTTGTCCCAAAATACATGAACAACTTAGCGATTCTCCCCAAGAGAGTGAGCCTGACAGATTGAGTGAGACCAGTTCACTTAAAGAAATTGGTAAGAAAATCAAGCCACCTATGATCTTACCAATAACGAGGACACAATCATGCCCAAGCATAAGGCAAGTATGGATTCGTAAGGATTGACTACAACAATGTGAATGGAGAAAGAGTTTGATAACACACCAGCATAACCGAAGGCAAGAAAGTCAAAGAGGTACAGAACTTCAGCAAAATCAATCCAGAATCTTACAAGTATGGGTACCAATGCACTTAGTGGAAGCTCAATGATCATGGACACAAATGTGGATCCCAAAAAAGATCATGGAACGAGCAAAACAAAAACAACAGACCTTCTATAACACAACACACTTAGTTGTCAATATGTTACTCAAAGACAAACTACCACAACTGAATGCATACACATGGAGGAGTAAATCTACTGGCATGAAGTTGAAAGAACCACAAGACAAGGCACAAAGGCAAATTATGACATTTAAGTGTCAATTGAAGGAGCGACAAGGAGTGTGTCAGACCAACAAGAAGAACAAGTCTTACACTCATTCTGAGAATACATGCATCCAAAGTATGCATGATAGGTGCTAGTGCAAATGAGACCAAGCCTACATACTTGGGCAATTAGTATTCACATCATTTAATCATTTAAAGTCACATCTAACTATTCCATTGTAAAAAGCAATTTACTTTTATCCTTGTAAAAGTGCATATGTTAATTGCACTACTTTCACATGGAGTTAGGAGGAATAAAATCACAAATCACTTGGTAGGTGATTGATGAGAAAGCAAGTCCTAAAGTTTAGGATTCACTTTATGGTAAGAGCTTGAATTTGAATTCAAAAAGTGGCTCCAATTCTAGCTATAAAAGATGGATCAAAATCTCGCATCATGGAGAGCTCGATTTGGACATCATTTGAGAGGGATCTATAGTGCTTAGTGAGCTCATCTTGTAGCTCCATCAATACCCTCATATTGTGCAATTATACATTGTCAATGTCTTTGTCACTCTATGTGATTTAATACATATACATTGATCAAATTTCTACTTCACTTCTCTGCTATGTTCATCTCAGAACAGTAAGCTTCTCAAACTTGGTTCTTTGTGCATACTTGATCATTTGATGTGATTTAAAGTGGTATAGATTTAGCATACTGCCTATTTTAGTGTAACAAAGTCTCATTGTCATTGCATCAATCAATCTTTAGATATATTCAAAACTCTCCTCACTTGTTTGCACATTGTTGAAGCCCAAAAATATCAGGATTGTCATCTAACTTGCTATGCATAATTCTCAGTGTAAACTTGATCATTCTTAGTGAGATAACTTGTAATTGGTAGCTATCTAAGTCAATTACATACTCCCAAAATGAATTTGATCAATTGCTAGCAGGTTGAGAGCACTACTCATTTTATTGAGCATGTGTAGAGACCAAAATAGCAAGTTTTAGCTCATAGTTGAATTTCCTACTCATTTGTTCTGATCCATTGAATAGAGGGTCACACTCCAAAGCACTTAGGTGATTATTTGTGGTTCTTGGGAAGATCAAAGGGTCTCCTTTACACTCTTCAACTTGTTCATGGCTGGTGTGAAGCAGGGATTTGCAACACCACTTCATTTCTAGAATCTATCCACCATCTCCTCCAACAGTGCTATCAAAGCAACATCAAAGCAAATGGGAGATGGATTTCCATCATTCATTGATAAATTGGAAAGGGGCAGATATCCAGCATGTTCTCTAAGGATGAAAGCTTACCTCAAAGGAGGAATTTTGTATGGATACATCTCTAGAGATTAAGAAAATGCCAATATTCAGAAGCAAACACCAACCTACAAGAGAAGAGCAAGAAAGACTAGTTGCATGGTGTGCAAAGGATGCTCTAGACAGGTCTTATGTACTTAACTCAATATCTGATCTCATATTACCTCATATTAGGAATTGCAATACCTCCCAAGAGACTCGGGAAGTACTTTCTTCATACTTCTCATCAAATACAAGGGCTAGGAGGAAGTAGCTTTGGATGGAGTTCACAACCTTGAAGAAGCAACCAAAGCAAAGTGTAGCTACATATGTGACTAAGATGAAGGATGTACCTGACCAACTTGAAGAAGAAATAGAAGAGGAGAAGATAGTAAGGCAGATCATCAATTTCATCAAGGATGATGACAAATGGGAGTCCTTCACCACAGTAGTGGACCTATATATGGACATGCAGATACGTGACCTCAGCACATTGATGGGACAACTCTTCACACATGAGACAAAGCTCAACAAGAATGGAGATAACTCTAGAGCTAATCAGTCTTCTGCCCTTTACACTGATAGAAATAAGAGTGAAGATAAAGGCAAAGGTAAAAGGAATGAAGAAGAGGCAAGTACCTCTCAAGTGAACTTCAAAGGTAGAGGAAGAGGTACTAGAGGAAGGGGAAGAGGAGGAAAGCAAGGCAGGGGGAGATCATACAACTCTTCACCTTGCAATATCTATGGCTTAACCAATCATATCACAGATGAGTGCTTCAAGAACACAAAGAATCAAAGAGGAAGAGGCTTCCACAGAGGAGGCTATGGACAATCGAGAGGTAGATTCAATAATGGAGGAAGCAATCACCATCATAATTACAACGAAGGCTATAACAACAACTATCAAGGAGGTTTCAGAGGTAGAAGAGACTACAACAATTATATAGAAGACCAAGAGGATTCCCTATTGATCATGAACATGACATCCAAGCAAGGTAATCCATATGGTACATTGAAGGGTCTTATTACCTGTTCCAGATTTTTGCTTTCAATCTTTGCTTCCTTCATGACTTTGATTACTTGATCATCAAAATCTTCAGTAAGATGGGACACCAGTAGTGCCCGCTCATGTCAGCTTAGTTCTGCAATATCCCGAGTATGCCTTTCATTGTTGGTCTCTGTTTCCTCCCTTATCGGTGAATGATGTAAGGGGGGAGAAAGAGGACGTACCTCAATCTCCTCAGTAGTTGTTGTGGAGTGAGGAACTACTGGTGTCCCCTCCTTGACCTGCTGTGCTAATTGACCTTGCAATTGCTTTATTAATTCATCTTTCTCTTTAATTTCTTCTGTGGCTTTCATAATTGTTTCCTTGTTTTTGAGGAGCTCCTCTCCTATGGTAGCAAGTTGATCAACATCTTCATTGCATTGTACTAGATATCGATTTTTTGCTAGCTTCCACTTCTTTCTCAATTTTCCAGTGTCATCCATATACCCTTTCTCCCAATGTGCTATGATGGCTTGCTCCTTCTTGAGCTGATCTTCATACTTTGCGATCCTTTCTTCCAATGCTCGTGTGTCCTTCTCTGTCGCTTGAGGAGCTTCTATTGGTTGGTTGCACAATAGGGCTATCATTAGTTCTTTATTCCTCTTTCTTAAATTATCAGCTTCATCCATGTACACCTTGATTTGAGATTCCAAAATTTTGCTTCTAGTATTCATGTGTGCCTTTTTTTCCTCGTTAACTTCATACCTACTTTGTAATTCTTTTAATTGTTCTTTTAGATTTTGATTTTCCGTTTCTCGTGTACTGCATTGATGCTTGGCCTCTTGGACGTCTGCCTCTTTCTCTTCTATTATCCTTTGTGCTTGAATTAATTGGATAGATAGATTCTCATCTATTTCTTGCAATTGATTCTTTTCCCGCATTGCTTTGTCGTAGTCAACATCAGCCTCAAGCATTAGCTGTTGAGTATTCATTGCAGTTTGTATCATTGGTTGTACAACTGGCTTGAGCTGAGTGACATCCATGTTTAACCATGTCTTTGGAATGCTTGGAGCTTCCCCGGTGCGTATGTCTTTGCCTTTCTCCACGTGTATGGTCTCGTTATGTGGTTGCCTTACTTGGAGCTTTACCTCTTGTTCTCTTGGCTCCTCTTCTTTATTGATAGATTTTGTGGCACTCCCTTGAAATGTGACATCAATAGAAGAGGGTTCTGCCACTACCCTTATTGGTGTGAAGGGTCCCGAATCTTCAACTATATTTTCAACCTTTTCTTCCTTGGGGTTCTTGAAAGGGACTTCTCCCACTAGCAGAGTCTCTTTGATTTGGATATTAGAGGTTTCATTCAATTTGACAACATGGACTCCTTCTTGAGGTGCCTCTTGCTTTGTGGCATCCCTACTTGTGCTATCAGGCATCTGCTCAATATTTGTGCCTTCCACGCCAAAGTCATCATGGACCTGATTTAGTTCTTCCCATTGACCATCGTCTCTAGAATCACTTCTAATATCCACATTTAACATTGAGGTTTCTGGTTTTTCTTGTGCGTCTGATGATGAGCTTGAGTTCATCAGCCCCAATTCTCTGTATCGATGAACCTTGGTCAGCCTCTTTCTTTGTTCCGAGTCTTGGTGGGCTTGTTGGTAGTGGTGCCCTTGCACTGAGAGGTTTACCTGTCCTTCGATATACTGGTGGGTAGCTTCCAGTGCTCTAGTCAATTCTTCCTCCATAATAGGGTGATTGTCTTCAATTCTCATCCTTGGAAGTACATGTCTTTCTTTGTAATTGGAGCTTCAGCTTCTGCCTACATCATTTCCCGTATCCTTTTCGTACCTCTCATTCTCGGTTGAAAGTTTGTTTCCGCTTCTTCTACGATCTTGACTCCTTTCTTCTTTCTGGGAACAGGAGCAATCTTTGCATACTTGGCCATTGCTTCCGATGACGGCATCTCTTGTAGATGTTCTCTAATGCCTAAAGCATGATATATCAATATGGTTAAGGCCACGCTTCCATTTAAGAATTTCTTATGATTCCACTACTTCTTTGCCTCGAATAGCTGTCCTTGAATGTATGGAGTCATATTGACTTCATTTCCCAATTTGTTTGATTGCATGTGAGAGCATTTGCATTATGATCTTTTGCAGTGCAGTGTATATGTGCATGTTGGGAAAGCAAAAGTGCTGATGGATGAGTCTCACTTCCTCTTCTATATCAATGCGATTGATATCTATGAATGTTCTGGTCTTCGCTCCTTGACTTTCCTCTTTCAAAATGGTAGTCCCATCTTTCTCCCATCCGAAAGCTTCATTAATCAGGTCATGAGTGAATTGTATAATGACCCATTCACCCACTGCATCGAGGACTCTCGCTTCTGGTACCAATGGATCATGTAATGCTAGATGTAAGGTGTTCATGACTTGCGTACATTGTTGGAAGTCAGGTTTGTATATCGGTAGTTCAAAGTATTTATGGATACCAGCTTTCTTCATAATGTCCATCGTCGATCGAAGTTCATGCACTACCTTGAAGTCTTGGGACATGATGGGGAACTGATGATCAGTATCCATGATTTTGATTGTCACTAGGAACAAATAATCCCCTGCTGGTTGGTCTTTTCTAAACCAATGACCTTTTGCTTTAGTCACACTTTGTAGAGGGAATTCCCTCACTTCCTCTTGAATGGTCGCTTCAAAGTCCTCAGAAGCCATCTGCACTCGTAATGAAAAGAGCATTAGCTTCTTATAGAAGACATGTCTTCAGTGATATGTGTTGCAATGACATTTCGTTCATCACGACACTCCGTTCCCCTTGCTTACAAAAGATCTCTTACCACATATTTTTTCTTTTTTTTTTTTCTAAAAGAAAACAAGAATTAGTGTAACCGAAGATTTTATGCTAGTAAGAGAAGAAAAAATGCTTATTATGATGCTCACATCAAATGTAAAGGTGTTAGAGCGGGAGATCTCGTGTTGGTTTACACTTTTAAACAACATGCAAAGAGAATACAACAAAGACAATATGGTCCTTTGATCTTAAATCAAAGTTTCTCTAGTGGAGCCATAAATTTAGCAATATTAGATGGACATATACTTCCAAAATATATAAATAGATGTAGAGTCAGAAAATACGTGGAACCCTTGATAGAAAAAATTTTGACTTGACTCTTAGGAGCGCAAAATTGAAAAAGGGAAGAAGAGAGAATACAAGAAGAGCAAGAAGAGAAGCCCTAGAAAGAATCAAGAAACAAAAAGAGTGGATTAGAACAGGTGATGAAAGGTAATTACAAGGTGAAGAACCTATTCCCATGGGGAGCTATCACACCAATAATATAAGAACCCTTGAAAGCCAGATACGACAACCATACTTAAACCCAAGAGTTGGAAAGGAGGAATACCGACTAGCAAACTCTTTGATCAATATAGGAGCATCCCTAAGTAGTGTACATGCCTCTTTAATTGAGAAATTAAAGATGCCTTTGACTCCTACTAAGCTTATATGATATGTATTGGAGGTAATATCATTGAGTGCCTAGGAGAAGTAACCATATCATTACATTTAAGAAATACCACCATGCAACAAAGAATCTTGGTCTGTAAAGACTCTGATCTACTAGAAGAACTAGTTCTAGGACAATATTGGATATATCAATACAAGGTTACAATACATCTACCCCAAGGGTATGTTTCAGTCAAGGTAGGGCATAGAGAATTCTTTAGTCTTTTAGATGAGAGACCACTAAAGAAAATGGACTTAGAGAACCCTAATGAATAGAATTGATGTATGCATGATTTAGAATCTCAAAAAACCCTCGTTCTCCAAAATCATATTAGAGAGCCTTAATGCGGTTATTTATTCTAGAGAGGAACATGCAAATTTGTTAACAAGTCCACCACGAGGAAGAAAAATTGTATATTTCAAAAGAAAGGAACAAAGAGAAGTAGGACCAAAAAATTTTAAAATCTAAGCATAATTTTCTTCTTTAAATTCCCATGATATCATGTCAAAAGCCAAATGCTCTAGAGGAGTCCTCTAGATGCATGATTACTAAATATTGTAACATTAGCCTTGTATCATAGTAGGGATTTAGTAAATTTCAATAAAAGTGTTGGTCTCTTGTGGGAAAGGAACATTTTTAGGGCACATGTATATAAATCATTTGATGACTCTTTGTAAAGACTTTTTGCCATTGTGAGTAATCAAGCTGAATTTTCGAGTTTGCTTCTTCTCTGTTGAGTATCTTCTTCTCCAAGAGATTGCATGTGTGTCTGATGCTTGAAATGTGTGCCTAGGAGTGTTGTCTATCCCTTCCCCTCTTGTTTTACCCACTGTGGTGCATGTGTGAAGCTTGATGAGCTGTGAAGCAAGAGTTGGTGTTTCCCATCATTCACTCTTTTGCCCATAACTCAAAGCATGTTTATCAGATTAGGCTATATATATATATATATATATATATATATATATATATATATATATATATATATATATATATATATATATATATATATATATATATATATATATATATATATATATATATATATATATATATATATATATATATATATATATATATATATATATATATATATATATATATATATATATATGATGCCTCTCATCGGGAGCTTCAAAATGACCCATTAATGATCGCATTCGAATCTTATAGTTGAGAGAAAAGCCCTTATTTTTGCTTATTGTTGTTATAGGTATCACGACGTGCATTTCTAGTGAGATAAGTGACTTGAGAGGTAGATGAACTTATGATACATGCCTTGTGAGCTCATTCTCTTCATTTTCCATCATGTGTGCACATGTCTTCATACACGATATATCTAACTCCACGGATTGATAACTAAGCATGTATTAATCCACCACTATATGTACTTGTGAGCGATTGAGGTATAGTCTCAGTTACCAGTCCCTAAGACTCTACAATTGAGGTGCACATGTTTTTGATGTCGTTGTTGGGGAACTAGTCCAATCAAGGTGCCTATGTGATGGTAACGGCTGAGGATTGAAGGTATCATGTGATGAGGTGCAATTTCAATAAATGACAAGTCACTAAAATGTTTGCACTCATTACTTCACACACTTGTGATGTTTAATGAGTTTGTAGGATTAGGAGTAAGGGAGTGAGAGAGAATAAGAGTTTAGGACCAAGAGTAAGTTGGAAGGATTAGTGTAGGAAAATCATCACAAGAAATCCAAAAAAATTGACTCATTTTCATTTCACGCCTTGGTTGATGGGGGATGATTGTAACACCCCAATGCAACAATGGAAGATCGCTGCCCTCCACTAGGTCCACAAGTAGTGATATATGCTCACTGTTTTGAACTTTTCTTTGCACCTATATAGAGACTTGTAATGAAATTTTAACTTACCGTAGACTATAAGAGCCATCCAACAAGCTTTAAATCAACCCAAATGGATATTCTAGCTGGGAGAACCATCCTCTACAAAACAGGCTACTTGTTTGCAACACTCTGTACCTATGTGTAGAGATATACCTTCACAAAGTTGTCGATTTCTCACAAGTCACTTAGTCAAAGAACTTGAAACTTTGGCAAAGTTCATGGCACTATATGAGAGACCAAATGAAGCTTGAAATAATGAAAATGTGTACAATGAGAGACCAAACAATGTTCTACAGTTTGGTATAGTCAGATTTGGAAAAGTCTAACTACACCTCTAGATAGAGAGGAGCAAAATCAAGAGAAAATGAGGTAAGCAAGCAAGGGGGCTACTTGGTGGAGTTTATGACTTCACTAAACTAAGTGGAAAACTTGTGAAATGCACACAACTCAAGAATAAAAGGTAGGATGGTGCATATATAAAGTTTTACTTTTCCTACAATCTAGCTAACCACCCACCAATTAGTGTAGGTGCACTTTTTGGTGGCTGATTTATGAGATTTGAATTTGATTGAGTTTGGTGGAGCTTCTAACTTGCTTCCATGACTTTGGATCCTCCTTTTTTATTGTTCTACTTTCAAAACTTATGGTTGAGTCCTTTTGCATGATTGAGACTTGATTTTCAACACTCCCCCTCAAGTCTCCTTGCTCCTTCATTTCAATGCATGCCTTGAAGTGTTGTAGCTTTACTCCATCCAAAGATTTGGTGCTACTTCTTTCACTTGAATGAGCTTCAGTCCTTTTTGTTCCATGCCAAGCTAATGTAGTAATCTCCTCTGATGGTGTGCAAGTGGTTGGACCACTCATCTCCATGCTTTGTTGTTGCTCTTTGAGCTTCTTCTCAACTTCATATGCATCGTCATCCTATAGCACATCTTTGCTACGATATCAAGGCAATAATGCATCAAATATTACATCCCTAGATACTTACACTCTTTGGTGCAAGGGTTATACCATCTAAAACCCTTTTTCTTTGAAGAATATCCAAGAAACATACACCTATCTGCCTTCGTGTCTAACTTGTGTCTCAATTCTTGAGGTATGTGAGCATAACACACACAACCAAATACTTTGAGATGTGAAAGGTTGGGTTTCTTACCACACCAAGCTTGATAAGGTGTAACTCCATGTACTCATGAGGTTGAAAACCTATTCATAGTTTGTATGGTTGTATTTGTTGCATCTGCCCAATAAGATTTAGGACATTCATTTCATTTAACAAATCTGTAGCCACTTCTACTATGTAGTTATTCTTCCTCTCTACCACCCCATTTTTTTGAGGTGTATACCTGCAAGTGAATTTCCTTTTGATGCCATGTTCATGTAAAAAAATTGTAAATTCATTTGAAAAATATTCTCCCCCTCCATCCAATCTGAGAATCTTTATATACTTCCGTGTTTCCTTCTCCACTAGGTTTTTGAACCTCTTGAAGTGGTAAAACACCTCTGACTTTAACTTCATGCAATACATCCAAAAAATCCTTGAGTGATCATCTAAAAAATGTGACAAAATATCTATTACCTCCAATGGATTGCTCCCTTGTAGGCCCCCATACATCTATGTGTATGAGATTCAACACTTCATTGCTCACATGTGCTCCCTTCTCGAATGGCAATTTGCTTTGTTTCCCTAATTGACAAGCATGGCACGAATGTTGCATATTTTGAGATCTAAGATCAGGTAGACCACTCACTAAGCCCTTCCTTTTCATGTACTTCATGCTTTGTAAGTTTATGTGTCTGATTCTTTTATGCCATAAGTCGATTTTTGCAATCTGTTTATTTCCAATTGACAAGTAGACTGTGTGAAGGGTTGATGGCTTTACCTTTACAGTGAAAAGTTTTCCTGCCTATTTCCTTTTGCTATGAGCTTGTAGTCCTGCATGATGTCTTCAATAAAACATCCTTGATCATTGAACCTGAACTCATAACCTCTTTCAACCATTTGACCTACCAAAATCAAGTTCTTTATGATGGTTGGCACATGTAACACATCCTTCAACACCTTGGAGCTTTGAGATCCATTCAATGCAACATCTCACACATGTGTAATCTTGTGCTAAGTGTCATCCCATGTCTCTACATGTCCTTGAGTGATGGGTGAGTGTGAATAAAAGGAAACATCTTTATTGCAACTCATATGGTTGCTACATACACTATCAATGTACCATGTAAAATCTGAATTGACTCTTTCACTTGACCCATACATCATAAGCAAATTCTCATTCTCTAAATTTTTTGAAGTAATATCATAGTTACCTTGGTTCCTTTTGTATCCTTGATTTTCCCCTCCTTTGGACCAACACTCTCTTGCGTAATGGCCCGATTTTCCACAATTGTAGCATTGTCCATTGGATGCTTCTGTTCCATGTGATTTTCCTCCTCTTCCTCTACTCCTTCCTTTTCCTCTTGATCCATAGCTTTGGTTGTAGCCTTCTTCGTTATTTGAGCTTGAGTTTGACCTTCCTCTCCCTATGCCTTGGGAGTTTTGTCCACCTCTTTTGCCTTTGCCTCTACCTATGTAGAAAACTTGGGCTTGGTTGCCCTTTGATTGTGAACCTCCTTGTTTCATCTCCTCGGTCACAATCAATGTGACTAATTGATCAAATTCTGGTAGGGAATCCCTCACATAAATTGATGTCATGAATGCTTTCTACTTTTCATCCTCTCTCAAGCCATTGAGAGTGTGTGCAATAAGATCGTCATCTTCAATTGGGCTCCCAATTGAGCCTAAGGTATCTGCAAGCTCCTTAACCTTCAAAATGTACTCATTTATGTTAGTACTTGGTGCTTTCCTAATATTATCTAGCTTATTCTTCAGCTGAATATTCCTTACCTTGGTTGATGAAGAGTACAATCTCTCCAAGGTCTTCCAAACCTTGTTGGATGTGTCCAAGTCTTGTATATGCCCTATCATGCTATTGCTTATGTGTTGGGATAGAATGAATATGACTCGCCTATCCCTTTCTATCCATTCATTAAGTTCCTTTACCTGAACTTGAAGTGGTGGATCATGTTCATGATGCATTGGCTTCATGCCGCTAACTAATCCCCACAATCCTTCGCCCATAAGGTAGTTGCTAACTCTAAATTTCCATGGTTGATAATTGCCTTTCTCTAACTTCTCTACTTGTGCATTATACTCGGCCATACTAAGCTCTAAGATGCTCATCTAGCTTCTCCTCAAGTTTTTGTATGCTTTAGAAAGTTCGGATATTACCTTTTGATAGCTTCTCCCTTACTAACCTTTGACTAGTTGAGATCCCAAACGATATAGCCCCCTTTTGATGTCTTCTTGCTTTGATAGATCCTCCTTGTGCTTCCATGAGTTGTCTTGATCCCTTCAAGTCTTCAATATGATTCTCATTGATGCCTTCAAGCCTCCAAAATGGATCTCATACCACTGATGGGGGATGATTCTAACACCCCAATGCAACAGTGGAAGATGGTTGCCCTCTGCTAGGTCCACAAGTAGTGATATATGCTCACTATTTTGAAGTTTTCTTTGCACCTCTATAGAGACTTAAAATGAAATTTTGCAAAATTATGGTACACTATAAGAGATATCCAAAAAACGCTAAATCATCCCAAATGGATATTCCAACTGGGAGAACCATCCTCTACAAAATAGGATACGTGTTTGCAACACTCTCAACATATGTGCAAAGATATACCTTCACAAAGTTGGAAATTTCTCACAACTCACTCCATCAAAGAACTTGAAGCTTTGGCAAAGTTTGTGGAACTATATGAGAGACCAAATGAAGCTTGAAATCAATGAAAATGATTAGAATCGGAGAGAAAAAATGCTATGCAATGTAGTACAGTTAGATTTGGAAAAGCCTAACTACACCTCTAGATAGAGAGGAGCAAAATCAAAAGAAAATGAGGTAAGCAAGCAAGGGGGCTACTTGCTAGAGTTTATGACCACTAAAATAAGTGGGAAACTCATGGAATGCATATAATGTAAGAAACAAAGGTGGGATGTTGCTTATATAGAGTTTTACTTTTCCTATAGTCTAGCTAACCATCCATCAATCAGTGTAGGCACATTTTTGGTGGCTGATAGATGAGATTTGAATTTGATTGAGTTTGGTGGAGCTCCTAACTTGATGTTGCTCTAGCACAATGGTGAGAACCACGTTAAGAAGCTTCACCTCCTTAATGTCAATCCGTGGGAGAGGTAGGAATGATATGAAGATCGTGAATGTGAGATGATGTGAGAGTGAAGGTGAGAAGCACAAAGATGCACACACACATACACACACACAATAAAGAGACAAGCAAGACACAATGGAAGGTGGGAAATTAGCTCTATTACTCAAGAACACTCTTACAAGCTCAAAATGACTCTAATCTCAAACAAGCTACAATGAACCAACCTCAAAAATGAGCTCTCTAGCTCTTTTTATAGTTTCTAGACTAGTTTTGACCGATTTCACATCTAGTGACCGGCCTAGTTAAAAAATAGGTCCTAGAGGCTATTTGGAAGGGTAAACGATGTCTAAAAATAACAAAAATTGGTACAAGCATTCTACCTAAGCTCCTCAAGCTCGAGGACTCCTCGGCTTGCACAAAATGGAGCTATGGATTACAAAATGTGGTTTTCTATGATACATATGTTACAATTAGTGATAATAATCACTGTTTGAATGTTTGGAGAATTAATAAGAAATATATTTGTTTGACAAATTGATCCGCCTGGCTCCCTGCTCCTTCTTTACATGCTTCCGTGGCGTTTGTGCCTCTGGCTGCTTCCAACACCCCCCTCCCTCTCGCTTCTGTCGTCCCTGACAGAACCTTGTTGTGAGGTCTGCCGGATGTAGTTCTGTAGGAGGTCCTGAGCGAGGGTGTGCTCTGATATACGAATGCCTCGGGCTAGATCAGCCTCGAGTTTCTCCCAGTCGATAGGTTGTGGTTCGTCTGGTGGTGGGAGCTGATAATGTGTGGAGTACACCATTCGTTCACAGGCGAATAATTGCAATAAGTGTGTGGGCCTGCTTATAAATACCTCTGAATGGTACTCCCAAAAGCCGGTGGTGAACATTTCTTCGAATGTCTGCTTGTAACATGCCGGCAGGTATTTGATTCTGCAGTGCCAGGCGTAACACACCCGTAACGATGTCGTTGTGCTCATATCATAAACTAAATCAAAGTTGCCATGCTCGAAGCCCGGGGTGTTTACATGGGGAGCCTTGATGCGTCGGAAGACTTTAAAGACCATCTGCATCATGTCAAAGATTTTGACAGTCATGTGCGCGGCAATATCATCCATATGCTTTAACCTAGGGAGCAAGTGGCGGATCGTCGCCATCATGTAGCCTACTGTGGGTAACTCGATTGGTGGCCTGAAATAGGGATAGTTCAGCCAGTCTTGGCACTGCTTATTGTTCTGTAGCTTAATAGCGAAGGCAGTCCAAGAGCGGCGTCGGGGGACTGGTCCCCAACATGGATTAAATTTTAAGTGCAGCGGCGCTTTCACCCATGTGCTCATCATCTCGGGATAGTTTTGCAATAAATCTCTGCGCCAGTTTGGTTGAAGGATTTCACCTCTCTGCGCCCTTGGTGGCAAGTCCTCTGGCTCGAATTGAGTAGCATGCGTTGGTTTCATGCCGGTTTCTTTCTCGATGGCTAATTGGTATTCGGCCATTAACATGAAGTACGGTTTATATTGGAGCTCATGCCCAGATATGTATCGTCGCGGGGCCAATTGAGCAAAGAATGGTGACTGTAAAATTTTCTCTTCAATTATGGCCATGGCATGTAGCTGTGCCTCTACTCTGGCCGAGTGTGTCGTTCCGAGTTCTTCCACTGTCTTCATCCACGCGGGGGTAGGTAATTCATAGGTCATCTGGCCTTCGGCCGTGACACGTCCGCCTGGGATGGGTATCGGTTCGTATGCCTCTTCAAATGTCTCCTCCACCGGGATAGTGACGGTTTCTTCCTCAGCTGGTAGCTCAGGTGGGGAGTCTGGCCTTGGTGGTGCTTCATAGACTGCAATTCTCGATTCAAGATTTGTTACCTGGGCCCGGAGTGCGTTGAGTTCCTCTAAAATTTCAGGGGCAGGGTCCGCAGGTGCTGGTAGTTCTGCTGCTACGTGTACTTGTTGTGTTGCCGGTTCTCTGAGCTGTAGCAGCTTGTGATCTTCCTTTAACTTTTGGTGCTCTTCATTCATACGATCATAGTCCTCGAGCAATCGCACATGATCATCTAGCAACATCCGCATCGATTCAGATGGGATTGCCTTGAATCTGCTCGGACTTAAGGGTTGGTCTGGATGGTCCAAAGCCGCCTCCAAGTTTTCTCTATTCTGCTCTTGGAGTCTCTGGTTCTCCTCTTTTGCTGCGGCTAAGTGTCTTCTTAGTAAGCCCATATTTCTAGTGAGCGTTGCATTGCGGACGGTCTGGGCTCGAAGTAGGTTGTCCAAATCCGCGGTGGCCTCTTTTGTTTTCTCCTCACTTTCTAGTTCTAATTTGTGATAGGCCTCTCGTAAATCTTGGTATCGGCTATTCAGTGAGGCGTTCTCAATGGATAATGAATTAAGCTGCGTTTGTAGTTCATTCGTCGTTTTCTGCAGCTGTTGATAGTTGGTGCCGAGTGATGCAAACTCATCGCGGACTTGCGTCATGCATGTGAACATGTGTTGAAATGCGGTGTCTATGGTGGGCGATAGCAGTAATGAAGTACTAAATGAGGATGCAGTGGAAGTGGATGCATCGGGAATGGGAAATGGGGTTGGGACAGTGGATGCAGTGGTGATTGTGGAAAATTGTGTCGTGCCTGAATATGAGGGTGCTGTGAGTGGAGTGGGTGGTGGTGAGGTGGATGGTGATATGTCCATGCCATTGGACGTGTTTAGTGTTGTGACTGTGAAAAGTGGTGTGATTGTGGGTGGTTGTGTAGGTGTGAATACGGGATTTACAAATGTAGAGTAGTTTACAGGGGGGATGGTTGGAGCAGCTTGGTGAAACGGGGAAACAGGGGTTATGGTAGGTTGGGGAGGTGAGACTGGTGAGAAGGTTAGTGGGGTTAGAAAGGGGAATGGGGTTCTTAGAGGTGGGGGAAACACGGGGAAAGATGAAGGGGTGAAGGGGTTAACATGTAGATACGAAGGATTGGGTGTGGGCATGGTGGTCTGAATGGGTAAGGCAAAGGTTGTGGCTATGTTGCTTTGTACAGGTGTGGATGTGGGGGAAGCAGGTGGGTGTGTGGGTGCCATGGATCTTGATGGCTGCTCTGATTAAGTCCTTAGAGAGATAAAATCTCTTGTAAGGTGGATCATCCACTAGAGTAGGCAATATGAAGGTTCCTGGGATGTCCTTATTCTCTGATGCCAGTAAGGTAGTGATTAAGTAATAGCACCTGTAAAAATCCGGTTTGGGCAGAGGATCACTGAAGTATTCTGTGAAGCCTGCTCTGGCCCAAACATGAGTTAAATCCTGGGTGCTTTGTAGGGCTTCGAACTCTCTGGAGAAAAACTGGTATTTTCCCCACGTGCGGTCATCAAATGTCAGAGAGGATTCAAAAATAAAGTCCGCGTCCGCAAGGGGTCCTGCAAGGCCCTGAAACCAATGAGAGTTCCTGTGTATCTTTTCGGTGTAGCCCATGGGTGGGTTGTCGATAGGCATTGGCCCTGGAAATCCCTGAAATTCCGGCGGTGGAGCAGTCGGGTGGGCTTCTGCTCGTAGCACGTTGAGTGGTACTGCCGCTACACTGGGGCCTGCTCCTGATGTTCCTTCGTCGGTTTGCATGGTGATTGGTGCGCTAGTGAGAAAGATCTGCTACAAAAGATTAACACATTAGCATGGAAATTAATCATGATCCCATTAAAGTGAGACCGCAATCCCTTTCCATAACTGATGCGTAACCCGTGTAGCCAAGTGTTGTGATGTGATGGATGCAATGTTTCTTGCAGCACTAGTGCAGGTCTCTAGACACCTATACGTTTCAGATCATGCATACATTTCTTGATGAGATGAGATTACGAGTGATGTGGGATGATGGTGTGTGAATTTATACAAGGTTTAAAGGTTAGTGATTTAGTACAAGGTTGTATGTTAGTCGGGGGGTAGTTAGACAATGGGTTAGGGGAAGACGGTTGGACACGTTTCGGTATCCATTTCCTAAGGATCTTGGATTGGGTGGTGGGTTTCTGCTGAGGGGTCAAAGGTAGTATCGCGTGTGGTGGTGTTGAGGGATGAAATGAGTTGGGGGGTTTATATATTACATGGCTTATGGGTTGAGCTATGATACATAGTTTGGGCACCCAAATCTGCGTGGGCGTAGGTCTATGGGTAAGGTACTTCATGGCGATCCACATTTGTCGAAGGCGCGGACCTGTAGAAGAAGGTCGAGGGGATGGTGGATATCGATTCTGTTTCTGTTCTGCCCTTTTTTTGTCGATTTCTGCTTGGCTGGAGTTATTTGGTGCTTTTTGTCCTTTTGGTACCCATATTTGTCTGGTGCCGCTTCCTTTGGGTGGCCTAAACTGCTTTCCTTGTTGTTTCCTCCGATGCTGCAGTCGGTCTGGGTTCCTTCGTCGTGGTTGACTCCGTTGTTGTTGAGGTTGAGAGGTCGGATGGACACTCTGCTTTGGAAAAGAAGGGAGTTCCAACACTTGCGTGACCTGCCCATTAGGAAGTGATGCCTTATTTAACTTTAATCTAGGCCAGTCCGCAACAAGTTTGGAAGGATGAGCACCGCAGGGTGTCGTGCTCATACGGCCGCTGATGCAACCCACCTGACCCCTGATTGTGCCCTTCTGCCCTTGCGGTTGGGTAACTGTCTCTTCTAGTTTGCAGGAAGTCCCAGGGAAGATCTTCTGTCGTCCTTCTGACTGACAACTGTCCATAGCCAAGCCCAAGTGGGTTGGTGTAGACGTAACGTGACTGGTCTGCCCAAAATTCTTCCTGTCTTCCGTCTCATGCGTTTCATAGGGTCTAGGGTCACAACCGTCAAGCGGAATGCCGTTAGGGAAGTCAAGCGGTATCACTCGCTTCTGCTCTAAGGTTCCAATCCGTAAGGAGCCTTGTCTAAGATTTAGGTCCACTGAGTGATCGTATAGCCAATCTTGGCCAAGGATTAGGGGTTCTATCAGGTCGTCATCATGGCACACTAATAGCTTCGCTGTCATAGTCACATCCTTAACGAGGATAGGAAGGTCCACCTCACCCATGCAAGGGGTTTCCATGCCTCCTAGGCCTATGAGGTATGCCTCAATTGGCAGCATTTCTATTCCTGAATCCTTATAGTGGGACCATCTAATCGCACTAGTCGCAGCACCTGAGTCAATTAAAGCCCTGAGTTCTTGGCTATGGTTACCGTGCTCTAGCCTAACTGTAACAAATGGTCTCCTATCCACTATGCTAGGATGAGTGGTTGACTTTACTTGACACATGGCCATGGGATATCTGGGTGATGTTTCCAGATGGTTATAATGTTCTCTCCCTAGTCCTTGTCTTCTTAGCTTCATGCGCTTAATGCGTTCTATGGCTTCTGCCTGAGCTTCCGCTCGTATTCTATTTTCTTCCTCCTTACGCTTCTTTGCCAACGTGAGTCGTCTAAGCATATCCTCAGTAAGAGGTTCTTGATATAGCCTGACTCTACAGCCACTAATGTAATTAGGCATTATATCTCCTTCTAAGGTGGCTAACTGTACTGCTCCACTAGTCGAGAGTCTGTTAATGATCATAGGTCCATAACCTCGCTTTTCTAACTTCCGTGCATGCTGTTTCAGCGTATACACTAGAACTAAATCTCCTTCTTTTAGGCCTTTATCTTTCACATGTGCATCAAAATATGCTTTCTGTCGCTTCTTCGCTGCGTATATTCCTGCTGCTGCTTTCAGCCTAGTTTCTCCTAATCGTTCCAAGTCCATTATTCTTGCTGATAATTCATGACCGGTCCACTGATGTTCTTGTGCAACCGTAAGGGTCGGTATCAAGAAGTCGAGAGGAAGCACTGCATTCTGACCAAAAACCATCTGAAAGGGAGTTGCATTGAGTACGGTCTTGTAGGCCACTCGATATGCCCAAACGGCGTGGTGTAGCTGTTTGTCCCAATCTGAACGTTTGTTGTTCACTAGTTTTGTCAGTACGGTACATAATATCTTGTTAGTGCTTTCAGCTTGACCATTGGCCTGAGGATGATATGGTGCCGATTTCTTGTGAATCACCATAAAATCCTGTAACAAATATTCAATGACTTGGTTTAGAAAGTGAGTGCCTCGATCGCTCACTAACTCTATAGGCAATCCATATCTTGTAAAGACATTTTCAAATAAGAATTTTGCCGTCGTGTGTGCATCATTCTTTTTTGTGGCTTTTGCCTCTACCCATTTCGTCAGATAATCTATGGCAACAATAATATATTCCGCATGTGTACCTTTTGCAGGGGGGTTGATGGGTCCTACAAAGTCTATACCCCACTTAGAAAATGCACGTCCGCCCATCATGGGTTTCAATGGCATTTCATCTCTGCGAGTAGGAAACTGAGTTCTTTGGCACACGTCACATCTCTTTACATAGGTATGGGCATCCATGTGAAGAGTGGGCCACCATAATCCTGCAAAGAGGATGGCTTTGATTATCCTATCGGGTCCAAAATGACCTCCTGCAACACCTTGGTGTGCAGTCTCTAGTATGCTCAGATAATCGCTTTCATGAACACATTGTCTTAAATATCCATCTCGTCCTCTTTTGTATAAGTTATCGCCAATAAGTGAATAGTCGTGAGCTTCCTGCTCTAGACTACGTTGTCAAGCTAAGGTCATTCCTTGAGGGAATGTGTTCGTCCTCAAGTATGTCACTAAAGGTTCACTCCAGTCTGGTGTGAGAGACACGTGATATAGTGTCGCATGCTCTACTGGTGGTCTTTCACCACAAACATGGCATTCCTTATACAACTTGTAGACATCTGCTTCCATCGTAGGCCAATATACTCCCAATCTCTACAGAGTCTGTAATGTTCGATGTTTTGAATGATGTTGCTTTAGTGCACCTACGTGTGCTAATTGCAACCAATTCGCATGTTCTGATTCATCTACACAACAAGCAAGAATCTTTTGATTATCCTGTTTATATATGCTTCCTGCCATTATTTGGTATCTCTGAGACTTGGTAATCTCTCCTTCTTTGATCTTTATTCTAGGATTCTTGGGTCCGTATGTCAGAATAGGGACTATAGGCTTAGCCCATTCTGGTGCTATCTCAAGGTTAAACAAGTATGCATCTGGTAATTCATCCACTACTCCTTGAGGAGCTTCTCCTGAGGTTAATCTTGAAAGGTGGTCGGCTCTAAGATGCGTCTTTCCTTTCCTGACTACCACTTCAAAATCATACTCCATGAGTAATAGAAACCAACGTATCAAGCGTCCTGTGTTACATGGTTTGTTGACTAAGTATAATAGGGCTTGATGATTTGTAAAGAACTTGAATTTGTTGGCCAACAAGTAATGCCTAAACTTCTTTACCGCGTAGATCATCCCTAATCCTTCTCGTTCCGTCGTGGTATAATTTCTTTCTGCTGCGTTCAATTGTCTGCTCGCGTAGGCTATGGGGAGATCTATGTTACCTTCATTCGTGGGTTGTGCTAACACACATCCTATGGCATAATTGGATGCATCCACATGTACATGGAATGGCTTACTCCAATATGGGGTTGTCAATATAGGTGCTGAGCACAAGCGTCGTTTAAGTTCATTGAATGAATTTTCACTTTCATCTGTCCACTCAAAATTGGTTAAAAGAGAGTACAAAGGCTTGGCTATGATTGCATACATGTGTATGAATCTCCTATAATAACCGCAATGGCCCATAAATGCCTGTACCTCTTTCACATTAGTTGGTCTAGGTAATTCTGCAATTACCTTCACCTTTTCCTCGTCCGTAGAGATTCCATTTTTTGACACAATGTGTCCTAGAATTTTGCCTTGTCTGACCATGAAAACGCATTTTTCTGGGTTCAAACAAACCTGATATTCTCGACATTTGTCAAATATTTGCCTCAACTCTGGGATATGTGTCTGCCTTACATTTGAATGTGCACATAAGTCATCGACATAAACTTCCAAGCTCTTGCGCAAGAATTCCTTAAAAACATGACACATGAGTCGCTGGAAAGTGGCGGGTGCATTTGTTAAGCCAAATGGCATCACACGAAATGCAAATATGCCCCATTCTGTGGCGAAAGCCGTCTTGTGTTGGTCTTCTGGAGCAATGGCTACTTGATTATAGCCTGAGAATCCATCAAGAAAGCTGTAAACTTCCTTGCCCGCAACTCTTTCCAATAGGTGTTCCGTGATAGGAAGAGGATAACTATCTCTAATTGTGGCGGCATTAACTTTTTTAAGGTTAATACACACACGCAATTTTCCATTCTTCTTGGGCACAACCACAATGGGGGATACCCATTCGGTATGCTCAATTTCGTAGATAAATCCTGCTTCTATCAAGCGATCTATCTCCTCTTTAATCTTCGCAGCGTAATTATCATTGTACGTGTACGGTTTCTGTTTTGTCGGTTTTGCATCTGGAGTCATAGGGATTCTATGAGAACATATATCTGGATCTACTCCTTTCAAATCTCTATAACTCCAAGCAAAAACATCTCTATATTCGCGCAATAGGGCAACTAACTCTTCTTCTTCATCCTTCGTCAAATCATGCCCTATGAATGTGCATTTTTCTTCTTCTCCTTCTATGGCAACTATTATTTTCTTGGTTTTCTCTCGGTTATCATATACTTGTCCATCATTTACCTTTCTATTAGGCATCCGTACCATGATTCTTCTATCGTCGATTTCGTATTTCTTGAAATTCTCGGGTACTTCAAACAAAGATTCTCATTTTTCTGACATGGTTTCTTTCTTCTTTCTTTTCTTGCCTTCACTCTTGGTAGTCACTTCCGTGGCTAATCTCACTTCATTCGTAATTTCCTCGCGTCTCTGAGTGTGAATCTCTACTTCGTAGAAATATTCTTCCTCTGATGCAAAGGGTGGGTCCATGAGAATTGATTCTAAATCAAAATCGCTTGCATCCTCAAATGCATCAGTGTCTGGTTCACACTCTTCTAAAATTGCATCGCCCATGATTGGCTCTATCGTGAAAACTGAAACGTCATAGCCATCCTCGTCACAGTGGGGTGTCCATTGTTCTTCATTGATGGCTACATCCATGGTTGCTAGGATTTCCGCCCAACCATGGGGTTCAAACTCCTCGTCTGGGAATACTACAGGTGCATAGGCTGGATCTTGAAGGGTTCGTGGATGTTGTTCCGCACCTAAGGTCCTGGCTTCTAACCGCTCTTCCTCTTGTTTGGCTACTTTACACATCCATAAATGGGTATCCTCATGCAACCAAGAAGGGTCTGATTCTAATGAGTGCACGGATTCCGTCTCTACTGGAGTCTTATGGATGGTATTCCATTGTATTGGGGGTACATCTCTATGTGAATAGTCTTTAAGATTGACTTTAGTAGTCACTCCTAAATGTTGCAAGTACAAAGAATTAGTTCCCCAATCTTGTACAATTTGCAACTGACGCATGAATGGTCGTCCCAATATCATCTCATACGCATGATTTTTAGCAAAGTCACAAATGGCGAAAGTATGCTCAAATTCTACACCACAAGTGGTGAGAGATATGCCTTCTAGTAAGCCTAATGGTTTTTCTATGTGTCCATCAGCCATTTGTAGTTTCATCCTGGTGGGTCTGAGTGCTGGCTTACCCCAACGTTTCCACAAAGCGGTGGTAGCGATGGCTACTCCGGCTCCTGAATCTAAGATGGCTTTCGTGGTGTAGCCCTGATGGGTTATTGGAAGATATGTGTTACCTTCCTCTCCTTCGCTTACGTCTCCAATCTTTTCCACGGGTATCTCTGGTACCTTCTTATGCGATCCTATTTGAGAGGGTGTGGTAGCTAGCTCAGGGAATTGATTTGCTACATGCTTCCACAATTCTGGTTTTACCTTTAACAATTCCTCCAAAGTGAGATTACATTGTACTTTTGTGTTCTTGATCACTTCCGTGTTCCTAGGGATCACTGATTCTTCATTCCTCACTATTATCGTGGGTGCTCTCATACTAATAGACTTAGCTTCCCAAGGTCCTGTGAACTGAGGTAATTCTTGTAAAGAATTAGATTCAAATCCTGTGGGTTCACTCAGTTGCTCCACCTCTACCTCATCATAAATAGAGGGGATGTCTTGGGGAAATTGTTCCTGCAAATCGTCTATTTCTTGAATAGGAGGATGAGTTCCTTGTTCTTTTCTCCATTTCTCTTCTTGGATTTCTCTCAAAAATTCATGTGAGTACCTATGTATGGAAGACAAATTGTCTTGACTTTCTGTATTGGGTACTTGAGACAGGGATGGTGCATTCCTTTCCTGTGTCTCTGGGGCAATAGGATTCCTAGGCTGATCCTTTTTCTCTTTGCTTTCTATCAAGTATTCTAACCTCTCCATTAGTCCTTGAAAGTGTAATTCCGGTTTTGCCATGTTATTCCAATTAAGATATCTAGAGGCTTCGAACAAGGCTTGTGCTAACTCTACCATCTTCGTGCACAGTTTAGTTCTCTCAATTTCTAGATCAGCTCGAGGGTAGTTTTTACTCATTTCCGTGACTTGAGGTCCCTCTTTTATTCTAGCCTGATATGCACGAAACATCATGTCTAGATCTTCCGGTATTGGTTCCGCTAAAACTGATCCTGATTCTCGAGCTGGATTCTCTTGGTTTAATTCTTGTGAAGTCAATTCTTGTATTTTGGCTCTAGATTCTCTTAGACTTCCTTCCAACTCACTTATCTTTTTACTCCACTTTCTCTTTATCCTTTCTCTAGAATCTTTCCAAGATTTTGTCTTTTTACTACTCGATTCTGCAACTTCACTAGTTTCGGCTATTTTCTCTTGATTGTGCTGTTGGTTTTGTAAGAGCACCTGGGCTCTTGTTATAGCTTGGATAGGCACGTATGTAGGGTTGGATCCATCTGCGTTGTTTACAATACCTATCATGTTGATCGGTGTCACATTTGAAGTGTTAACTGGGTTCTTAGGACAATCTTTGATTATGTGCTCTTTGCCACAGTCGGCACAAAAGCCTTGTATGTTATAGTACGGTGATTGCCTTGCTATTGGGGGATGTGGACAATCCTTAATGAAGTGATCTCCTTGGCACCTAAAGCATGGTCCTCTAGGGCCCTGTGGTCTTTGTTGTCTCAATTGGGGCCGTGGGTTTGGGTTTGCGTACATCACATTAGCATAGTCTGGCTCCCAACTAGGTTCCATTGGTGGACTATCATAATGATATGTCTCCACATGTTCTGGTGACTCCGTGTAATAAGCGGCTGGACTAGTTACATGAGTAGAGTCAAAACTGTTTGAGTTCGGGTCACTTTCTGTGATCAGGGGTGAAGAAGGCACTAAGGCCCTACTTAGGTTCTCTGCCGCAGCAGCGTATTTGACTGAGATGACATTCGCTGGTGGGGGTGGCTGCTGAGCTAAGACGGGTTGAGGTCTCTGTTGAGCCTGGTATGGGTAGTTCTGGGGAGGCCTATAGTAATAAGGCTGAGCATTGTATTGGCCTTGATACCTACCTGGCTGCAGGTATGTTTGCGGGTAGTTTTGTCTCACGGTTTGTTTGTTGTATGGGCAGTCCTGAGCCGTATGATTCGTGTATTTTCTCTCAATTGTGCAATATTGGCCACTAGGGTTGGCTTGAGGTTGAGGTGCATTGGGACACATGTTTGCCAAATGATTTCCACCACAAGTGTAACAACGTACGTTCGTTGGTAGCTTGGGCACCTGTTTACTAGAAACTCCTAGTTTTTGGGCCACCTTTTCTGCTAGGTCCTCTATCGAATTAGACAATTTTGTGGATGCTAACGAAGAACAATCTGAGTCCTTATAGACCTTTGAGAGTTCTAATTCATCTCCTAGGTTGTCCTCAATGTCTATGCATATTCTTACACACTCCTCTAGCGTTCTGGGTTCTTTTAGGTACACATAGGAGCGTAGTTTAGCACTCAACAAGCCATCTAGAAACAGTGATACTTGTTTGGCTTGTGAGGGTAGCTCTTGCATTGGACATCGCTCAACATATTGTCTAAACCTACGTCCTGCCAGTCTTACTGTTTCCTGAGGGGTTTGTTTAAAACTATGAATCAACGAAGACGTGTCATGTCTAACCCCACTTTTAGAGAATTCAGTGATGAATGACTCTAAAAAGTGATGGATGTCTCTAAATTGCCTTTGTTGCAGTGGTTGGAACCAAGTTAAAGCGGTATTCTTTAACGTTAGTCCAAATGCGTTGTACTGCGTGAACATGTCCTCGACTTGTTCTGCTCTTAGTACTTGCTTGAATTCTGCGACATGGTCATAGGGATCTCCTGTTCCATCAAAGTAATTCTTCATTGATTTCACTAATTGAGTGGGTCTCAATACTCTTGCGTGTTCACGTGGTCTGGGTAGAGGAAAATCATCTCTACCACCTGGTATTCCATGATCTCTTTGTCTATCCGTCCTATTAGTGTTCGTGGTTGTTCTATCTCTCCCTATGGGGTGATTAAAGCTTACTTCCGGTCTCTCGTGATTTCCTTCTCTTTGATTTCCATGGGCTGAGGATGTTCCTGCCCCTTGTTGACTTGTATTTATGTTCGTTCTAGATGGAGGGAATATCAATTCACCTCTCCATGTGTATGTGTTTTTAGCGCGCTCAGGCACCACAAAGACTCTTTCTGAAGTCTCATCCAGGTATACCACCTTTCCGGGAGTATCTGGGTCCTTGAATTCATAAATTGTAATGACGCCTACCTCACTGGGGTTTTCCTTTTTGTACCTCCAAAAGGCTTCATCTGTCTCCTTGTTTACAAACAACTCGGTGCTCCTGTTATCTTGAGGGATCCATTCCGGGATGATTACTCTTGTGTTGCTCTAGCACAATGGTGAGAACCACGTTAAGAAGCTTCACCTCCTTAATGTCAATCCGTGGGAGAGGTAGGAGTGATATGAAGATCGTGAATGTGAGATGATGTGAGAGTGAAGGTGAGAAGCACAAAGATGCACACACACATACACACACACAATGAAGAGACAAGCAAGACACAATGGAAGGTGGGAAATTAGCTCTATTGCTCAAGAATGCTCTTACAAGCTCAAACTAGCTCTATGCTCACACTAACCAAAATGAACCAACCCCAAAAATGAGCTCTCTAGCTCTTTTTATAGTTTCTAGACTAGTTTTGACCGGTTTCACATCTAGTGACCGGCCTAGTTAAAAATTAGGTCCTAGAGGCTATTTGGAAGGGTAAACGATGTCTAAAAATAACGAAATTTGGTACGAGTATTCTACCTAAGCTCCTCAAGCTCGAGGACTCCTCGGCTTGCACAAAATGGAGCTATGGATTACTAAATGGGGTTTTCTTATGATACATATGTTACAATTAGTGATAACAATCACTGTTGAATGTTTGGAGAATTAATAAGAAATATATTTGTTTAAAAAATTGATCCGCCTGGTTGATCCGCCTGGCTCCCTACTCCTTCTTTACATGCTTCCGTGGCGTCTGTGCCTCTGGCTGCTGCCAACACCCCCCTCCCTCTCGCTTCTGTCGTCCCTGACAGAACCTTGTTGTGAGGTCTGCCGGATGTAGTTCTGTAGGAGGTCTTGAGCGAGGGTGTGCTCTGATATACGAATACCTCGGGCTAGATCAGCCTCGAGTTTCTCCCAGTCGATAGGTTGTGGCTCGTCTGGTGGTGGGAGCTGATAGTGTGTGGAGTACACCATTCGTTCACAGGCGAATAATTGCAATAAGTGTGTGGGCCTGCTTATAAATACCTCTGAATGGTACTCCCAAAAGCCGGTGGTGAACATTTCTTCGAATGTCTGCTTGTAACATGCCGGTAGATATTTGATCCTGCAGTGCCAGGCGTAACACACCCGTAGCGATGGCGTTGTGCTCATATCATAGACTAAATCAAAGTTGCCATGCTCAAAGCCCGGGGTGTTAACATGGGGAGCCTTGATGCGTCGGAAGACTTTAAAGACCATCTGCATCATGTCAAAGATTTTGACAGTCATGTGCGCGGCAACATCATCCATATGTTTTAATCTAGGGAGCCAGTGGCGGATCGTCGCCATCATGTAGCCTACTGTGGGTAACTCGATTGGTGGCCTGAAATAGGGATAGTTCAGCCAGTCTTGGCACTGCTTATTGTTCTGTACCTTAATGGCGAAGGCAGTCCAAGAGCGGCGTCGTGGGACTGGTCCCCAGCATGGGTTAAATTTTAAATGTAGCGGCGCTTTTACCCATGTGCTCATCATCTCGGGATAGTTTTGCAATAAATCTCTGCGCCAGTCTGGTTGAAGGATTTCACCTCTCTGCGCCCTTGGTGGCAAGTCCTCTGGCTCGAATTGAGTAGCATGCGTTGGTTTCATACCTATTTCTTTCTCTATGGTTAACTGGTATTCGGCCATTAACATGAAGTACGGTTTATATTGGAGCTCATGCCCGGATATGTATCGTCGCGGGGCCAATTGAGCAAAGAATGGTGACTGTAAAATTTTCTCTTCAATTATGGCCATGGCATGTAGCTGTGCCTCTACTCTGGCCGAGTGTGTCGTTCCGAGTTCTTCCACTGTCTTCATCCACGCGGGGGTAGGTAATTCGTAGGTCATCTGGCCTTCGGCCGTGACACGTCCGCCTGGGATGGGTATCGGTTCATAAGCCTCTTCGAATGTCTCCTCCACCGGGATAGTGACGGTTTCTTCCTCAGCTGGTAGCTCAGGTGGGGAGTCTGGCCTTGGTGGTGCTTCATAGATGGCAATCCTAGATTCAAGATTTGTTACCTGGGCCCGAAGTGCGTTGAGTTCCTCCAAAACTTCAGAGGCAGGGTCCACAGGCGCTGGTAATTCTGCTGCTACTTGTACTTGTTGTGTTGCTGGTTCTCTGAGCTGCAGCAGTTTGTGATTTTCCTTTAACTTTTGATGTTCTTCGTTCATACGATCATAGTCCTCGAGCAATCTAACATGGTCGTCTAGCAACATCCGCATCGACTCAGATGGGATTGCCTTGAATCTGCTCGGACTTAGTGGCTGTTCTGGATGATCTAAAGCCGCTTCCAAGCTCTCTCTATTCTGCTCTTGGAGTCTCTGGTTCTCCTCTTTTGCTGCGGCTAAGTGTCTTCTTAGTAAGCCCATATTTCTAGTAAGCGTTGCATTGCGGACGGTTTGGGCTCTAAGTAGGTTATCCAAATCCGCGGTGGCCTCTTTGGTTTTCTCCTCACTTTCTAGTTCTAACTTGTGATAGGCCTCTCGTAAATCTTGGTATCGGCTGTTCAGTGAGGCGTTCTCAATTGATAACGAATTAAGCTGCGTTTGTAATTCGTTCGTCGTTTTCTGCAGCTGTTGATAGTTGGTGCCGAGTGATGCAAACTCATCGCGGACTTGCGTCATGCATGCGAACATGTGTTGAAATGCGGTGTCTATGGTGGGCGATAGTAGTAGTGAAGTGCTAAATGAGGATGCAGTGGTAGTAGATGCAGTGGGAATGGGAAATGGGGTTGGGACAGTGGATGCAGTGGTGATTGTGGAAAATTGTGAAGTGCCTAAATATGAGGGTGCTGTGAGTGGAGTGGGTGGTGGTGAGGTGGATGGTGATATGTCCATGCCATTGGACGTGTTTAGTGTTGTGACTGTGAAAAGTGGTGTGATTGTGGGTGGTTGTGTAGGTGTGAATACGGGATTTGCGAATGTAGTGTAGTTTACAGGGGGAATGGTTGGAGCAGCTTGGTGAAACTGGGAAATAGGGGTGATGGTAGGTTGGGGAGGTGAGACTGGTGAGAAGGTTAGTGGGGTTAGGAAGGGGAATGGGGGTCTTAGAGGTGGGGGAAACGCTGGGAAGGATGAAGGGGTGAAGGGGTTAACATATGGATGCGGAGGGTTGGGTGTGGGCATGGTGGTATGAATGGGTAAGGAAGAGGTTGTGGCTATGTTGCTTTGTACAGGTGTGGATGTGGGGAAAGCCAGTGGGTGTGCGGGTGGTACGGGATGGGTTGGTGAAAGATGAGGTGAGAGAGGAGTCGAAGGGGTGGATGTTATTTCGAGGATAGTAGTGGTATGTACAATGGTGGTACGGGGTGGCGAATCTACAAGGATGGTTTCTGCAGTTAATGAACGTTCGGGGGCGAGGCGTGCCTCCCTGGCTTGTGCTGAGGATTGAGCTCCTGTTGGTACACGAATATACTCTCCGGGCTTTGAAAGTAGTCGCACTCGGCGGGGATCAAACTGTGGTAGTTGCTTTTTTTGTAAAAACCTGAGTGCTTCATGGGAGCCTACTGATTTGACTAACTCTCTGAACCCTCTGATATATGCGTCTTCGAATCCTCCGGAGATGAGTTCCTGTTCAATTAATGCCTGGCTCTCCTCTTCAGTTAACTTCTTTTGTGCCCAGACTTTCTCCATGGTACGATATAATTTCTTTATAGCCAGTGTGTACGCTGCGGCTTCGAATGTCTCATCTTCATATGTGCTGGTGTCGCCGTGTGTGTCGGTTTGTTGGCCTTGGCCCTCTGTCTGTTCGTCATGTGAGGCCTGGCTGGCTTCATCGTCGCCTTCCTCGTTGTCTGTTTCGGTTCTCTCTTCTTCAGAGCTCGACACAGCTTGTCCCTGTGGCAAATCTCGCGGCGTAGTAGGGTAGCTGGGACGTTCATATTCCTGGGAGAACAGTTGTGCTTCTGAATACTGGAATTCGTTTGAGAATGCATCAGGCATCTCAAAATCAAATGTCGTGTTTATGGGGTCGGCCTCCATATGTGGTATCGGGAAAGAAAACGCTTCCGCACCAATGGTGGTGGGAGCTTCTGCTGTTGTGGTGGTGGGTTCTGAGGTGGCAGCTGTCTGAGGTGCAGCGGTACTAGTGGTGACCTCTGTAGCCACTGGTCTGGACAGCCGTATGCGAATAGGTTGTACAGTGGGAGCAGCTTCTGTCTGTGGTCGCTCTGGAGAGGGTTGTGGTGATGGCGACTCTGGCACTTGGAGGCAAGGGATGGTGCCTCGCATGCGCTTACCTGCCCGTGTCCTACTGGGCTTCCTGGCTTTCTTCGTTGTGCCCTTGAATGCCTTCAATTCCTCTCCTGTTAATGCACGCTCGATGGGCAAGTCATAAGCCAAGCACATATACACAATTCTTGTGAGTGCACAACATCCGTTTTTAAGCACTTTTTTACGCTCCCATCTGTGCTGTGCCAGGTACATTTGATCTATGATCCAGCTTGCCAGATCAACAGTTTGAGGTCCCGTGCATGCCAAATATAATCCGAACCAGATTCGTTTATGGGGCATGGTAAATCTGTCCTGAGCTGGAAATGCGAAATGTTGCATGCATATCCGTAGTGGCTTGGACAGCTCAGGCGTAATGGCCGAAATCTCTTCCCACTTAGTGACATCCCCACGTTTCATCGGTTCTGGAATCAATCTCTCTCGATCTGTGGGTGTGTGGGTGCCATGGATCTTGATGGCTGCTCTGATTAAGTCCTTAGAGAGATAAAATCTTTTGTAAGGTGGATCATCCACTAGAGTAGGCAATATGAAGGTTCCTGGGATGTCCTTATTCTCTGATGCCAGTAAGGTAGTGATTAAGTAATAGCACCTGTAAAAATCCGGTTTGGGCAGAGGATCACTGAAATACTCTGTGAAGCCTGCTCTGGCCCAAACATGAGTTAAATCCTGGGTGCTTTGTAGGGCTTCGAACTCTCTGGAGAAAAACTGGTACTTTCCCCACGTGCGGTCATCAAAAGTCAGAGAGGATTCAAATATAAAGTCCGCGTCCGCAAGGGGTCCTGCAAGGCCCTGAAACCAATGAGAGTTCCTGTGTATCTTTTCGGTGTAGCCCATAGGGGGGTTATCGATAGGCATGGGCCCTGGAAATCCCTGAAATTCCGGCGGTGGAGCAGTCGGGTGGGATTCTGCTCGTAGCACGTTGAGTGGCACAGCCGCTACACTGGGGCCTGCTCCTGATGTTCCTTCGTCGGTTTGCATGGTGGCTGGTGCGCTAGTGAGAAAGATCTGCTACAAAAGATTAACACATTAGCATGGAAATTAATCATGATCCCATTAAAGTGAGACCGCAATCCCTTTCCATAACTGATGCGTAACCCGTGTAGCCAAGTGCTGTGATGTGATGGATGCAATGTTTCTTGCAGCACTAGTGCAGGTCTCTAGACACCTATACGTTTCAGATCATGCATACATTTCTTGATGAGAATACGAGTGAGGTGTGATGATGGTGTGTGAATTTATACAAGGTTTAAAGGTTAGTGATTTAGTACAAGGTTGTATGTTAGTCGGGGGGTAGTTAGACAATGGGTTAGGGGAAGACGGTTGGACAAGTTTCGGTATCCATTTCCTAAGGATCTTGGAGTGGGTGGTGGGTTTCTGCTGAGGGGCAAAGGGTGGTGTTGGGTGTGGTGGTATCGAGGGATGAGATGAGTTATGGGGGTTATATATTACATGGCTTATGGGTTGAGCTATGATACATGGTTTGGGTACCCAAATCTGCGTGGGCGTGGGTCTATGGGTAAGGTACTTCTTGGCGATCCACATTTGTCGGATGCTCGGACCTGTAGAAGAAGGTCGAGGGGATGGTGGATATCGATTGTGTTTCTGTTCGGCCTTTTGCTTGTTGATCTCTGCTTGGTTGGAGTCCTTCGGTGCTTTTTGTCCTTTCGGCACCCATATTTGTCTGGTGCCGCTTCCTTTCGGTGGCCTAAACTGCTTTCCGTGTTGTATCCTCTGATACTGTCGTCGGTCTGGGTTCCTTTGTCGTGGTTGACTCTGTTGTTGCTGGGGTTGAGAGGTCGGATGGACACTCTGCTTTGGAAAAGAAGGGAGTTCCAACACTTGCATGACCTGCCCATTAGGAAGTGATGCCTTATTTAACTTTAATCTAGGCCAGTCCGCAACAAGTTTGGAAGGATGAGCACCGCAGGGTGTCGTGCTCATTTGGCCGCTGATGCAACCCACCTGACCGCTGATTGTGCCCTTCTGCCCTTGCAGTTGGGTAACTGTCGCTTCTAGTTTGCAGGAAGTCCCAGGGAAGATCTCCTGTCGTTCTTCTGACTGACAACTGTCTATAGCCAAGCCCGAGTGGATTGGTGTAGACGTAACGTGACTGGTCTGCTTAAAGATCTTTCGGTCTTCCGTCGCATGCATTTCATAGGGTCTAGGGTCACAACCGTCAAGCGGAATGCCGTTAGGGAAGTCAAGCGGTATCACTCGCTTCTGCTCTAAGGTTCCAATCTGTAAGGAGCCTTGTCTAAGATTTAGGTCCACTGAGTGACCGTATAGCCAATCTTGGCCAAGGATTAGGGGTTCTATCAGGTCGTCATCATGGCACACTAGTAGCTTCGCCGTCATGGTCACATCCTTTATGAGGATAGGAAGGTCCACCTCACCCATGCAAGGGGTTTCCATGCCTCCTAGGCCTATGAGGTATGCCTCAATTGGCCGCATTTCTATTCCTGAAGCCTTATAGTGGGACCATCTAATCGCACTAGTCGCAGCACCTGAGTCAATCAAAGCCCTGAGTTCTTGGCTATGGTTACCGTGCTCTAGCCTAACTTTAATGAATGGTCTCCTGTCCACTATGCTAGGATGAGTGGTTGACTTTACTTGACACATGGCCATGGGATATCTGGGTGATGTTTCCAGATGGTTATAATGTTCTCTCCCTAGTCCTTGTCTTCTTAGCTTCATGCGCTTAATGCGTTCTATGGCTTCTGCCTGCGCTTCAGCTCGTATTCTATTTTCTTCCTCCTTACGCTTCTTTGCCACCGTGAGTCGTCTAAGCATATCCTCAGTAAGAGGTTCCTGATATAGCTTGACTCTACAGCCACTAATGTAATTAGGCATTATATCTCCTTCTAAGGTGGCTAACTGTACTGCTCCGCTCGTCGAGAGTCTGTTAATGATCATAGGTCCATAACCTCGCTTTTCTAACTTCCGCGCGTGTTGTTTCAGCGTATATACTAGAACTAAATCTCCTTCTTTTAGGCCTTTATCTTTCACATGTGCATCAAAATATGCTTTCTGTCGCTTCTTTGCTGCGTATATCCCTGCTGCTGCCTTTAGCCTGGTTTCCCCTAATCGTTCCAAGTCCATTATTCTCGCTGATAATTCATGGCCGGTCCACTGATGTTCTTGTGCAACCTTAAGGGTCGGTATCAAGAAGTCCAAAGGAAGCACTGCATTCTGACCAAAAACCATCTGAAAGGGAGTTGCATTGAGTACGGTCTTGTAGGCCACTCTATATGCCCAAACAGCGTGGTGTAGCTGTTTGTCCCAATCTGAACGTTTGTTGTTCACGAGTTTTGTCAGTACGGTACAAAGTATCTTGTTAGTGCTTTCAGCCTGACCATTGGCCTGAGGATGATATGGTGCAGATTTCTTGTGAATCACCATAAAATCATGTAACAAATATTCAATGACTTGGTTTAGAAAGTGAGTGCCTCGATCGCTCACTAACTCTATAGGCAATCCATATCTTGTAAAGACATTTTCAAATAAGAATTTTGCAGTCGTGTGTGCATCATTCTTCTTTGTGGCCTTTGCCTCTACCCATTTGGTTAGATAATCTGTGGCAACAATAATGTATTCCGCATGTGTACCTTTTGCAGGGGGGTTGATGGGTCCTACAAAGTCTATACCCCACTTTGAAAATGCACGTCCGCCCATCATGGGTCTCAATGGCATTTCATCTCTGCGAGTAGGAAACTGAGTTCTTTGGCACACATCACATCTCTTTACATAGGTATGAGCATCCATGTGAAGAGTGGGCCACCATAATCCTGCAAAGAGGATGGCTTTGACTATCCTATCTGGTCCAAAATGACCTCCTGCAACACCTTGGTGTGCAGTCTCTAGGATGCTAAGATATTCGCTCTCATGAACACATTGTCTTAGATATCCATCTCGTCCTCTTTTGTATAGATTATCGCCAATAAGTGAGTAGTCTTGAGCTTCCTGCTCTAGACCGCGTTGTCGAGCTAAGGTCATTCCTTGAGGGAATGTGTTCGTCCTCAAGTATGTCACTAAAGGTTCACTCCAGTCTGGTGTGAGGGACACGTGATATAACGTCGCATGCTCTACCGGTGGTCTTTCACAGCAAACACTGCATTCCTTACACAACTTGTAGACATCTGCTTCCATCGTAGGCCAATATACTCCCAATCTCTGCAGAGTCTGTAGTGTTCTATGTTTTGAATGATGTTGCTTTAGTGCACCTAAGTGTGCTAATTGCAACCAATTCGCATGTTCTGATTCATCTACACAACAAGCAAGAATCTTTTGATTATCTTGTTTATATATGCTTCCTGCTATTATTTGGTACCTCTGAGATTTGGTAATCTCTCCTTCTTTGATCTTTATCCTAGGACTCTTGGGTCCGTAGGTGAGAATGGGGACTATAGGCTTAGCCCATTCTGGTGCTATCTCAAGGTTAAACAGGTATGCATCTGGTAATTCATCCGCTACTCCTTGAGGGGCTTCTCCTGAGGTTAATCTTGAAAGGTGGTCAGCTCGAAGATGCGTCTTTCCTTTCCTAACTACCACTTCAAAATCGTACTCCATGAGTAATAGAAACCAACGTATCAGTCGTCCGGTGTTACATGGTTTGTTGACTAAATATAATAGGGCTTGATGATCTGTAAAGAACTTGAATTTGTTGGCCAACAAATAGTGTCTAAACTTCTTTACAGCGTAGATCATCCCTAATCCTTCTCGTTCCGTCGTGGTGTAATTTCTTTCTGCTGCGTTCAATTGTCTGCTAGCGTAAGCTATGGGGAGATCCATGTTACCTTCATTCGTGGGTTGTGCTAACACACATCCTATGGCGTAATTGGATGCATCCACATGTACATGGAATGGCTTACTCCAATCTGGGGTAGTCAATATAGGTGCTGAGCACAAGCGTCGTTTGAGTTCATTGAATGAATTTTCACATTCATCTGTCCACTCAAAATTGGTCAAAAGAGAGTACAGAGGCTTGGCTATGATTGCATACATGTGTATGAATCTCCTATAATAACCGCAATGGCCCATAAATGCCTGTACCTCTTTCACATTAGTTGGTCTTGGTAATTCTGCAATTACCTTCACCTTTTCCTCGTCCGTAGAGATTCCATTTTTTGACACAATGTGTCCTAGAATTTTGCCTTGTCTGACCATGAAAACGCATTTTTCTGGGTTCAAACAAACCTGATATTCTCGACATTTGTCAAATATTTGTCTTAACTCCGGGATATGTGTCTGTCTTACATTTGAATGAGCACATAAGTCATCGACATAAACTTCCAAGCTCTTGCGTAAGAATTCCTTAAAAACATGACACATGAGTCGCTGGAAAGTGGCGGGTGCATTTGTTAAGCCAAATGGCATCACACGAAATGCAAATATGCCCCATTCTGTGGCAAAAGCCGTCTTGTGTTGGTCTTCTGGAGCTATGGCTACTTGATTATAGCCTGAGAATCCATCAAGAAAGCTGTAAACTTCCTTGCCCGCAACTCTCTCCAATAGGTGTTCTGTGATAGGAAGAGGATAACTATCTCTAATCGTGGCGGCATTAACTTTTTTAAGGTTAATACACACACGCAATTTTCCATTCTTCTTGGGCACAACCACAATGGGGGATACCCATTCGGTATGCTCAATTTCGTAAATGAATCCTGCTTCTATCAATCGATCTATCTCCTCTTTAATCTTCGCAGCGTAATTATCATTGTACGTATAAGGTTTCTGTTTGGTCGGTTTTGCATCTGGAGTCATAGGGATTCTATGAGAACATATATCTGGATCTACTCCTTTCAAATCTTTGTAACTCCAAGCAAAAACATCTCTATATTCGCACAATAGGGCAACTAACTCTTCTTCTTCTTCAGTCGTCAGATCATACCCTATGTATGTACATTTTTCTTCTTCTCCTTCTATGGCAACTATGACTTTCTTGGTTTTCTCTCGGTTATCATATGCTTGTCCATCATTCTCTTTTCTATTAGGCATTCGTACCATGATTCTTCTATCATCGATTTCGTATTTCTTGAAATTCTCGGGTACTTCAAATAAAGATTCTTCTTTTTCCGACATGGTTTCTTTCTTCTTTCTCTTCTTGCCTTCACTCTTAGTAGTCACTTCTGTGGCTAACCTTACCTCGTTCGTTATGTCCTCGTGTCTCTGGGTGTGAGTCTCTACTTCGTAGAAATATTCTTCCTCTGATGCAAAGGGTGGGTCCATGATAATTGATTCTAAATCAACATCGCTTGCATCCTCAAATGCATCAGTGTTCGGTTCACACTCCTCTAAGATTGCATCGCACATGATTGGCTCTATCGTGAAAACTGAAATGTCATAGCCATCCTCGTCACAGTGGGGTGTCCATTGTTCTTCATTGATGGCTACATCCATGGTTGCTAGTATTTCCGCCCAACCATGGGGTTCAAATTCTTCGTCTGGGAATACTACAGGTGCATAGGCTGGATCTTGAAGGGTTCGTGGATGTTGTTCTGCACCTAAGGTCCTTGCTTCTAATCTTTCTTCCTCTTGTTTGGCTACTTTACACATCCATAAATGAGTATCCTCATGCAACCAAGAAGGGTTTGATTCTAATGAGTGCACGGATTCCGTCTCTACTGGTGTTTTATGGATGGTATTCCATTGTATTGGGGGTACATCTCTATGTGAATAGTCTTTAAGATTGACTTTGGTAGTCACTCCTAAATGTTGCAAGTACAAAGAATTAGTTCCCCAATCTTGTACAATTTGCAACTGACGCATGAATGGTCGTCCCAATATCATCTCATACGCACGATTTTTCGCAAAGTCACAAATGGCGAATGTATGCTCAAATTCTACACCACAAGTGGTGAGAGATATGCCTTCTAGTAAGCCTAATGGTTTTTCTATGTGTCCATCAGCCATTTGTAGTTTCATCCTGGTGGGTCTGAGTGCTGGCTTACCCCAACGTTTCCACAAAGCGGTGGTAGCGATGGCTACTCCAGCTCCTGAATCTAAGATGGCTTTCGTGGTGTAGCCTTGATGGGTTATTGGAAGATATGTGTTACCTTCCTCTCCTTCGCTTATGTCTCCAATCTTTTCCACGGGTATCTCTGGTACCTTCTTATGTGATCCTCTCTGAGAGGGTGTGGTAGCTAGCTCAGGGAATTGATTTGCTACGTGCTTCCACAATTCTGGTTTTACCTTTAACAATTCCTCCGGAGTGAGATTACATTGTACTTTGGTATTCTTGATCACTTCCGTATTTCTAGGGATCACTGATTCTTCATTCCTCACTATTATCGTGGGTGCTCTCATACTAATAGACTTAGCTTCCCAAGGTCCAGTGAACTGAGGTAATTCTTGTAGAGAATTAGATTCAAATCCTGTGGGTTCACTCAGTTGCTCCACCTCTACCTCATCATATATAGAGGGGATGTCTTGGGGAAATTGTTCCTGCAAATCGTCTATTTCTTGAATAGGAGGATGAGTTCCTTGTTCTTTTCTCCATTTCTCTTCTTGGATTTCTCTTAAAAATTCATGTGAATACCTATGTATGGACGACAAATTGTCTTGGCTTTCTGTATTGGGTACTTGAGACAGGGATGGTGCATTCCTTTCCTGTGTCTCTGGAACAGTAGGGTTCCTAGACTGATCCTTTTTCTCTTTGCTTTCTATCAAGTGTTCTAGCCTCTCCATTAGTCCTTGAAAGTGTAGTTCCGGTTTTGCCATGTTATTCCAATTAAGATATCTAGAGGCTTCGAACAAAGCTTGTGCTAACTCTACCATTTTCATGCACAGTTTAGTTCTCTCAATTTCTAGATCAGCTCGAGGGTAGTTTTTACTCATTTCCGTTACTTGAGGTCCCTCTTTTATTCTAGCCTGATATGCACGAAACATCATGTCTAGGTCTTCGGGTATGGGTTCCGCTAAAACTGATCCTGATTTTTGAGCTGGGATTTCTTGGTTTAATTCTTGTGAGGTCAATTCTTGTATTTTGGCTCTAGATTCCCTTAAACTTCCTTCCAACTCACTTATCTTTTTACTCCATTTTCTCTTTATTCTTTCTCTGGAATCTTTCCAAGATTTCGTCTTTTTACTACTCGATTCCGCAACTTCACTAGTTTCGGCTATTTTCTCATGATTAAGCTGTTGGTTTTGTAAGAGCGCCTGGGCTCTGGTTATCGCTTGGATAGGCACGTATGTAGGGTTGGATCCATCTGCGTTGTTTACAATACCTATCACGTTGATTGGTGTCACATTCGAAGCGTTAACTGGGTTCTTAGGACAATCTTTGATTATGTGCTCTTTGCCACAGTCGGCACAAAAGCCTTGTATGCTATAGTACTGTGATTGTCTTGCTATTGGGGGATGTGGACAATCCTTAATGAAGTGATCTCCTTGGCACCTAAAGCATGGTCCTCTAGGGCCCTGTGGTCTCTGTTGTCTCAATTGGGGCCGTGGGTTTGGGTTTGTGTACATCACATTAGTATAGTCTGGCTCCCAACTAGGTTCCATTGGTGGACTATCATAAGGATATGTCTCCACGTGTTCTGGTGACTCCGTGTAATAAGCGGGTGGACTAGTTACATGAGTAGAGTCAAAACTGTTTGAGTTCGGGTCACTTTCGGTGATCAGGGGTGAAGAAGGCACTAAGGCCCTACTTAGGTTCTCTTCTGCAGCAGCGTATTTGACTGAGATGACATTCGCTGGTGGGGGTGGCTGCTGAGCTAAGACAGGTTGAAGTCTCTGTTGAGCCTGGTAAGGGTAGTTCTGGGGAGGCCTATAGTAATAAGGCTGAGCATTGTATTGGCCTTGATACCTACCTGGCTGCTGGTATGTTTGCGGGTAGTTCTGTCTCACGGTTTGTTTATTGTATGGGCAGTCCTGAGCCGTATGATTCGTGTATCTTCTCTCAATTGTGCAATATTGGCCACTAGGGTTGGCTTGTGGTTGTGGTGCATTGGGACACACGTTTGCCAAATGATTTCCACCACAAGTGTAACAACGTACATTCGTTGGTAGCTTGGGCACCTGTTTACTAGAAACTCCTAGTTTTTGGGCCACTTTTTCTGCTAGGTCCTCTATCGAATTAGACAATTTTGTGGATGCTAGAGAAGAACAATTTGAGTCCTTATAGACCTTTGAGAGTTCTAATTCATCTCCTAGGTTATCCTCAATGTCTATACATATTCTTACACACTCCTCTAGCGTTCTGGGTTCTTTTAGGTACACATAAGAGCGTAGTTTGGCGCTCAACAAGCCATCTAAAAACAAGGACACTTGCTTAGCTTGTGAGGGTAGCTCTTGCATTGGACATCGTTCAACATATTTTCTGAACCTACGTCCTGCCAGTCTTACTGTTTCCTGAGGGGTCTGTTTAAAGCTATGAATCAACGAAGACGTGTCATGTCTAACCCCACTTTTAGAGAATTCAGTGATGAATGACTCTAAAAAGTGATGGATGTCTCTAAATTGCCTTTGTTGCAAAGGTTGGAACCAAGTTAAAGCGGTATTCTTTAACGTTAGTCCAAATGCGTTGTACTGCGTGAACATGTCCTCGACTTGTTCTGCTCTTAGTACTTGCTTGAATTCTGCGACATGGTCATAGGGATCTCCTGTCCCATCAAAGTAATTCTTCATTGATTTTACTAACTGTGTGGGTCTCAATACTCTTGCGTGTTCACGTGGTCTAGGTAGAGGAAAATCATCTCTACCACCTGGTATTCCATGATCTCTTTGTCTATCCATTCTATTAGTGTTCGTGGTTGTTCTATCTCTCCCTATGGGGTGAGTGAAGCTCACTTCCGGTCTCTCCTGATTTCCTTCTCTTTGATTTCCATGGGCTGAGGATGTTCCTGCCCCTTGTTGATTTGCATTCATGTTTGTTCTGGATGGAGGGAATATCAATTCACCTCTCCAAGTATAGGTGTTTTTAGCGCGCTCAGGCACCACAAAGACTCTTTCTGAAGTCTCATCCAGGTATACCACCTTTCCAGGCATATCTGGGTCCTTGAACTCATAAATTGTAATGATGCCTACCTCACCAGGGTTTTCCTTTCTGTACCTCCAAAAGGCTTCATCTGTCTCTTTATTTACGAACAACTCGGTGCTCCTGTTATCTTGAGGGATCCACTCTGGGATGATTACTCTTGTTAATACGGATTTCCCTCTAGGTGTCCTAGGTTCATCTAACGGTTCTTTTCCTTGAAATTTTGCTTCCGTTTCTAATTGAATTGTGCCAAACTCATTAGTATCGTTTGGCTGCGTACTTAGTACGTACATGGTTCCTTCTTTGTCTATGTAAGCGTCTCTCTCAAATTTCACCACTGGTCTTTCCAATCCAATGGGTTGATCAGGGTTGTGCAGTTGCACCACTTGCCTTCGCAAACCATCCTCATAGATGCGAGCACCTAATCGGTTGGTTCGGAGAAACTCTAGCTGCGTTCTATAGGGTCCTTCAGGTTTTTCTAGGTATGCTACATTGGACCCTCCTTCTGGTCTGTCTGTGCTAAATGCCATTTCTGATTCACTTGATTCTGAGCTCAACTCGTAAGGATAACTACTATTCAACTGCTGAGCCCAAGATCGAGCGGTAGTTCTCACACTAGCCTCTGATGATCTAAGGCTTCTTCTGTCCGACTTACCTATATGTTTGCCCGATCTAAGGTTCATTAATTTCCTTCCTTGCTCACTCAATTACACACTTAGATCGTCGATAGTCCTTTGTTATTACTTCCTTAATTCTTTTTTTTTATTTTTCTTTGGATTCTTGTCGTAATATATGCGTCAGGAATTCGACTTTCGTTATGATTTTTGAGTTCTCGTTCCGTCAGACTTAGGTTCTTTTCTTTAGGTTTTCGTCACACACACCTTTACTTTAAGTCTTAAACTTGATAGAATTAGGTATCTTGAACTTGAGGCGTTCCTATCGTCGTTAATCCACAACTACCGTCTAGCCTAAGCTAAGAATTGACTGAGGGGGTTGAGTAATCTTCCAACCTCAAGTCGACCTTTCTGGTTGCTCTGATGCCCTGTTGCCCAAGAAGCCGTGCTTCCCAAGCTCTGCTGTCTTCGCTGCCTCGCTTGCTTGCCTTTGACTGCCTTTGCTAGACCTGGAAAAATTCCAATATTAGACCAATTCACAAGATGATCAAACACTTGAGTATATACACCTTTTAATCCCTTCCCTTTTTGCCCAAATTTTAATGTGTGTGCCCCCTGGCTTCCTAGTCCCAAACTAGGTGAACCTCAAAATAGTTTATCAAAAAATAGATGTATCCTTTATGAAAAAAACAGTTGAGGTCACGTAGTACTCGTCACGAGCTTTCTAACGAGCTATTAAGCTCAAAAAACGGACTTCGGATGAAAAAGTTATACGCGTTCAGGCCCTGGGGGGTAAAAACTGACAATCAAATTTTCCTTCAAATATGAGCTAAGGGGTCTCCTATGAGTCTAATGGTCCAAAAATTTTTCAAAAATACCCTCAAAATTGGTCAAAAATTGAAGTCCAAAATTTGCGATGGGGGTGGGCAATCGCGATGGTCTGGGACCGTCGCGATGGTCCGAGCGAACCGTCGCGATGGCGTGGGAATGGACCGTCGCGATGGTCCGAAAAGGCGAACAATCGCGATGGCGCGGGTCAACGGTCAAAGTTGGACAATCGCGATGGCGCGAAAAGGTGAACCGTCGCGATGGTCCGGAATGAACGATCGCGATGGCGTGGGAATGGACCGTCGCGATGGTCCGAAAAATGAACCGTCGCGATGGCGTGATCAGGCGGACAATCGCGATGGCGCGGTCAACGGTCAACGGTGGACAATCGCGATGGTCCGAAGTGAACCGTCGCGATGGTCCGCGATGCGATGGCTTGAGCCAATCGCGATGGTCCGATGTTGGGCTGTCGCGATGGTCCAAAAAATGAACCGTCGCGATGGTCTATCGTGACACGTGGCACTGTCGTGGCGATGGCCTAAGCCAATCGCGATGGTCCGAGCTCAGCTGAACCGTCGCGATGGTCCAAGTGGACCGTCGCGATGGCTCAAGTGAACCGTCGCGATGGTCCGAAAAAGCGAACCGTCGCGATGGTCCGGCCGAGCCGTCGCGATGGCGTGAGCCTATCGCGATGGTGCGACACAATCGCGATGGTCCGAGCCAATCGCGATGGTCCACCAAACTGAAAATTTTTGGGATGCAGCTATGGTTTCGTGTATGCGCAGGGATCGTCTACCTCGTGGTGTGGTCGCCTACCTCAAAATCCGAAAGTTGCAGACCATCGCGATGGTCCGCCACACTCGGAAATCTCTGACAGAAAGTACATTTTTTACCTTTTGGAAGCTTTCCTGATGCTCTGAAGCTCTGTACCTGCAAGAAAACTCAAGCAAACACAAGCGCACACAAGCACAAAAATTCTCTCTCGCTCTCTCGCATGCACAAATGAGGGGAAATGAGGTGAATGGGTGGATATGGTGAATTTTCTGATTTTTTTGGAGATGAAGATGATGATGCGATGATGAAGATGGAGTGTGGGGAAGGTGAAAAACACTAAAAGCTAAGTAAAAATAACAACAAAAACTGAAATTTTTACCTTCCAACGCCACTTCTTGCTATACTCTTACCATCACACATTCGTCCTAGACTCGATCCCCGGCAACGGCGCCAAATTTGGTGTTGCTCTAGCACAATGGTGAGAACCACGTTAAGAAGCTTCACCTCCTTAATGTCAATCCGTGGGAGAGGTAGGAGTGATATGAAGATCGTGAATGTGAGATGATGTGAGAGTGAAGGTGAGAAGCACAAAGATGCACACACACATACACACACACAATGAAGAGACAAGCAAGACACAATGGAAGGTGGGAAATTAGCTCTATTGCTCAAGAATGCTCTTACAAGCTCAAACTAGCTCTATGCTCACACTAACCAAAATGAACCAACCCCAAAAATGAGCTCTCTAGCTCTTTTTATAGTTTCTAGACTAGTTTTGACCGGTTTCACATCTAGTGACCGGCCTAATTAAAAATTAGGTCCTAGAGGCTATTTGGAAGGGTAAACGATGTCTAAAAATAACAAAATTTGGTACGAGTATTCTACCTAAGCTCCTCAAGCTCGAGGACTCCTCGGCTTGCACAAAATGGAGCTATGGATTACTAAATGGGGTTTTCTTATGATACATATGTTACAATTAGTGATAACAATCACTGTTGAATGTTTGGAGAATTAATAAGAAATATATTTGTTTAAAAAATTGATCCGCCTGGTTGATCCGCCTGGCTCCCTACTCCTTCTTTACATGCTTCCGTGGCGTCTGTGCCTCTGGCTGCTGCCAACATCTTGTTAATACGGATTTCCCTCTCGGTGTCCTAGGTTCTTCTAACGGTTCTTTCCCTTGAAATTTCGCTTCCGTCTCTAATTGAATTGTGCCAAACTCATTAGTATCGTTTGGCTGCGTACTTAGAACGTACATGGTTCCTTCCTTGTCTATGTAAGCGTCTCTCTCAAATTTCACCACTGGTCTTTCCAATCCAATGGGTTGATTAGGGTTGTGCAGTTGCACCACTTGCCTTTGCAAACCATCCTCATAGATGCGAGCACCTAATCGGTTGGTTCGGAGAAACTCTAATTGCGTTCTATAGGGTCCTTCGGGTTTTTCTAGGTATGCTACATGAGACCCTCCTTCTGGTCTGTCTGCACTAAATGCCATTTCTGATTCACTTGATTCTGAGCTCAACTCGTAGGGATAACTACTATTCAATTGCTGAGCCCAAGATCGAGCTGTGGTTCTTACACTAGCCTCTGATGATCTAAGGCTTCTTCTGTCCGACTTACCTATATGTCTCCCTGATCTAAGGTTCATTAATTTCCTTCCTTGCACGCTCAATTACACCCTTAGATCGTCAATAGTCCTTTGTTATTACTTTCTTAATTCTTTTTTATTTTTCTTTGGATTCTTGTCGTAATATATGCGTCAGGAATTCGACTTTCCGTTATAGTTTTGAGTTCTCGTTTCGTCAAACTTAGGTTCTTTTCTTTAGGTTTTCGTCACACACACCTTTACTTTAAGTCTTAGACTTGAAAGAATTAGGTATCTTGAACTTGAGGCGTTCCTATCGTCTTTAATTCACAACTACCGTTTAGCCTAAGCTAAGAATTGACTGAGGGGGTTGAGTAATCTTCCAACCTCGAGTCGGCTTTTCTGTTGCTCTGATGCCCTGTTGCCCAAGAAGCTGTGCTTCCCAAGCTCTGCTGTCTTCACTGCCTTGCTTGCTTGCCCTTGATTGCCTTGGCTAGACCTGGAAAATTCCACTGTTAGACCAATTCACAAGATGATTAAACACTTGAGCATATACATCTTTTAAGTCCCTTCCCTTTTTGCCCAAATTTTCAATACTTGCCCCCTGGCTTTCTAGTCCCAAACTAGGTGAACCTCAAAATAGCTTATCCAAAAATAGATGTATTCTTTATGAAAAAAACAGTTGAGGTCACGTAGTACTCGTCGCGAGCTTTCTAACGAGCTATTAAGCTCAAAAAACGGACTTCGGATGAAAAAGTTATACGCGTTCAGGCCCTGGGGGGTAAAAACTGACAATCAGATTTTCCTCCAAATATGAGCTAAGGGGTCTCCTATGAGTCTAATGGGCCAAAAATTTCTCAAAAATACCCTCAAAATTGGTCAAAAATTGAAGTCCAAAATTTGCGATGGGGGTGGACAATCGCGATGGTCTGGGACCGTCGCGATGGTCCGAGCGAACCGTCGCGATGGCGTGGGATTTGGACAATCGCGATGGCCCGAAAAGGCGAACAATCGCGATGGCGCGGGTCAACGGTCAAAGTTGGACAATCGCGATGGCGCGAAAAGCTGAACCGTTGCGATGGCCCGAAGTGAACGATCGCGATGGCGTGGAAATGGACCGTCGCGATGGTCCAAAAAATGAACCGTCGCGATGGCGTGAACAGGCGGACAATCGCGATGGCCCGGTCAACGGTCAACGGGGAACAATCGCGATGGTCCGAAGTGAACCGTCGCGATGGTCCGCGATGCGATGGCTTGAGCCAATCGCGATGGTCCGATTTTGGGCTGTCGCGATGGTTCAAAAGTTGAACCGTCGCGATGGTCTATCGTGACACGTGGCACTGTCGTGGCGATGGCGTGGGCCAATCGCGATGGTGCGGGGTCAACTGGACAGTCGCGATGGTCCAAGTGGACCGTCGCGATGGCTCAAGTGAACCGTCGCGATGGTCCGAAAAAGCGAACCGTCGCGATGGTCCGGCCGAGCCGTCGCGATGGCGTGAGCCTATCGCGATGGTGCGACACAATCGCGATGGTTTGAGCCAATCGCGATGGTCCACCAAACAACGAATTTTCAAAATGTAATTGTGGTTCCGTGAATGCGCAAGTATCGCCTATCTAGTGGTGTGGTCGCCTACCTCAAAAACCGAAAATTGCAGACCATCGCGATGGTCCGCCACACTCGGAAATCTCTGACAGAAAGTACATTTTTTACCTCTTGGAAGCTTTCCTGATGCTCTGAAGCTCTGTACCTGCAAGAAAACTCAAGAAAAAGCAAGCACATACAATCGCAAAAACTCTCTCTCGCTCTCTCGCATGCACAAATGAGGGGAAATGAGGTGAATGGGTGGATATGGTGAACTTTCTGATTTTTTTGGAAATGGAGATGATGATGCGATGATGAAGATGGAGTATGGGGGAGGTGAAAAACACTAAAAACTAAGTAAAAACAACAACAAAAACTGAAATTTTTACCTTCCAACGCCACTTCTTGCTATACTCTTACCATCACACATTCGTCCTAGACTCGATCCCCCGGCAACGGCGCCAAATTTGGTGTTGCTCTAGCACAATGGTGAGAACCACGTTAAGAAGCTTCACCTCCTTAATGTCAATCCGTGGGAGAGGTAGGAATGATATGAAGATCGTGAATGTGAGATGATGTGAGAGTGAAGGTGAGAAGCACAAAGATGCACACACACATACACACACACAATGAAGAGACAAGCAAGACACAATGGAAGGTGGGAAATTAGCTCTATTACTCAAGAACACTCTTACAAGCTCAAAATGACTCTAATCTCAAACAAGCTACAATGAACCAACCTCAAAAATGAGCTCTCTAGCTCTTTTTATAGTTTCTAGACTAGTTTTGACCGGTTTCACATCTAGTGACCGGCCTAGTTAAAAAATAGGTCCTAGAGGCTATTTGGAAGGGTAAACGATGTCTAAAAATAACAAAAATTGGTACGAGCATTCTACCTAAGCTCCTCAAGCTCGAGGACTCCTCGGCTTGCACAAAATGGAGCTATGGATTACAAAATGTGGTTTTCTATGATACATATGTTACAATTAGTGATAATAATCACTGTTTGAATGTTTGGAGAATTAATAAGAAATATATTTGTTTGACAAATTGATCCGCCTGGCTCCCTGCTCCTTCTTTACATGCTTCCGTGGCGTTTGTGCCTCTGGCTGCTTCCAACACTTGATTCCACGACTTTGGGTCCTCCTTTTTTATTGGTCCACTTGCAAAACTCATGGTTGAGTTTTTTTGCATGATTCAGACTTGATTTTCAACATTGGTCACCCCAAGGACCTAAAATACCAAAACCTTTCAATATCCTAGTCGCTTGTACTAGTTGCAAGCTACATAATCCGACTAGTGACCAATATCACAAGGCAAGTATCGTGGATAAATATGCACACAAAGAGAGTGAGCAATAGAGAAGTGAGAAAAGGAATACACCAAAGTAAGTCTTGCATCTTCTTAAACTTCAAAATCCATTAAAATAGTCTAGAACATGACACAAAATAGTAGAGGTGTCATGGGGTTTGTAGGAAGAGATTTGAGAAAGATCTTGCACTCACAGGCATGTGAGGGAGAGTAGGAACACCATAGGAGCACAAGACACAAGAAATTTTTGAATTTAGACTTTGTTAAGACCAAATATCATGGCAGGTTTAGTTCAGGTATCCCAATACCTGAATTCTTGTGTATCGTGATACTTGTCGTGTATCATGTATTGTCTCCCGTGTATCAAGATACCTCACATGTATCATATATCGCCCGGTTGAGTATCGTGATCACTCATGTATCATGTATTTTGTATCATCTGTGTATCGCAATACCTCACAAGTAACGTGTATCACTGGGTTGAGTATCGTGATCACTCATGTATCATGTATCATGTATCATCTCCCCATGTATCATGATACCTCACAAGTATCATGTATCACCGGGTTGAGTATCATGTTCACTCGTGTATCATGTATCATGTGGAAATTGAACTCATGATCTAGTGGCTAGGAGTATGATGGGCTAACCACTTGCCCCAAAATCCATGGTTGAGGATTACTTCCTAATCCTTCCTCTTAGGGTGTGATTCAACCATCTCCTACCCATCATTTCTTGGGTCTACTTTCGGTGCCCAAGTTTGTGGTGACAACTCAGTCAAAGTCTCACCAGCTCTGGGTACCTAAAAAGTGCTTAGTTTATGCTTCAACCTTAGTCACCTCTAAGAAGACCTTTTCTGACACTACTAGAAAATCCTACACACCTTCTTTTGTAAATAACACTTCATCTTTTCTAAACCCCCGTGTGACACAGGAATGGATCCCTAAGCCTTCTGTAATCACCAGGACTCTCGGCCCAGCTCATTCTGACCATCGACTTAGTGAAACTAACACTCTTATTAACCACTACATGTAGACCCAATTAGACAACTTCATATCACCACTGTCCTTGTAACATACACTAACTCTGTAGGTAGTATGCATTCGAAATCAATTGTAAAGCCATAGACCTCCCACACTCCCACTCACAGTCAAGCACGCACTGCTCACATCGTTAAAATCACACACTACATAGGAAGCATGTTGGTGGTGGAAAGGAATGGAGGTCTCATCTTCTTGGGATCTTAATTATTTTCCATGACTAATGTGTTTTCCTCTTCACTTCAGCTTAGGTCCATCACACCAGCTTTCCATCATGCAAGCGGAAGGTTCAACAAGCACAACACTCCGGCAACCGATTGTGGATTTCTCGACTCTTCCATTTGAGAGCTTGACTAAGGCTATTTTGGAGGAGTTCCAAGGCTTTATTGGACCGATGCCCATTGAAGACCCTCCTCAAGGACAGATCAAAAGGGTAAGTGTCAAGCCACACTAGTTCCAAGGTCTTACAGGCCCCCTGGGAGAGGCAAAATTCATATATGAAGCTAATCTAACGTACAGTGCAAACATGTGGAGACGCTACCAATTCTTTTCACAAGAGTTCGAGAATCTCTAGAATAGAAAAGATCTCCAACCTATATGGCAGAGGGCAGGATTTGCAAATTATTTCAGTGCACAACTTCCTAAAATGATTTTTTATCGGTGTTATTATTTAGTGGCTTCTATTAGAGAGTAGGAGCGCAAGGAATTAGACCCTATCTTCATACTACCATCCTTGGTGAATGACCCACCTTACAAGAAGTTTACATTGTCTCTGGACTTAATCATGACTGCACTGAAGATTCACAACACTCATATGCCCACAGAAAAGGAGCGTCTCATCCCGAAACCAATGAAGTGAAGCGATGTTGATAAATGGTTTGTCGTCTCTGCCATCACCCCTTAGTTAACCACTCTACTCAGAATCTGTCTCCAACACTTTGCTTTCCTTGCACAGGAGCGATTCACCATACCACACAAGCGTCTCTGGTTTGGGTTGTATTTGGCCACCACAGGACCTCAGACAATTGTCATTGCCACCTATGTTTAGGATCAACTTTTATTGGCCAGAGAGCGGTGGGAGAAGAAGAAGGTTGTTCATGGATGTTGTGCTCTCACACACATCATATGCATGTGTCTGGCCTATGATATTACTGTAGAGAGAGCACTATCGATTGAGCAATTGAAACAATATAAAGGTTCCAAGAAGACCATGAGACCCCCCAAACCCCATCGAGTCAAGTGCATGCGTGGCACCATTCCATGCCTACAAGTGCCGGTGTCATCATCACCTCAACCTACACCTGAAACCTCGCCCCAAAAATCTCCAGTTCAACCACAACAAAAGATTCCCCCTCTCCGTGTTCACCTGAGCCAATCCACCACACTCCGTGAAGTTTCCCAGGCAGAGACCACCGTGCCTACCACCATTACGGCTATGACCACCCTGACTGAAGAAACTCCCGTAGCAACTTCTACATTCATCTTTGATTCCTTCACCTTCAGTTACAAGTTTGGGCATGGAAGATATCAATACTACGTTTGATTTTGAGATCCCTGATGTATTGTCTAGCGATTTTCAGTTTTCAGATACCCATGTCGTCTCTCAAGAATTTGAACGCCCGACTTACCCCACTACACCATCAGCGGGCGTGAATATTAATTCTGACGAGGAAGACAATGACCACACAATGGCTGATGAAGGCAATGCAGATACTAAAGCTAGCGATAAAGAAGTACAACCAGAAGCACATGTTGAAGTTTCAAGAGAAGCTAGCATGTATGAAGAAGAAACGGTTGAAGGAGCAACTTACACCATCGCCATCTGATGACTCTACAATAACATGCATGAAGTTTGGGCACGATCCAAACTAACGGAAGAACAAAGTGAAGCCATCTTACAACAGGAACTACTGAGCGGCAGCTTCAAAGAGACTTTTATCTCTGTTATGCATGAGCTGGTTAAATCTGTTGGCATGCCGGAATCTTTACGATTTTTGTTACAGAAACCCTTACCCAAGTTTGACCCTCGACGGGTTCGCATTCTCAAATGCCCAGGTACATACATTCGCATTCCTACTGGTCCCATCACATCAGCACCCCCCGTGGGTTCCTCCACAATCGACTTGATTGAGGAAGACACTTCCCTTGTATATACCCTTTACGAAACTCTCCCCTCTCAACCAGTCCCAACCCTGACCTCCCCTGATGTTGTAGATAGCCCTGAGGTTTGCGTTCCGTCCCCCGTTTCTATTTTGCCCCCTAAATCTAGCCTCATTCTGACTACTGCTCCCATTCCCTTAGTTTCCATTCCACCTATCATGACACCACTCATCATTTCCTCTCCGTGCATTTCCCCTCATATACCACTAATTCGCTATACTCCTTTCTCGTCTCCACATAGCCAACCTCCTTTTATACTTCTTTCACTTCCTTTTTGTGGCCCCACTCTACACCTTTTCCATTTGTAAGACCTTCTCAAGAGCTTCGGCCACCAGTCCCCTTTCTATGGCTTCCAAGCACACCTCCTCACTCACCTCTCACCACACAAGTGCACCCACCACCATGCACCATAGCACCAACATCACTCTTTCATGTTGCAATCACTGAAAGTTCCACTCGTGACATGGACATCTCACCCACTACTTCGTGCAATTGCATGCATCCACCACACCACGTAACACATCTCACACGTCACCTATTCGCACATCACTCGCCACTGCATCCACTATCCCTATCCCTACCCCCACTCCCATCGCATTACAAACTACCCCACATGTCACATTCCCCACCCTTGCATCATCTTCCTCAGCCACTATTGATGCTACTATCTAGCAAATGATACAGTGTCTGCAACAAATCAATAGAGAATATTCATTACTTGAGCAACAGCATTCCACCCTACAACGGACTACACAAGATCTACAGGTACGCTTAGATGCCCTCACACTACAGAATGAGGAGCTTAACATAAAGTATCAAAACTTGGAATCCAAACATCAGAGGTAGTAGCAAACTTTTGAAGCTCAAGTATAGGAACAGGTCAAGGGTGTTGAATCCCAATTAGATGTTCACTTGATGCAAAATGCCCAACTATCATGCAATATGGTGCTTCTTTGTCGGCACCTCAACGCTACAAAAGAGGAAAATCAACGTTTGCAATAGCAAAATCGTGAGAATTTCGAAGCTACATTTGACAATCCGGATACACCACTTGGTCTGTCTCGCTTTCAAGCCATTCCCCCCGAATCGATGCAGATCCTCTTGGAAGACCATGCACATGTGCTATAGGACTATGACCATTTACAGGAAGAATGTTGAATCCTCAAGGAAACCAATAAAACTTTATTGCTTAAAGATTCTTTGGGACCCACTATCATACAGGAAGTGGCACCATTGGCTCTCTTAGAAGAATTGATCACGCTACGTATGAAAGTACAAGAGCCACAGGCACAAGTATCTAATATGACCGAACCCCCTCGACTAGAGTCACCACCTGATCTACCAAAACTGGAGGAGACGATACGTATCCTTGTCGAGGAAACATTCGAAGAAGAATATGTACCCTTACCTGTTGTTGGTGGCTGCTCATCCCCTGAAGGATAGGACACCTACGAATTACCTCCGCCAGCTTGGTTAAAGACCATCGAAGAATTGGGTAAGACACACTCTGCTTGCATGGATGCGCAACTCCACGTGATGGTAAATCTCGAAGAAGTTATTTTGAAGTCACCTTATTTTGCCGCTATCACCGCCCACAGACATATGATATCTAGTAAATTACAGTATAAGCCATATTTCCTTTTCCTAGAGGAATATAATTTTCAAGTGGAGAAAGAGACTAAGAAGCACCCCATGCATGCTACACAATTCGAGCCCAAGGATGTTCCACCAGAAGTAGAGCGAGGCCACATCTATCAACCCACCTGGCATGCAAACTTGCTACAAAATTACCCAGAAATGATGCATACATGGATCCACACACCGACAAACTTGAAGTACAACCCGTGTTATGGACCGATTCCATGCAGACGTACTTGGAAGGCATTTGCTATTAAGATTCAGAATAATCGTCAATGTAAGGATTGGCTCAATTATCCCTATCTTGTGCCTCCCATGAATAATACTCCGACTGTCGGCTATATGATGGCCACCATTTTCCATTGGTTACCATGTCTACACCCGATGATCGATATTGTCGCTCAAATGACTGTAAAGATTTTGTACATGATGTAGATTGTATTCAAGACCTTTCGACGTGTCAAGGTTCCCACTGTTAATACACTAGGATTTGAATATGGGAACTTCGACCTAGTTTATGACATGAGCATGACACCCTCTCTCAAGGTATGCTATGCTTGGCACTGTAGATTGAAGTATATGCCCACCTGCTACAAGCAGATGTTTGAAGAAATGTTCACCACAGGCTTCTGGGAATATCACTCATAAGTGTTTATCAGTCGTCCAATGCATTTGCTACACGTGTTTGCTTGTGAATACATCATGTATTCAAAAAATTATATGCGCCCACCTCCAGATGAACCCTAACCCATGGATTGGGAGAAACTTGAACGTTATCTTATCCGGGGACTTCGCATCACCGAACACACCTTGGCAACGGACCTGCTCACAAACTACATTACTCACGCTAAATCAGGTTCTATCAGGGATGATAGAAATGAGGAGGAGGGGAGTGTTCAAGGTCAAGGAAAAGGTTCGAGTACTAGTTCTCCTCATAGAAGAAGAGGGAGCACTTAAAGCTACTCAGAAGACTTCATCATGACAACAGTGATTTCTATCACTAAACCAATGTATTATATGTATATATATCCAATTATCACAAATGTGACTCCATTTTTTGCAAGCCGCTTGAGCTTGAGGAATCTAAGTGGAAAGCACACACCAATTTTTGTTATTTTTGGGAGTCATTAGATAGTTCAAATTAGAGGTAGAACCTATTTTTTAACTATGTCGGTCACTTGATGTGAAACCGATCAAAACTAGGCAAAAACTATAAAAATAACTAGAGAGCTCATTTTGAGGTTGTTGATAGTTTATGATTGAACCTATGAGCTAGAGCTAGAAGAGCTATTGTAACTAGATTATGATGAATAGCATTAAGAGTTCTTTTCTTGCCTTCCATTGATCTCCATCACGACTTTCTTAGTGTGTGTGTATGCATGTGTGTATGCTCTTGCATTTCTCACCTCTTCTTCGTACACATCATTCGCTCTTGATCTTCATATCAGCCTAACCTCTCCACGGATTGAAAATTACGAGGTGAAGCTCTCGTGTTGGTACTTTCCATTGTGCTAGAGTGACATGTGCTCACACACATCACTATCAAAATATATCAACATGCAAGTTGAAAAAAGCATTATATGGTTTGAAGCAAGCACCATGTGCTTGTTGAGACAACACATTCCTACTCGTTAGAAAATGGTTTTGAGAATAGTCCAATTGAGAAAACCTTATATGTTAAGCATATAGATAATGTACTTCTGATCATTGTTGTATATGTTGATAATATTCTACTCATTGGTTCTAATGAGAAGCATATTGATGAATTCAAAACTGATTTGCATGCCTCTTTTGAGATGTCAGATATGGGGCATTTGCATCATTATTTGGGCATCAAATTTATGCAAGTTGATGGAGGAATAGCTTTGTGTCAAATAAAAGTTATTGACACATTATTACAGTGTTTTGGCCTTGAAGATTGCAAAACTATTGCCATTCCAATGGAGACATGTTTATGATTGAGTCTTCATGATGCTAGAGATGCATTTGATGTTGTTCTCTATCAATAGGCTATTGGATGTTTGATTTACTTATGCATAACATGACTTGATGTTCAGTATATTGTCTCTCAGATAAGTAGGTTTATGCATTGCCTAGGTGTAAATCATTGGTAGGCGATTAAGGGCATCCTTCCTTACTTGAGTGGTACCTCGCTAGGATCATTATCGCAATATTTACATGCTTTATTTGACTCATATTAGGATGGTTGCTATGACATGCATGTGTCCACTAATGGTTTTTGCTGCGTGCTTGGTAGCTCATGCATATCTTGGTTGAGCAAGAAGTAGTCTACTATGTTCACTTCTAATTGTGAGGCTGAGTATAGGGAATCTTGCATAGTGACTACTGAATGTGTGTGGCTCAGATGCCTTTTGGATGATTTGGGTGTTGGTTAATCTTCTGCCACCACCACCTCTATAGAGAGTTGAAGTCTGTTGACAATTGCAAGGAACCCTATGTTCCATGCTTGCACAAAGCACATTGAGATGAATTATCATTATATCAAGGAGAGGTTCTCTGTTGAAGAGATTGGTATGGCTTATGTGCCTGCACAAGATAATATTGTTGCCTTATTCAAAAAGGCTCTACTAAAGGAGAATTTTGGAGCTTTTTTCAAAGCTTTCGGCTTACTTGCTTCTGTGAATTGATCTATTTCCACATAGTCTAGCACCTCCTTATACATGAGTGCCAACTCCTTGTTCATTGTATCACTCCCAAGGGGATTTTTTTTTTATACTTTCTTAATGATGTATGTGAACACATTTAGGATTGTTGGGGCATGTTTTCCCTCTCTAGGAGGTTTTCCCTCATCTTGTATATACACCTATAACTCTGATGGGTCAATAACCTTCTTACATTCACTTGATAATACATTTTGTATTGTGTTGTGCTCCCAACTTCTTCTTCTTCTTCTTTGTGATGTTTGTGTGCTTCCATAAACCTCAAACTCCAACAATCCTACTTGTCTAAATTTACAATTGGCCAATGGACACATTGAGTGACATATTCATATGTTAGAGAATGTGAGATTGAACATATGTAGATTGGATTTTGACCACACTCTAGCCATTTGTAATTTTAGCCAAATGAGTAATTATGAGATGATTCTTGGAAGACAATTTATGCATCAATTGAAAGTTGTGGAAGATTGGCATAACAATGCGCTATACTTGCAACAATTGGGGATATTTAAAATTAATATCCATACATTTGAACATCGAGACATCCCTCCCATCTAGTTGAATAATGTACACAAAGATGTTGATGATTTCCTTTTGTATAAATCATAAAATTTTGAGACTTGGATGAATGATGAAATACTTATGGGTTTCTAGGCAAGCTCATAAGCAAGAGCAGTGATTAGCATGAAGATATCATACAAATTTAGTAATGGAAGATATATCTTGAATATTTTGCTTATATTCCTCAATGCTTCAATGACGAAGAATTCAAAACTAATAGCTTGTTGCAAATCCTAGCCACCATTGACATTTTATTCAATGAAAATATCTTAAAAAAACATTTTGATACCAAAGGATACAATCCTAATGGATTATTAATGCCTTTGGTTCTTGAGGAATACGCTCATGCCTTTGCTTCAAATGGTGCACTTGACTATGCCCATGTAGACCAGCCAACTGAGGCTCAAAGGGCTGAAAAATTCTAACCAAATAGGGCTGAAAATGCAAAGAATTTCTAGGCAAACATGGATGAAAAATTTTGGCCAAAAATTGTCAAAACTGCTGGAAATTTCCAGCCACATATGGCTGAACATTTGCATCAAAATATGGCTGAAAATGAGCATGAAATTCAGCCCACACATGATGTACATGTCAAAGATGTATTACATAATGAACGCATGTCTATCAAGAGTGCACAAACTATGCCAAAGTGGCAGAGACAAACTTTGCAATACAGCAAGTGCACCTTTATTTGATAGAACAAGATCAAACTCTCACCATGCATCAAGTAATTTTGTGGATTATTCTCTTATTGCTATAGCATGTAATGAAGAGCCACTTTCTTTTGAAGATGCATGTGACGATCCACAATGGATGAGTGCTATGCAATCAGAAATGGGTTCCATACATAGGAATGGTACTTGGGAGTTATGTGAATTGCCAAAAGGAAAGAATGTCATTGATACAAAGTGGGTTTATAGGATTAAGAGAAAATCTCATGGTAGCATTGATTGCTACAAAGCTAGATTGGTTGCTAAAGGATATGCGCAACAATATGGCATTGATTATGAGGAAACATTTGCACCTACTTCACACATAACTACCATTTGTACCGTGGTTGCATTGGCTACCCATCGAGGTTGGAAAGTGCATCAATTCGACATAAAAACAACCTTCTTGAATAGTGATTTGCAAGAAGAGGTCTATGTGAAGCAACCTCCTAGATTTGCTATGAAAGTGAAAGAGCATATGGTTTGTCGCCTGCGTAAAGCCTTGTATGGTCTCAAGCAAGCTCCATGTGCATGGTATGAAGAAATCCATAAGCACTTGATTGATCTTGGCTTCATTTGTAGTCCGATCGAAAGCACACTCTATGTATGCAAAAATGGGGTTGATCTCATAGTGCTTGTTCTTTATGTCGACATACTCTTGACTGGGTCATGTGATGCAAAACTTGACATTCTTATGGTTGATTTGTAGCATACTTTTGATGTCACTTATCTTGGTCTTTTGAGCTACTATCTTGGCATCTAGTTTGTATCCGTTGAGGGGGGAATTGTTATGCATCAAGCAAAGTATGTTCAAAAACTACTTCAACGTTTTGACTTTGAGGATTGCAAGCTAGTTTCCACAACAGTTGCGACAGGATTCAGGTTCTCAGTTGAGGATTCCAATGATGCATTTGACACTTCTCTTTATTAGCAAGTTGTGGGATATCTTATATATCCATGCAACACAAGGCTGGATATACAATATGCAGTTTCCCAGTTGAGTCGATTCATGCATAGCCCTGGCACTAAGCATTGGCAAGTGGTAAAACATGTGTTTAGATATCTTAGAGGCACTTTGAGCTTAGGTATCTTTTATGGCACAAATATTCGGCCATGCTTGCATGCTTTTAGAGATAGTGATTGGGCTGGTTGTTATGACACTCACGTGTCCATTAGTGGTAATTGCTTTTTCCTTCGAGACTCATGCATATCTTGGTTGAGTAAGAAGCAACCTACAGTGGCGACATCGAGTTGTGAAGCTGAGTACAGGGTAGTTTTCACAGCTACAGTGGAGTGTATATGGCTGAGACGCCTATTGATGGTTCTTTGCATGGAAATTGACGTTGCTACGCATATTCTCACTGATAGTCAGAGTGCTTTGGCTGTTGCACGAAACCCAGTGTTTCACTGGCACAGACCAAGCATATTGAGGTGCATCACTATGTGAGAGAGCACCTTCATGTAGGAGATATTGATTTGGTATATGTGCCTACACAAGATAATGCAGCAGACATATTCACCAAATCTCTTCCACGGGAAACGTTTGAAGATTTTTGCAAAGTTTTAGGCTTATTACCTTGTGGGGGTTGATCTGTCACTCCCTGTACGTGTTCACATCATTCGCTCCAGGGGGGTTTGTTACACTTATGTGTTCCTCGAGTAGCTTTGATGTGAACCTTTTCGCTATACATGGGCACTTTTTACTCTAGTGCTGGCTAAAGGTTTTTTCCCCATGTTACCACATACATGATTCACTCATATGTGGTTGTACTTTGTACTTAGGGATATTATTCAGCTCTTACTTCACTTTAGTTCATCATCAATAGAGAGAGCTATTCCAGCCATCGTCTTCTCTGTGTGTCTTGTTGCATTTGTGCTCCTTGTGTGTGCTTCTTGTGTGTCTCTCGCACTTCTGCACACACCCAACAAGATCTTTCATAAATCTTATTGGATTATCTTGTTTGGTGATTTACAATTGAACATGGTACA